>JAAGEH010001818.1:0-36960 GCA_011751065.1 Lasiurus cinereus
CCCAGACTGTGAGCAGATGCCACAGGCTCCCTGGGCCACACCGTGTTGCTGACAGTCTCTGTGCCTGAGATCCCTAAAGCTGGGTATAAATGATTTTCTGCCCATTGTTTGGGGGGTCAGGGTGAACCAGCTTCCCAAAGGAATCAGGACCCAGGGAGGATTGGCGGGAGGGATGGAGCCCACGGCAGAACCAAGGAGGCCACGAAGGCATTGAGGTCCCTGGTGGCACCGGGCTCCCAGGGACACCAGAGGGTGGGTAATGGCCAGGAGCAAACCCTCAAATCCCACTTCTTTGGGAGCATGGCCGTCCCCCCATGTGGAGCCCCCACTCACACTCCAGGCCTAATATGGGTATCTTATAGGCCAGTGTCAGAGCCCGGGGGTCGGTGACTTTCAGACACTTGACCATCCTGGCGGTATCATCCTGGGGGCAGCCCACCTTCTTGGCGATCTGGAGGTGAGGGAAAGACAGGTAGCTTAGGCCAGAGCTGGGCAGATGGCTATGGGGACTGGAAAAGGGCATGGAAAGGAGATAACCCTCCTCCTTCCCTCCCTCCTGCCCCACAGCTCCCCTTTACCTTCTTGGCCCAAGAGAGAGGCTTCTTCTGGATGGCAAAGGGGGACAGCGCCACGCCGCTCTCGCTGATGGCTCGCCGGATGAGGCCCTTGTTGTAGGGAGAGAGGGTCTGCGACACACAGAGGTCCTGTCACATGGCCTTGCCTCTCCTGCCCACCGGGCTCCACCAGGGATGGCCAGACTGTCAGCTTCATGCTGTTCCCACAGTTCCCATCAGCTCCCCCAGACCCATCAGCTCTTTCAGACCCTATCAGCTTCCCAGCCCACATGAGCTCCCCCAGCCTCCATCAGCTCCCAGCAATTCCCTTCAGCTCCTCCAAACTCAATCAGCTCCCCCAGCTTTCATCAGCTACTTTAACCCTCTATCAGCTCCCCCAGTTTCCATCAGCTCCCTGTCTTCCTCAGTTCACATCACCTCCCTCAATTCCCATCAGCTTCCGCCCCTTTTCCCTCCCATCACTGTGGGATGAAGGCCTGCCCTCCCAGGGTCCCCAGACCTGCAGAGAGACGCTGACACTGCCTCCTGATTCCCCGAAGATGGTGATGTTGTCGGGATCCCCCCCGAAGGCCACAATGTTCCTCTTCACCCACGCGATGGCCATGTGCTGGTCCCGAAGGGCATAGTTGCCTAGGGTGGTTGGGGGCCCATGAGGGATAGGGGTGGGGAGAGAGCTTCGTCCATGTGGAAACCCCTGTCAAGCCCCAGGATGGCACACAGCCAGTCCCAAGAGGCTGTTGAATGAGGTGCTGGAAGGGGTTCAGGCAAGGGACCAGGAGCAGGAGCGCCAGGGTGCTTCTCTCTCTCTGACACATCCCTCCTGTTGTCTGTCCTACAGCTCTGAGTCCTCCGAGTCACCACCTCAGTGTCTCATCTTCTTTCTCTCCCTGGGTCCCTGTCCTGCTCTCTGGTCTCCCTGGGTCCATGTCCCGCTCCCTGGTCTCCCTGGTCCCTGTCCCCACTCCCTGGTCTCCATGGGTTCCTGCCTGGCTGGTGGGCAGCCTCTTCTCTCAGCTACAGTTGCCAATAGGCTCCTGTGCCTCACTGTCCATCTGCAGCTTCCTGCGCTGCCAATGAAATTCAGGGACTTTCTGGGACATAGCAGTTGTTGGGAGAATGCAGTGCTGAAGGCTCTCTCCCCACCCCCGGCTCCCTCACCCCTAGCCCAAGCCGACGGGCACACCTGGCAGGTGGGCGTCCCCTGTGCTGAGAAAGCCCAGTGGCCCGTTGCGGTAGTTGAAGGTGACCACGATGACGGTTCCCCGCATGGCGATCTCCTCCCCGTCGTACTGGTAGTTACCGAAGAAGTTTACCCCTTGGCCAGACCCAAAGAGGAAGGCTCCTCCATAGATCCAGATCATGACAGGCAGGTTCTGAGAAACTGAGGAAGGAAGCAGGCCCGGTGAGCCCAAGTGTCCCCTCCCCAACCTCTCTGGGTGCTTGTTTCAGGGACTTTCAGCTCTGGAGCCCACACACCCATGGGCGTGGGGTTGGGGGAAGAGGGCTGGGCCTTTGACTGCCTGCACACTTTCTGCAGGTTCGGGGATCTGGAGGGCACGGGGTGGGGGATGCACCTTCTTTCTGGCCCTGGGGAACCCAGATGTTGAGGTAGAGGCAGTCCTCAGAGCCCCTAGTGTTCTCCTGGGTGACAGTGACTTGCAGACATCGCTGCTTGAAGTCCTTGGCCTTCAATGTCCCTGTGGCAATCAGGAGCTGTGTGAGGATTTTGGCCCCACCTGCCACCCCAGACAGAGGGCCAGCCCCACCCCCACCCCCACACTCCCACCTTGCCAGCCGGGGTGCCGCTGGGGGTTCTCTAGGACCTTGGGCGGGGCGGCAAAGGGGATGCCCTTGAAGATGTCCACAGAGCGGCCACCGATGCCCAAGAGGCCGAGCTTCTTGTTGACGCCCTCCACGAAGCCCCCTTCTGTGTGCACCACGCCCAGCTGGGGAGAGGGCAGGCTCAGGTGTGCAGGCTGGGCAGGCCCTTGTGGTCTGTCGACCCCATTAAGCTCTAGTGGTCCAGACAGCCTCCAGATGGGGCCTCTAGTCATGCCTGCCTGGATCTGTGGGTTCCTGAGGAAGCCCTGCTCCTCACCCCTGGCCGGGCCCTGAGAAAAGGGATCCTGTAGGTGCCCTGAGGCTCCTGACTTCCCCTGGAGAGGCCTGGCCACTGGCAAGTAGGTTGGTGTGGCCCCTTGTATGCAGCTGGGCTCAGAGTTCTGGGCTGAACTAGATGGAGGTCTAGACTCTTGTTCCCTCTGAGGCTGTGATGGGCAAAATGCTGGCCTGCTCAGGACCCTGCTCCCTTCTGAGCCGGGCCATGGCCATCCCCGGGCAGAGGGAGAGCCCAGAGCCCTGGTGGCCCAGGCAGATGCGCAGATCAGCCCTGAGGGTGCCCATGACTCTGGGCTGCGGGGACAAGGCGCCTGGCATGTGTTGGCCTAAGTGCCCTGTTGTCCCTGGAGAGCGGCTGGCCCACCCTTACTCATGGTCTCTGACATCCAAGTTCATGGGCGTCCTGGTTGTTCGATGAGGGGCGCCATGGTGTGAGCGCGAAGGCAGAAGCACAGAGGAAAGGTCAGGAAAGCGCTGGGCTGGGTGTGGGCTCTCGGGGCTCTATGTGCCAGCACCCCACCTGCCTGCCCCCCTCCGCGATGCCTTCCCAGGTCCCAGGCCGGGTTACCTAACAAGTCCCCTGGGCTCCACTTACCTTTGCTGCGCGCACTACTGCCAAGCAGCATGCCAGGACTAAGACAGCCAGCTCCGGGCGCCCCATGGTGCGTGTGCCTGATCGGGGGCCCTGCCTCCAGCCCATGGGTATTTATGGGGTAGGAGCCATCCGGGAGAGATCCGGGAGCTGGGGCTGGCAGCTGCCTATGGCTGGTTGCCCTCCCCTCCTCCTCCCTCTGCCCCTTCCTCCAGGCAGTATAACTGCCATTCCTGGAAATGGTCAGGGACACGCATGCATAGCTACCGTTTCCAAGTGGGCTCAGGCTGGCTAAGGTCACAGAGTTGTGTACACATATGCTCGTGTGCACGGGTGCAGGGATGGTCTGCCTTGCCCAGGACCTGCTCAACCAGGTGCCTGGTAACCCACAATGAACCTGGGCTGGTTACTGTAAATAGTAAGGTGGCCCAGGCCTGGAGCTACAGGGACTCAGCTGGGTGCCCAGTGCCCTGAATGGGGTTCATTTACAAGGCCCTGGGCTCACCCTCAGAGAAGTGGGCCTGCTGCCCTCCACGCCCTGCTTGGCCCCACCTCAAGCTCTCGACCTCAGCAAAGGGAGGTCATAGGGCATGGGCATGTGGCTTCTGGGACAGAGAGGGCTGTGGGCTCCTGGGCAGCCACGTGGCTGAGCCTGGGTCTGAGGTCCCACTGGTGAGCAGTCTGAGCTGGTTGTGGGGACCCAGAGCAGCACAGGTGGGTGATCTGCCCTCAGGAAGGGCACACCTCACACTCAGCACCAGCAGCCCTGGGAGGCAGCACTGGAGGCTCAGGGGGGCACAGGTGGGGATGGAGGGGGCTCCTGGCCCGCCTGGTGGCTTCCCTGAGGGAGAGGAAGCGCCTGGCTTCAGAAATGCACCATGACCTGGGGCTCAGCAGAGAGACAGAGAGGGGGACAGACAGAAGGACAGACAGAGATAATGGGGACTCGGAGAGACAGGGAGAGAGCTGAGCGGAGTGTGTGAGAGCAGAAGGGAGCGTGTGGCTGGGGGAGCTTGTCTTAACTCGGGAACCAGAGGAAGCTCCACGGACAAGCCCAGGGTTCCTGCCTTTGTGTCATTGGCAGACCACCTTCTCCAGGCATGGGGGTGCGTTCAGGACCAGGGACAGCAGAGTCCTCCCCAGCCAGTGCCCCCTCATGCGGGCCCCTCAGCCCTTAGCTACCAGGAGCCAGTGCTGGTATGCAGGCCACAGCCCGGCTGACATCATTCCTGTGGTTGCTCCAGCACCACATGGATACACAGACATCGGCCATGCTGGCTGCCTACTGCTCCAGAGCCCAGGTCTCCTGGCATGGAGGTGGGGAGGTGGCAGGACAGTGGGCAGCAGGAGTTGGGCAGGCTGGGCCAGGTGGGAGAGGAGCAGGGAACACAGGGCTTGAGGGGTGCGTTTGTTAACAGGTCTCTGGCAGCTAGTCCAGTTCTGGAGCCTCTTCTGCAGGAAGTAATCCTGGGGTTGTGCAGATGGCCAATGAGGCCACCAATGAGCAGAGAGAGGCAAATTAAAACTATAGTGTCAATCAGCTCACACCCACTTGGAAAGCCACTATCAGCAAATCAGCAAACCACAAGGGCTGGGTGTGTGTGGAGAAGAGGGAACTCTCGTGCCAGTGGTTCTCAACCTGTGGTTCTCAACCACTAGCAGGGTCGCCTAAGACCATGGGAAAACACAGATATTTACATTATGATTCATTAACAGTAGCAAAATTATAGTTATGAAGTAGCAACGAAAATAATTTTTTGGCTAGGGGTCACTACAACATGAGGAAGTGTATTAAAGGGTCACGACATTAGGAAGGTTGAGAACCACTGCCTCGTGCCCTGCTGGTGGGATGGGGCCTGGTGCGGCCACTGTGGAGAACAGTATGGAACTGCCTCAGAAAATTGAAAATGGAACTGCTGTTTTGTTACAGAAAACTGGAGAACCAAGCAATGCTTAGAGAGATGGAGTTACATTTATTATTATTATTACTCAGGGGCCCAGAAGAAAATGTCTTTCAAATTCTGGGCCCTAACATGGAGGAAATATCCCTATTTATATCTTTTTACCTTCTTTGTCTCCCAAATATGGGGTGTTTCTGTCCCTCTTTGCAAGTTCTTAAAGAGCCCCTATGTGCTGGGGCATTGAGACCTCAACCAAAGGCCTGGCCTGGCGCCAACACTGATAACTTTGTCTAGGGAAGGTTTAACGGCCTCTCTGAAGTGGGAGTAGTTTTATTTTCCTTATTATTTAAGCAAGCAAGCATGTACAGAAGCCAAATAGCAGGGTTAAAATTTCAAACAGCAGTTTTTATGTAAGATGGATGCTTCATTTCCCACTTGTTTTATGTACATGAGTCAAATCATTGACTCTTGGTCATTGTCAGGGAGGGAGTTATATTTATCCCTGAGGACTATTGTTTTAATTTCCTGCTTTATAAAGTTAATGTGCCTGCTTATAAAATAAGGGCCCACCCAGAAGGAGGTGGGCTTGTGACCTGGCGAAGACAAACTGGAACAAATGGTCCCATGGGAGGGAAAGAAGACATCTTAGTTTTAATAACTCCTATTGAAATAGAATTTTTCTCCTCAACATTACCTCTATGTTTATTAAAAGAGCCACATCAAGACCAACTTATCTATTGTATTCAATTTGGCCTGATTATTGGCATAAACACAATAAGAATGGTAACTGACTACCTTTGCTGGAATTTCATGATTGGATCTTAGTGTGGCCCGTAGGGCCAAGAGGCCAAGCCATCCAGTTGCCGTCAGGCCTGCCTGCAGTATTTGTTGAGTTTGGTGAAACCCTCACGTACTGCGACTCCACCTGGGCCCACGCCCTAGGTTTTAAGGCCCATCTCAGTAGCTCTCCCACTTGTTGAGGCCCAGAGTGCATGGGGGTTCCACTGGGACATAGAGGAGCCTGTATTGCCCAGCTTCTACTCTGACCAACCACCAGCCATTTTTAGGACTCCCAAGCAGAATATCAGGCTTTCTCTGTGGCACTCTTATTGGCTGCAAGCCTTCAGAGTTCAGACAGGACTCTTTAAAACATGACACTCCAGTCAAAGCTTTCGGTCTATAAAACCACTATTGGAAACTGGTCTTATTGAATTTATGCAAATTAATGCTTTGCCATGATTTATTTATTAAGAATTGCCCAATTTGGGGGGAATTATATAAGGAGAAAAATATCTGACCTGCTTTAGGGTCATCTGATTTTCCTTGTCAGTCCTTTTTATGGATTCTTCAGAGTGATATAACTGTCTTCAAAGGGCAAGAAGAAATTCAAAATGTGTCTATATTCAAATAGACGGTTACAGCTGTTTCTGTAGTAGGGTTCCCCATACTTGATTTGTCCTTAAACACATCCTCTCAGAAAAGACTAAGGGAGCTTTATCCCTTCTCAGGGTCTTACATGTCACAGGATCTCACGGGGTCTGTAATTCCTGCAGCAGAGGGCTAGTATTCACCACTTTCCTCTGTTCTAAACAGGCCTTCCCCAATTTCCTAAAGCTGAGGTTTGTGTCACCCCTGACATGGGCATAGTCACACAGGCTTGCAAGACACTATACAGGCTGCCAACTGTCTTTCAATAGAATCCAAAACTAGATGGGTATTTTCCTCGCCCATTTGTGCACCTGCCCTTTTGGCAACTGCGTTCAAATGTGTAAGGTTAATGCAATATTATTAACCCAATGAAGTATAATAGTGGCACTGTGGCCACCTTAGGTAGCCAAATCTTCTGCTACCTTATATGACACATGGTAGGGCTATACAAATATCTTAGGGAGGTGGCTAAAGTCTATTCTTGACCTTCCCACACAAAGCAAAATTGTTCTTGTCTTTCTAGAGTCATGTCCAGGAAGACACAGGCATCATCTAAGTCTATTACAGTGGTACCTCGAGATACGAGTGCCCTAACATACGAGACTTTTGAGATACGAGCCGTGGAGCGAGCGATTTTTGCTTTGAAATACGAGCAACATTTCAGATAGGAGGAATCGCGCGGATCGGCCGGCTGCACACGACCCACCAGTTTACCTCGACTCGAGCGTCTCATAGTTTCCCACGCCTCAAGGTTACGGAACGAAGTAAACTCGTATCTCGAGGTACCACTGTATATGGTTTTCTTCAGGCCACTGTCAGGGCTGTGCGCGGTGTCCGATTCTTCTTTCTCGCCACAAACACAGCCTGTCCAATTTCCCTAAAATGTGTTCTGGCTCGGGAGAAAGTTGTTTTGCTGTACACAGGCAGCTCAACCCCTACACACCTAGGCCTGAGCCTCTGCCTAGCAAACTGCAGTCTATAAGTTCAATATGAAGCCTCCGGTCCTACTAACCCAATGGGGTCTCGGCCAGTCCCTCGGTCAGACTTGCCCTCTCTAGGAGGATCTCAAAGTCCTGAAGGCTCCCCGGTCCAGGCAGAGCGCCTTTCCTTTGCCCTTTTTGTTCACCGTGTTTACTAGTGACGGGGCCCTGCCTTAAGCTGCCGGTCCCAAACAGCCAGAGTTGCAGTTAGAAACAGCTTTGCATACAGCGAAGCGCTTCTGTGCCAGTGGCTTGGGTATTAGGCCCCTTGTCTTGCTGACAGTCCCCTTTGAGGCAGAGCAGTGACCAGGCCTCTCCCCAGGGAGTGCCCTGGAAGGGGATCTCAGCCCCTCCTCTTCCAGCAGCATCAGGTACTGAGCCCTTTCCGTACATTTGCAAACAGGGAGCTCTATCTGCTGCTGATACAGATCCTGGGCTCGCTGCTCTGTTTCTGGGGCTGCCGGAAGGCCAGTAGCAGTCACTGGTTTCTGGTTTAACTGCTTCAGTCCACAAGCCAAAGGCCTGATCTTGTATTGCTTTTTGTAAAATGCCCATTACTCACTGGGCAGCAGTGGGGCAGGTCTAGTGTCAGATAAATGTCTTCTGTCCCCCACTTTTCTTGCTGCTGCAGCTTCTTCCAGGGTCACTGCAGCCAGCTCGGGTATCCCACCTCACCCCCTTCTTTCACCTGGCTCTCCGGGGCTGAGTCTGCCTAGCAACCAGTTCTAAATCACCAGGGTGGCTGTGGACTTCAGCTCCGTTTCTCCTCTGCTTGGCTCCTGGGAGTTTAGTGTTTTGTTTTTTTTTTAATGTATTAGAATTCTTTATTCTTAGAAACCTCAATCCTTTAATGATTATCAAAAGTGAACACTCAGAAGGAGGAATCCAAGATGGCGGCATAGGTAAACACCTACACTGCTGCCTCGCACAACAATTTCGAAACTACAACTAAAAGACAGAACGGACCTCATCCAGAACCACAGGAAAGCTGGCTGAGTGGAAGTTCTACAGCTAGAGGGAAAGAGAGGGGCTCACGGAGACCCAGAGGAGCTGCAAAAAGCTGAGGTACGGAGACGCGCGCTGAGAGAGCGGTGCCGGAGAACCTGGCTGGCTTTCTCTGGCGGGAGGGAAACGGAGACTCTCAAAGGCATTGAACCCCTTATCTTATTACACTATACCCCAGATCCAGCCGAGACTCATACGGGGGGAGTTTGGACTGTGAAAAGGGAGAAGTGCTCGGAAATTTAGGGGAGTCGCAAAAGATCAGAGGTTTGGTGGCGCGCACAGCACTGTGTCGCAGAGGACAGACTGCTGATTGTGCCGCTGGCTTATAGCCCCTCCCAACTGTGCCACTTCTGACTCCACTGAGCCCCTGTTTCAGGTGAAACCCTGGGGACCTAGACTCGTGTGGTCCTGGTTCGCAGGGGAGCCGGAAAGGCAGCGGTTAGAGGCGCTGCGGGTGCGGGCGCACAAGGCCCGCTCCAGCCATTACCCAGTCACGTGAGACTCAGGGGCCGTGGAGGGCGGGGCCGACTGGAAGGCAAGGCGGTCCCTTAAGCCCTGAGGCTCCACCCTCCCAAGCTCAACAGAGGCTTCTTCAGTTGTGCAAGTCTGGTATCATAAGGCTGAATCCAACACAGAAGTTCTCCCAGCATAGTGAAAATGCCGAGACAAGGGAAGGGATCACAAACAAAAGAAATGGAGGAAAAAAAATGATTGGATATAGAGTTCAAAACCACACTTATAAGGTTCTTCAAGAATATGCTAGAAAAGTTGGATAAAATTATCGAGAGCCAAGAGGAGATGAAAAAGGACCAACAAAAGACACTGACTGAAATAAAAAATATTATACAGAGTCCTAACAGCAGACTGGAGGAAGGCAAGAATCAAGTCAAAAATTTGAAATATAAAGAAGCAGAAAACATTCAACGAGAAAAGCAAGAAGAGAAAAGAATCCAAAAATGTGAAGATAATGTAAGGAGCCTCTGGGACAGCTTCAAGCATACCAACATCAGAATTGTGGGGGTGCCAGAAGAAGAGAGAGAACAAGATACTGAAAATCTATTTAAAGAAATAATGACTGAAAACTTCCCACATCTGGTAAAAGAAATGGACTTACAAGTCCAGGAAGCACACAGAACCCCATATAAAAGGAATCCAAAGAGGACTACACCAAGACACATCATAATTAAAATGCCAAGAGCAAAAGACAAAGAGAGAATATTAAAAGCAGAAAGAGAAAAACAGTTCATTACCTACAAGGGAGCATCCATACGACTGTCAGCTGATTTCTCAACAGAAACGATGCAGGCCAGATGGGAGTGGCCAGAAATATTCAACGTGATGAATAGCAAGAACCTACAACCAAGAATAATCTATCCAGCAAAGCTATCATTCAGAATTGAAGGGCAGATAAAGAGCTTCACAGAGAAGAAAAAGCTAAAGGAGTTCATCAACTCCAAACCAGTATTACATGAAATGCTGAAAGGTACTCTTTTAGAAGAGGAAGAAGAAAAAGGTAAAAGCCAAAAAATTATGAACAACTAATACATGTCTATCAACAAGTGAATCTAAAAATTAAGTGAATTAAAATTTTAATCAACAGAATAAACTGGTGAATATAATAGAATCAGGAGCACAGAAAGGGAGTGGACTGATAATTCTCAGGGGGAAAGGGGTGAGGGGTGTACAGGGAGAGACTGGACAAAAATCATACACCTATGGATGAGGTCAATGGGAGGGAGCTAAGGGCAGAGGGAGGGGTGGGAGCTGGGTGGAGGGGTGCTATGGAGGGGAAAAAAGAGAAACAAATGTAATAATCTGAATAATAAAGATTTAATTTAAAACAAAATGAATGTGTGAACCTCTGTGTTCATAGGAGTGTTATTTACAATAGCCAAGATCTGGAAAGAGCCCAGATGCCCATCAGTAGATGCGTGGACAAAAGCTGTGGGTCATTTACCCCGTGGATTATTGAATAGCAGTAAAAAGAAGGAACTCTTATCCATAGAAAATCATAATGCAACTGGCTTAATGGAATAAAAAGAGAAACATACAGGGGTGAATCAAAGTAGGTTGACAATATTTCATATGGGAAATAGTACAATAATTAATAAATAATAACACAAGAATAACCTGTGCTTTGTGTATTCATAGCTGTCAACCTATGTTGGCCCACCATTGTAATTTGTGTTGGCTCTTTTTCTACCTCTAAAAGTCTATATATTTTTGTTCCTTCTTTCAAATAAACTTGCATTGGACACTTATTCTTTACTAGTGACCCAGTGCACGATGCATGCACATTGACAGGAAATTATTTTTTTTAATATATTTTTTTATTGATTTTTTACAGAGAGAGTTAGAAACAGTGATGAGAGAGAAATATCAATCAGCTGCCTCCTGCGTGCCCTCTACTGGGGATGTGCCCGCAACCAAGATACATGCCCCTGACCGGAATCAAACCCAGGACCTCTTAGTCCGCAGGTCAACGTTCTATCAACTGAGCCAAACCAGTTTCAGCAGAAAGGAAATTAATTAGAAGGTGGCTGGTGGGGTGGGACTGGGCTAGGTGAGCTGGACACACCCTGGAGTCAACATCCTTCATTCCCTCCCTCCCTGACATCCGCACCTGGGGTGACACCATGGCTCTAAAGGCGTCTGTGGAGTGAGTGGGGTCCCTCCAGCAGGTGGGGTCCCTCAGCCTGGCCTGCAGGGATAGGGCCAAAAAGGCAAGAAGAGAAACAGTCCAGAGGTGGAAGACACTGACGATGCCTTGCCAAACCAGAGAGGGTCGGACCTGCATTGCCATCATCTGTCCACTATCCAGATACCATTGCTGATGTGTAGACATAAGGAACTGTTTGAAACTGGGACTCAGAACTATGGGACATTGAAATTGGGACTCAAACATGTTTTGTTCTAGCTGAGACCGGTTTGGCTCAGTGGATAGAGCGTCGGCTTGCGGAATGAAAGGTCCCAGGTTCGATTCCGGTTGGGGGCATGTACCTTGCTTGTGGGCACATCTCCACTGTGGGGCGTGCAGGAAAATCTCTCATTGATGTTTCTGACTTTCTACCTCTCTCCCTTTCTCTCTGTAAAAAAATCAATAAAATATATTAAAAACAAAAAACAAACAAAAGAACATGTTTTGTTCGTATAGGTTTATTTCTAGCCTGCAGAGGCAAGATGTTTTTAAAGAAAAGAATTGGGGGGAGGAAAGAAAACAGATACAGAGGCAAAGAAGCAATGAATACTGTCATAGTACAGCGGGAAGGCAGGGGAGGTGGGGGAGGGGGTGGTCTGTAAGAGATCAACCGAAGGACTTGTATGCATGTATATAAGCATAACCAATGGATACAACACACTGGGAGTAGGGGCATTGAGGGCATGTACTGGTGGGGAGGGAAGGCTGGGGGGGAGGTCAATAAGGGGGGGAAAGGAGATATGTGTACTACTATTTGTAATACTTTAAACAATAAAAACATTAAAAAAAATAAGTAAGTAAATAATAAGAAAGAAAACAGCCCGGCCTGGGGGGTTCAATAGGTTGAGTGTCTTCCCTGCACCAACAGGTCACCCTTAACAGACCCAGGACTGCACATGGATGCTCAGTCCTCAGTGGGGGGTGTTAAAGAGTCAGCGGGTCCATGTAATGATCAGATCCACGTTTCACTCCCTCCCTCCCTCTCTAAAAAAGAAAATATGTTCAGAATAGGCAAATTGCTTGAGGCAGGAAGTTGAATGGACTAGCAGCAGTTGGGGGAGGGGAGATACTGAGGGAGGGCACATAGTTTCTGTTGGGAGTGATGCAATGATTTGGAACTAGGTAGAGTGATGGTTGCACAGCAGTGTGACTGCAATTAATATCACTGAATTGAGCTCAGGCATTGTTAAACTATCGTGTTTTATGTGATTTAAATGTTACCCTGATTTTTAAAAACAGCTGCAAGGACCAACTCCTGAGCCAGGTCGGGTGGGGCTGCCTGCCTTTGGAGGAGGAGGCGGGAATGTGGGTGGGATTGTGGTTTCTGCTGCCCATGAGGAGAAATTCCTGGATTTCAAGTTCCAACCGGAATGCACCAGATCAAAACCTGCCACTGGGAAGGTGAGGCAGGGAGTACTGGCCAGTGGCCTCTGTTGGGGGACTTCAAATTCTGCCCTCCAGGGGCCAGGCCTTCTTTACCAATTGGATCCCTCTGGGAACCCAGTTCTGGGAAGGCCTCTCTGGCAGCGTTGTGTCTTGGGAAGTGAGGAGAGTGGCTACAGAGTTTGCACAGGTTCAAGCCTCGGACTAATGAGAAGGCAGGTCCTCTCGGGGCAACACCATGTGCAAGTCCCAGCTTGAAAGGCAAATTCCTCCCAGCACAATTACAGCCAAAGGTTATGGTTGTCAGCCTGACCTTATGGTCCCCTGTGGCTGAGGGAAGTAGGCTATGGAGGTGCAGCAAATGCTGTAAAAACAAAGCTTGATAGGGTTCAAATGCATGGAATTGAGTAGATTTATCCCTCACTTAGAGAACAATGTAAACATCTTGAGCACTTTGCCTGGTGGAATCTGGCTCTAAAATAAAGACTCGGCTTGCAGGCTGTGGCACTGACTCTCCATCAGAGGCAGCGTCCCACCTGGCCCCAGCTGTATTCACTTGCCTGTCTTCTTAAATCCTTCACCACATCCCCTCAGGTTCACCCCGGGCCATGCTGACCCAGCCTCAGGGAAGGATTTGTGATGCAGCTTATTTAAGGCGACAGCTGGGCCTCGGGAACCAGGAGCTACAGCTTCATTTCTGGCAGGACCAGGCTTCATTTCTGGCAGGACCAGGCACTGGACCACCCCCCTCGCTCTGCCTGCACATGGTCTGAGGAGTCCCAGGTGAGTGTGGGTTTGCAGGAGAAACCTGCTGATTCCTGCCCTCTGACTTCCCCCCTGGACCAGATGAACCCAGGGCTTTGAGGTCTGACATCCTCATCTCAGGCAGTCACCAGTTTAGACTCACTGTCCTGAGGGTAGACGGGCTGGAGCCCTGACAGCCCTCAGCCCTTACCTGGCTGCCCTCATTGTCCAGGTCTGTGCTGTGGTTCTGGAATGGGGAGGTGGGCAATGGGAACCTCTTGTGGGGGAGCGGGAAGGATGGGGCAGGGAAGGCAGGGAGGAACTCCACCAACACTGACAGCTGTACCCACTGCCTGGCCAGCGAAACACTGGACTGTGTGCATCAATCAAGATGGCTGGCGGATCCCTTGAAGCTGCCCCTGCCATATATCATCCCATCAGGGACCATCTCTCCTCTGAGCCCTCATGTCTACTCGGAGCTCACACGGTGAGCTTGGGAGTCTCAGATCTGGGCTTGAGTTCTTGTGTGAGAGCGTGGGGCCTGTGACCCCTCTTGGAGCCTTGGCACTGAGGGAAATGGCCAGCATGCTCAGCCTCTGATGGAAGCGGTGGCTGAATCTCCCCAGGCACAGAGAAGGGAGGGGGAGGGACAAGGAGGTGAGACCAAGGACTTGTGGGTGTGGGACCGCATCATGGGGGAGACCCTTGAGGCACCTGCCTCAGCTAAGACCCTGGGCAGGGTGTCGAGGGGCAACTAGAAAAGGCTCCGCCTGATTTTCTTAAATGGCCCAATGGGAGGACCTAGTGGACGTGTCAGGAAACAGGTGAGCCCAGATTACTCAGCCAATGAGGAGCTGGGGGAGGGGCCGGGTAAATGGCTGTGCTCCCGCCCAGGGTGCCAGTATAGCCAGGCGGACACCCTCTCTGGAGAGAGCGTTCAAGGTCTTCTTTCACCACACTTCTGTCTCCCAGTGTCATCTGAGTGGGGACAGGGGAGCATTTCTCACAGCAACTGACTACATCGGGGTGTTCCCAGTGCCCATTTCCTGGGCCACATGAGGTCCAGATTGGGGAGCCTCAGTGTAGGCGCTGCCCCATCCCAGAGCTCCCTGAGGTGGCCATGGCCCTGGGTGTCACCTCTGCCTCCCGCTCTCCTCCGGACTCTGCCAGAGCCAGCGGGCAGCACCCAGGCCCAGCCCTGGTTCCCTCTGCTCTGAGCCCAGCGGGATGTGTTACTGTCTCTGTGCAGGATCCGGCTGGAGGCAAATGAGTGTCTCTCCCAGGCCATTCCCAGACCCCGTTACCCAGAGCCTGCTCTCTGCACCCCGAGGATGTGGCCGAAGCTAGGAGAACTGGTCCAGAGGCAACTGCCCGCAGAGCCCACTCCCCACTCTGGGCTGACCCTTCTCTGACCCTCTCTCCTCTGAAATGAGGGGGTTTCCACTTCTGGAGCCAGACACGGGTAGAGACCAGGCAGGCAGCTGTGGTGATGCGGGCAAAGCAGGTTTCCAGACAGAGATGCAGCTTTATTCAGAAGAGCTGGGGCAGAACGTGGGCTCCCTGGGTCCCACCTGTGGCCTCGTAGGGAAGGACATTAGAAGCTGATGGCTGTGGGCATCTGAGCTCCCTCAGAGTCACCAGTGGGGGTTCAGGAGGCACTCTCAGAGTTGTCAGATGGGGGCATCGGGGTGGCCCCGTCTCCAGTCACTGTGGGCAGGGCCTGGTAGGTCTGGGTCCAGAACTGCATGTAGCTGCTCCTCAGGTGCTGCTTCAAGGACTGGCTGTCCATCTCCTTGTTAATCTCCAGGTAGTATCCATTTTCTGGGGTGTAGGGATCCCACTGGGTGGGCACTGCCAAGTGGCCCTTGTTGGGGTCCCTGCACATGAGAGAAAGGCTGTGTGGGGTCTGAGCATTCATGGGAGGCCTCCATGCTGACCCGAACACCAGGGGACCTCACTGTGTCCTGGCACTGTCCATGCATGTGGGTGTTCTGTGCCCAACCAGTAGCTCCATCCTCACACACAGGGGGGTGGGGTAATGAGGCTCAGGGAGGGCAAGTATAGGAGAGGGGACAGGCATGTGGGCCCAGGTGGCAGGCAGTCTAGCTCAGCCACACCCGCCTTACCCAGTCCTGGCAAAGTTGGTCCAGTAGGCGATCATGTACCGCGAGACAGTCCTGTCTTGGGGCCGGTAGTTCAGGGGGTGGGTGAAGGGATTCCCAAACACGTACGGGAGCTCATCGGTGTGGTCGGCTCCCACCCAGCTTGGGAAGAACGGATTGCGAGAAGGGTGGGAGAACAGGTAGGTGTAGGTCCGGGCACTCCTGAGGAAGGGAGGGACACAGCACAGGTTGGCAGGGAGCTCACCAGGGCTGCCCACCGAAGCTGGTCCTGGAGGGAGGCCATGGGGAGAGCAGGGTGGGGCCAGAAAATCCCTAGTCTCACACTCAGAGGGACCTGCATCCCTGAAGGCCCTGGGATTGTGGTTCTGGGATTTCAAGTGCATTCACACTTCCCTCCACAACGGCTATGGAGGCGTCTTCCTTTTCTCTGCAGATGAGTTTGTGTTCTTTGCAGGGAACATAGCTGTATCGCCCAATGAAGAGCTCAAGTTCCCATAGTTGCGACAAGCTTTCTGCCTACGCTTCCTAGGAATCATTTTCTCTCCCTTCTGTGGCAGCACCCTAACTTACTTTTTATTTTCAATGGAGGTTGACCAGGTGGCCAAGGCCACTATTGTTTTGAATGTTGGCCGATTACAAACCCACAACAGAGAGCTTCCTCCCGTGTTCTGTCTCAGTCAGTCTGGGGGCTTTGGGGAGACTCAGACACTGCAGGGGAAGCCTGTGTACTGAGTGAATGGGGGACTTATAACCCGGTGGGTAGACACCTGAATTAACCTGAAAAGTAACCCTATCATTTCCAGACTTAGAGCACATATACTTATGTGAATAGGGGTTTAAGTTTTCTTTAGTGTCCTTTGAAGGCCTGTGCAAAGCAATGAAAGAGGTGGACTCAGCCATGAATCCAACAAGCAGGACCGATAAGCAGAAACAGACCCACCAGGAGTCAAAACATCATCTCATCCACATCATCTCACCCACATCATCTTGTGTGATGACTGTAATCGCTGAGGTCTGTGGACCGCCAGGGCTGCATGTAGCACCTCAGTCCCCTCCCCTTTATAGTCCTGTCCCCCGCACTTTACCGGGAGACAGGATTTGAATGCTTGCAAACACCCTGTCTTCTTGCTTGGCTGGCCTTCTCAATAAACGCCTCATATGATTCAACCCAGCCCAACTGGGGGTTTCCCAGTAACATGAGGAGGGTTTTGGTAAGGCCACTGAGCTGGGAAGTGAGGGGTCTTCTCAAGACTCCTCAGGCCTGGGCAAGGCAGATGGTGCAGGTGCCACTGGGACCCAATACCTGCTTTCCTCGGCCTCCCTTAGCCCTAAGCCACCCACGGGGAGGCTTCACTGCTCAGGTAGGTGCTGACCCAGGTGGGCCTCCCCTCCCTAGCCCTCACTTGGCGCTGGCTCTGTGCTGGGCCACGGCCATCTTCGTGGGCATCAGGAAGCCCACGTCGGTCTCAAAGTGCACCACCGTCTTCTTCTTGTTTTCCTGGGAGGAGTCCTGGGCCCAGGAGGCCGTGTAGAAGTCAAAGGTGGTGTTGGCACCTCGGGGCCCCTTGGCTTTGGTGAACCCCCTGACCAGCTTGTAGAAGTCCTCCCTGCAGGGAGAAACCGGCACTGGAATCTGTACCTGGGCCAGCAGGAGGAATACCCCCACATACACCTCACCAGGGGCCTGCAGATGGCCCATTTCACCTGCCAACCTCCTCCAACTGATGCCTTCCCCAGAGGCCACCATGCACTGCCCTCGCCCTGCACCCTACTCACCGCGTGATGGTCTGATTGTCCACGTTAATGGCCGGCACATCAATGCCGGCAAATTGGTGGCCGTCCATGTTGTTAGTACCAGCGATGTAGTCGATGTCGGCCGCGTTGGCAAAAAGCTTGATGGGGTCATCAGGGATGAAGTCTCCATCCACCACAGGCCGGAGGCCCATATAGTACAACAAGGGGTCTGAGCAGAGAAGAGGGGTCCTCGCAACTTCCAGAGCCCCCTGCCGGGCCCCAGGCCAAGCGGCAGACCCTGCCTCCTCGGATCTAGACCAGGGTCTTCAGACTGTGCGCCTGACATGGGCCCGGATTTTTCTATATCCTGGGCTGCCCTGAGGCTATGGAGCAGCTTCCTGGCCCGTCTGCCCGATGTCACCCCTCCCCAGTGTGGCAGCCCAGACTGTGTGCAGATGCCACAGGCTCCCTGGCCACACAGTGCCACTGCGCCTGAGGTTTCTAGAACTGGGTACAAATGATTTTCTACCCATTGTTGGGGGAACAGAATGCACCAGCTTCCCAAAGGTGTCAGGACTCAGGGAGGTCCAGAGGGAGAAATGGCCGTCTCTGCACAGCCAGTCGGGCCAAGGAGGCATTGAGGGCCCTGGTGGCACCGGGCTCCTAGGGACGCTAGAGGGTGGGTAATGGCCAGGAGCAGCCCCTCAAATCTCACTTCTTTGGGAGCATCGCCATCCCCCCATGTGGAGCCCCCACTCACACTCCAGGCCAAACTGGGGTATCTTATAGGCCAGCGTCAGAGCCCGGGGGTCGGTGACCTTCAGACACTTGGCCATCCTGGTGGTATCGTCCAGGGGGCAGCCCACCTTCTTGGCGATCTGCAGGTGAGGGAAAGACAGGTAGCTTAGGCCAGAGCTGGGCAGATGACTATGCGGAGTGGAACAGGGCATGGAAAGGAGGTAACCCTCCTCCTACCCTCCCCTCTCCCCCACTGCCCTCCAACTTCCCTTTACCTTCTTGGCCCAGGAGAGAGGGTTCTTCTGGATGGCAAAGGGAGTCAGGGCCACGCCGCTCTCGCTGATAGCCCGCCGGATGAGGCCCTTGTTGTAGGGAGAGAGGGTCTGCGACACACAGAGGTCCTGTCACATGGCCTCGCCTCTCCTGGCCACGGTGCTCCACCGGGGACAGCCAGACTGTTATCTTCATGCTGTTCCCCCCAGTCCCCATTAGCTCCCCCAGACCCATCAGCTCCCCTAGCTCCCATCAGCTCCCTCAGGCCCATCAGCTTTCCAGTTCCCATCAGCTCCGCTAGCTCCCATCACCTCCCCAGCCCCCATTAGCTCCCCAGTTCCCATCAGCTCCCTAGCTCCCATCAGCGACCTCAGCCCCACTCAGCTCCCCCAGACTCCACAATCTCCCTCAGACCCCATCAGCTCCCCTAGCTCCCATCAGCTCCTCCAGCCCTCATCAGCTCCCCCACCCCCATAAGTTCCCTCAGACCCTACCAGCTCCCTTAGTCCCCATCAGCTTTTCAAGTTCCCATCAGCTCTCCCAGGTCCCACCAGGTTCCCTCAACCCCTGTCTGCTTCCCCAGTTCCCATCAGCTTCTCCCAGCCCCCAAAAGCTCCCCACACCTCCATCAACTTCCCAGTCCAGTCAGCCCCCACCCTGCTCCCTCCATTAACCGTGGAAGGCAAGTCCTCCATCCCAGCTACCCCAGACCTGTAGAGAGACGCTGGCACCTCCGGCTGATTCCCCTACAATGCTGATGTTGTCGGGGTCCCCACCGAAGGCTGCAATGTTCCTTTTCACCCACACGATGGCCATGTGCTGGTCCCTAAGGCCATAGTTACCTGGGGTGGGTGGGGGCCCATGAGGGACTTGGGTAGGAGGAGAGCTTCCACCAGGTGGAGACCCCTGTCAAGCCCCAGGTGGTGCAGGGTGGGTCCCAGGAAGCTGTAGAATGGGGTACTGGAGGGGGTGTGGCGCTCAAACAGGGGACCAGGAGCAGGAGGGCCAGGCTGCTCATCTCTCTCCCTGACATCATCCCTCCTGTTGTTTGTCTGTCCTACGACTCTGAGTCCTCTGAGTCACCACTGCAGTGTCTCATCTTCTGTCTCTTCCTAGTTCCCTGTCCCACCTCCCTGGTCTCCCTGGGTCCTGTACCCACTCCTAGGTGTCCTGGGTCCCTGTCCCCACTCCCTGGTCTCCCTGGGTCCCTGTCCTGCTCCCTGGTCTCCCCGGGTTTCTATCCTCACTCCCTCGTCTCCATGGATCTCTGTCCTGCTCCCTGGTCTCCTTGGGTCCCTGCCTGGTTGGCAGGCAGCCTCTTCTCTCACTATAACTGCCAATGAGCTCCTGTGCCTCACTGTCCATCCCCAGCTCCCTGCACCGCCAGTGGAATGCTGGGTCTTTCTGGGAGACTGTCCGGAGTTGTTGTGTGAAAGCAGTGCTCACGGGACCCTGCCACTCCCTCTCCCCCAGCCCAAGGCGCCTGGCACACCTGGCAGGTGGGCGTCCCCCATGCTGAGGAAGCCCAGCGGCCCATTGCGGTAGTTGAAGGTGACCACGATGACGTTTCCCCGCATGGCGATCTCCTCCCCGTCATACTTGTAGTTACTGAACAAGTTTAACTTTTGAGTGGAGCCCCTGAAGAAGCCTCCTCCATAGATCCAGATAATGACAGCCAGGTTCTGGGAAACTGAGGCAGTAAGCAGACCCCGTAAACCCCAGCTGTCCCTCATTATCCCCTCTGGGTGCTTGTTTCAGGGATTTTTAGCTCTGGAGCTCTAACACACCCAAGGGCCGGTGTGAGGGGAGACAGGGCTGGGCCTTTGGCTGCCTGGGCACTTTCTGCAGGTTTGGGGACCTGGAGGACATGGGATGGGGGATGCACCTTCCTTCTGGCCCTGGGGGACCCAGATGTTGAGGTAGAGGCAGTCCTCAGAGCCCCTGGTATTCTCCTGAGTGTCAGTGACTTCCAGGCATCTCTGCTTGAAGTCCTTGGCCTTCAGGGTCCCTGTGGGTGACCAGAGGGGCTGGTGTGAGGATGGTGGCCTCACTGGCCACACCAGGCTCAGTGCCAGCCCAGCATCCAGCCCCCTCATTCCCACCTTTCCAGCCGGGGTGCCGCTGGGGGTTCTCCAGGGCCTTGGGCGGGGCAGCGAAGGGGATGCCCTTGAAGATGTCCACTGAGCGACAGCCAATGCCCAAGAGGCCAAGCTTCTTGTTGACGCCCTCCACGAAGCCCCCTTCTGTGTGCACCACGCCCAGCTGGGGAGAGGGCAGGCTCAGGGGGCACAGGTTGGGCGGGCCAGTGGGTGCAGTGACCCCAGCAGGCTCTAGGGGTCCAGACAGCTTCCAGGGGGAGCCCCTAGTCATGCCTGCCCGAAGCTGTGGGTTCTTGAGAAAGCCCTGCTCCTCCCCCTGGCAGAGTCCTGAGGGAAGAAATCCTGTAGGGGCCCTGAGGCTCCTGATTCCCCCTAGAGGGGCCCTGGCTACTGGCAATCAGGTGGGTGTTTCCCCCTCTCGGTGGCCGGGTTTAGGTTAAACTATACCGAGTTCCAGACTCCTGTTGCCATCTGAGGCTGTTATGGGCAAACTGCCGGCCTCCTCAGGGCCCAGCGCCCTTCTGAGCAGGGCCATGGTCATCCACAGGCAGAGGGAGAGCCCAGGGCCCTTGTGGCCCCGGCAGATGCACAGATGGCGCCCATGACTCTGGGCTTCTGGGACAGGGTGCCTGGCTTTTGTTGGCCTAAGTGCTCGTGGGCCCTGGAGAGCAGCTGGCCCACCCTATTCCTGGTCTCTGACATCCGAGTTGGTGGGCGTCCTGGCTGTTAGCTGCGGGGCGCCATTGTGTGAGCAGGAAGGCAGGAGCGCAGAGGAAGGGCCAGGAAAGTTCTGGGATGGGTGTGAGCTCTTGGGGGATCTTGTGCCAGCCCCCCACCTGCCTGCCCTTCTTCATAGTGCCTTCCCAGGTGCCAGGTCAGGTTAGGGGAGCCCATGGGCCCCTGACAAGTCCACTGGGCTCTTGCTTACCTTTGCTGTGCACACTACTGCCACGCAGCAGGCCAGGCCTAAGACAGCCAGTTCTGGGCGCCTCATGGTGCGTGTGACTGATCGGGGGCCCTACCTCCAACCCATGGGTATTTATGGGGCGGGAGCCATCCGGGAGACATCCTGGAGCCGGGGCTGGTAACTGCCTGTGGCTGGTTGCCTTCCCTTCCTCCTCCCTCTGCCCCTTCCTCCAGGCAGTATAACTGCCATATCTAGAAAAGCTCAGGGCCAAGTTCATGAATCTGTGGGCACAAACACACAGAGACACACACACACAGACACACACACACACGCATGCATAGTTGCCATTTCCAAGCGGGCTCAGGCTGGCTAAAGTCACAGAGTTGTGTACACACATGCACACACTCACACACACATGGATGTGTGCACGGGTGCAGGGATGGTCTGCCTTGCCCAGGACCTGCTGATCCCGGTGCCTGGTGCCCACAGTATACCTGGGCTGGTTACTGGAAATAGTGAGGTGGCCCAGGCCAGGGGCTACAGGGACTCAGCTGGTGCACAGTGCCCTGAATGGGGCTCATTTACAAGGCCCTGGGCTCACCCTCAGAGAAGTGGGCCTGCTTCCCTCCAGGCCCTGCCTGGCCCCACAAGCTCTGGACCTCAGCATAGGGAGGTCATAGGGTATGGGTGTGTGGCTTCTGGGACAGAGAGGACTGTGGGCTCCTGGGCAGCCACATGGCTATGCCTGCGTCTGAGGGCCCACTGGTGAGCGGTCTGAGCTGGGTGTGGGGACTCAGAGCAGCACTGAAGTAAGGTCTTATAAATTGTTAAAGTATTTTATGTTCTGTATATTTTGCCCTGATGTTTATTTTTAATATATTTTTATTGATTTCAGAGACGAAGGGAGAGGAAGTGAGAAATAGACACATCAATGATGAGAGAACCATTGATTGGCTGCCTCCTGTAAGGCCCTTACCAGAAACTGAGCCCACAACCCAGGCATGGGTCCCTGACCAGAATCAAACCTGGGACCCTTCAGTCCTCAGGCCAGTGCTCTATCTGCTGAGACAAACCAGTTAGGGCTTAGCTAGGTTTTTAAAAAATAACAGTTGCAAGGACCAACTCCTGCCCCAAGAGTTGGAGGAAGAGATGGGAGTGTGGGAGGGCTTGTGGTTTCTGCTGCCCATGAGGAGGAATTGGTGATTTCAAATTGGAACCCGACAGCCCTAAGTGGGGGCATTGTGGACAGATCAAAGCCTGC
Source organism: Lasiurus cinereus (assembly GCA_011751065.1). NCBI lineage: Eukaryota > Metazoa > Chordata > Mammalia > Chiroptera > Vespertilionidae > Lasiurus > Lasiurus cinereus. The sequence goes on from JAAGEH010001818.1 coordinate 22,560, forward strand.
CACTGGCCAGTGACCTCTGTTGGGGTACTTCACATTCTGTGATCCAGGGCCGGATCTCTTTTACTGATTGAAACTCTCCGGAAACCCTGTCCTGGGAAGGCCTCTCTGGAAGCATTGTGTCTGGGAAAGTGTGGAGAGTGGCTACAGCGTTTGCACAGGTCAAGCCTCGAACTAATGAAAGGGCAGGTCCCAGCTTGGAGAGCAAAGTCTTCCCAGCACAATATAGCCAAAGGTTATGGATGTCAGCTTGACCTTTGGTCCCAGCCTGTGGTCCCCTGTGGCTGAGTGCTGTAGGCTGTGGGGTTGCAGCAAGTGCTGCCAAAACGAGCTTGATAGAGTTCAGGTGCATGTAATTGAGTAGACTCCAAATCTGAGAGAACAACGTAAACATCTTGAGGGCTTTGCCTGGTGGAATCTGGCTCTGAAATACTCTGCTTGCAGGCTGTGGCACTGTCTCTCCATCAGAGGGCAGCATCCCACCTAGCCCCAGCTGTATTGTGTTGTCTGTCTTTACTCCTTCACTGTCCCCCTGGCCATGCTGAGCCAGCCACAGGGAAGGATTTGTGATGCAGCTTATTTAAGGTGACAGCTGGCCCTGGGAACCCTCTTCACAGGCTTCATTTCACCCAGGAAGATTGCCCCCCTCCCTCTGCCACAGGTGATCTGAGGAGTCCCGGTGAGTGTGGGTTTGCAGGAGAAACGTGCTGATTCCTGCCCCCTGACAACCCTTGGCCAGATAAACCCAGGGCTGTCAGGTCTGAGGTCCCCATCTCAGGCAGTTTAGACTCACTGTCCTTAGGGTAGATGGGCTGGAGCCCTGAAAGTCCGCAGCCCCTGCCTGGCTGCCCTCGTTGTCCAGGTCTGTGCTGTGGTTCTGGAATGGGGAGGTGGGCGATGGGAACCTCTGGTGGGGGAAGTGGAAGGATGGGGCAGGGAGGGCAGGGAGGAACTCCACCAACACTGCCAGCTGTACCCATGCCTGGCCAGCGAAATACTGAACCGTGTGCATCAAACAAGATGGCTGGCTGATCTCTTGAAGTTGCCCCTGCCATATATCCAACCCATCAGGAACCTTCTCTCTGAGCCCTTATGCCCGCTCTGAGCTGACACGGTGAGCTTTGGAGTCTCAGACCTGGGCTTGAGTCCTTGCAGTGAGGGCGTGGACCCGTGGCCCCTCTTGAAGCCTTAGCATTGAAGGAAATGGCCAGCATGCTCAGCTTCTGATGGAAGCAGTGGCTGAATCTCCTCAGGCACAGAGAAGGGGGGGCGGGAGAGAGGAGAATGTGAGACCAAGGACTGTGGGCGTGGGCCAGCATCATGGTGGAGACACTCAAAGCACCTGCCTCAGCTTGACCCTGGGGGGAGGGGAGCAACTAGCAAAGGCTCAGCCTGATTTTCTTAAATGGCCCAATGGTAGGACCTGACTAGTGGATTTGTCAGGAAACAGGTGAGCCCAGAGTACTCAGCCAATGAGGAGCCGGAGGAGGGCCTGGGTAAATGGCTGTTCCTGCCCCAAGGGTGCCCCCACAACCAGGCAGACACCCCCTCAGGAGAGAGCGTTCAAGGTCTCCTTTCACCGCACTTCTGTCTCCGAGTGTCATTTGAGTTGGGACAGGTGAGCATTTTTCATAGCAACTGTCTACAATGGGGTGTTCCCCGGTGCCCACTGCCTGGGCCAGGTGAGGTCAGGATGGAAGATCCTCGGTGCAGGCGGTGCCCCATCCCAGAGCTCGCTGAGGTGGCCATGGCCCTGCGTGTCACCTGTCCCTCCGGTTCCCCTCTGGACTCTGCCAGAGCCAGCGGGCAGCACCCTGGCCCAGCCCTGGTTCCCTCTGCTCTGAGCCCAGCGGGATGTGTTGCTGTCTCTGCCTGGGATCCAGCTCGAGGCGAATGAGTGTCTCTCCCAGGCCATTCCCATTACTGTTACCCAGAGCCCACTCCCCAGCCCGGAGTATGTGGCTGAGGCTGGGCACACTGGTCCAGAGGCAACTGCCCACAGAGCCCATTCCCCACTCAGAGCTGACCCTTCTCTGACCCTCTCTCCTCCTCTGAAATGAGGGGGGCATCGACTTCCGGAGCCAGACATGGGCAGAGACCACGTGGGCAGCTCAGTCATCAGGGCAAAGCGGGTTGCCAGAGAGAGAGACAGCTTTATTGAGGAAGAGCTATGGCAGGAGGTGGGCTCCATGGGTCCCACCTGTGGCTTCTAGGACAAGGACATTAAAAGCCAATGGCTGGAGACATCTGAGCCTCCTCCGAGTCACCAGTGGGGAGGCTCATGGGGCGGCTGCAGAGTTGTCCGAGGAAGGCACTGGAACGGCCTCAGAGTAGACCAAAGGGATCAGGGGTGGGGGGCAGCCCTGTATCCGGTCACAGTGGGCAGGGCCTGGTAGGTCTGGGTCCAGTACTGCATGTAGTTGCTCCTCAGGTGCTGCTTCAGGGACTGGCTGTCCATCTTCTCATTAATCTCCAGGTAGTAGCCATTTTCCGGGGTGTAGGGATCCCACTGTGTGGGCACAGCCGAGTGGCCCTTGTTGGGGTCCCTATACAGGACAGAAAGACTGTGTGGGGTCTGGGGGCTCACAGAAGGCCTCCATGTTGACCCGAACCACCAGGCAGCTTACTGTATCATGGGCACTAGCTGGGCATTTAAGTGTTCTGCGCCCAAACAATAGCTCCATCCTCATATACAGACGGCAGTACTGAGACTCAAGGAAGTCAAGTGTAGGAGAAGGGACAGGAAGGTGGGCCCAGGTGGCAGGCGGCCTGGCCCAGGCTCACCCGACTTACCCAGTCCTGGCAAAGTTGGTCCAGTAGGCGATCATGTACCGGGAGATGGTCCTGTCTTGGGGCCAGTAGATCAGGAGGTGGGTGAAGGGCTTCCCAAACACATACTGGAGCTCATCAGTGTGGTCGGCACCCACCCAGCTGGAGAAGAACGGAATGCAAACAACGTGGGAGAACAGGTAGGTGTAGGTCCGGGCACTCCTGAGGAAGGGAGGGACAGGGCCCAGGATGGCAGGGAGCTCACTTGGGCTGCCCACCCAGAGCTGGGCCCTGAGGTGAGGCCATGGGGAGAGCAGGGTGGGGCCAGGAAATCCCCAGTCTCAGTCTCAAGAGGGACCTGGGTCCCTGAAGGCCCTAGGATTGTGGTTCTGGGATTTCAAGGCCATTAACTTCCCTCCACAAAGCCTATCTTGGAGTCTTCCTTTTCTCTGCACATGAATTTGTGTTCTTCGTTGGGAACATAGCTGTATCGCCCAATGAAGAGCTCAAGTTCCTGTAGTTGCCACAAGCTTTCTGCCTACGCTTCCTAGGCATCGTGTTCTCTCCCTTCCGTGGAAGCATCACTAACTTACTTTTTATTTTTGCTGGAGGTTGACCAGGTGGCCAAGGCCACTGTTGTTTTGAATGGTGGCCAAGTAGAAACCCACAACAGAAAGTATCATCCCATGTTCTGTCCCCCTCAGCCCGGGATATGCAGGGAGGCTCAGACACTGCAGGGGAGGCCTGTGGGCTGAGTGAATGGGGGACTTATAACCTGAAGGGGAGATACCTGAATTAATCTGAAAAGACACCCTATCATTTCCAGTCTTAGAGCACATATACTTATGTGAATAGGGGTAAAAGTTTTCTTAATTTTTTTTTTGAAAGCCTATGCAAAGCAATGAAAGAGGTGACTCAGCTGTGAATCCAGCAAGCAGAACCAATAAGCAGAAACAGACCTATCGGGTGTCAAAGCATCATCTCATCCACATTATCTCTGCATGTGATAACTACATTAGCTGATGTAGCAGACCCTCAGGGCTGCATGTAGCACCCCAGTGCCCTCCTCTTTATAGTTCTGTTGGCCCCCCCCCCCCCCCGCCCCCCCCCCCCTTACCGGGAGATAGGATTTGAATGCTTGTAAGTGCCCTGTTTTCTTGGTTGACTGGCCTTCTCAATAAGAGCCACATATGATTCAACCCGGCCTTCATTATTGGACACAGAGACAGGCAGCTTGAGCCCAACCGGGGTTTCCCAGTAACATGAGGAGGGCTTTGGAAGGTGAGGAGGGGTCTTCTAAAGGCCCATCGGGCCTGGGCAAGGCAGAGGGTGCAGGCACCATTGGGACCCCATCACGGCTTTCCCAGGCCTCCCTGACGCCCTGAGCCAACCCCTGGAGATGCCTCACTGGGCAGGTGGGTGCTGACCCAGGTGGGCCTCCCCTGCCCCGGCCCTCACTTGGTGCTGGCTCTGTGCTGGACCACGGTCACCTTCGTGGGCATCAGGAATGCCATGTAGGTCTCAAAGTGCACCACCATCGTCGTCTTGTTCTCCTGGGAGGAGTCTTGGGCCCAGGATTCCGTGTAGAAGTCAAAGGTTGCGTTGGTACCTCTGGGCCCCTTGGTGAAGGTGATTTGGCTTACCAACTTGTAGAAGTTCTCCATGCACAGAGAGTCGGGTACTGGACCCTGTGTCCTGGCCAGCAGGAGGCATCACCCCCAACCCCTGCTAGGGGCCTGCAGATGGCCCCTATACCTGCTAGACTCCCTCTTGAGCTGATGCCTCCCTAAAAGGCCTTAAGTCACTACCCTTGCCCTGCGTGCTACTCACCCCGTCATGCAGGTGTGGCCACACATACTCAGCTACACATACACTCTTGCATAACTGCCATTTCCAGGCGGGCTCAGGGCCAAGTTCGTGCAGGTATGGGCAGAGACACACACACACACACACACACACATAATAGTTACCTTTTTCAGGTGGGCTCAAGCTGGGCTAAGGTCATGGAGATGCATGCACACACAAACACACATGCACACACGTGCGCTTGGGTTCAGGGATGAAACGCCTTGCCCAGCACCTGCTGATTTGGGTGCCTGGTGCCCACAGTGCACCTGGGCTGGTTATTAGAAATAGGTGGCCATGCCTGGAGCCACAGGGACTCAGCAGGGTGCACAGTGCCCTGAATGGGGGCTCATCCTCAGAGAATTTGGCCTGCTTCCCTCCAGGCCCTGCCTGGCCCCAAAAGCTCCAGACTTCAGCAAAGGGAGGTCATAGGGCATGGGCATGTGGCTTCTGGGACAGAAAGGGCTGTGGGATCCTGGGCAGCCACGTGGCTGAGCCTGGTGATGAGCAGTCCGAGCTGGGTGTGGGGACCCAAAGTAGCACAGGTGGGCTATCCTGCCCTCAGGGAGGGCACCCCTCATACTCAGCACCAGCAGCCCTGGGAGGCAGGACTGGAGGCTCAGGGGAGCACAGGTGGGGAGGGAGGGGGCTCCTGTCCAGTCTGGTGGCTTCCCTGAGGAAGAGGAAGTGCCTGGCTTCAAAAATGCACCATGAGCTGGGGCTCAGCAGAGAGACAGAGAGGGGGACAGACAGAGGGACAGACAGAGATAATGGGGACTCGGAGAGACAGGGAGAGAGCTGAGCGGAGTGTGTGAGAGCAGAAGGGAGCGTGTGGCTGGGGGAGCATGTCTTAACTCGGGAACCAGAGGAAGCTCCATGGACAAGCCCAGGGTTCCTGCCTTTGTGTCTTTGTGTCGGTTGGTTGGCAGCACTGTCTTCCCCAGAGATGGAGGTGCGTTCAGGACCAGGGACAGCAGAGCCCTCCCTGGCCAGTGCCCCATCATCCTGACCCCTCAGCCCTTCACTACCAGGAGCCGGTGCTGGTACGCAGGCCACAGCCCAGCTGACGTCACTCCTGGGGCTGCCCCCGCACCACATGGATCCACAGACACGGGACATGCTGGCTGCCTACTGTTCCAGAGCCCAGGTCTCCTGGCATGGAGGTGGGGAGGCGGCAGGACAGAGGGCAGCAGAGCCTGGCAGGCTGGGCCGGGTGGGAGAGGAGTGGGGAGCAAAGAGCGTGAGGGGTGCGTTGGTTAACAGCCCGAGTGCCCATCAGTAGACGTGTGGACAAAAGCTGTGGGTCATGTACCCCATGGATTACTGAATAGCAGTAAAAAGAAGGAACCCGGACCTATTGACACAGCCTGGAGGGACCTGGAGAGCACCATGCTGAGGGACATCAGCCAGGGGGGTAAAGACAAGTATCCCATGATCCCACTCATGTGGAATCCCATGAACCAAATAAGCTGAGGATTTCAAGTTCAAATGGGAACCCACCAGCACTAAGTGAGGGATTGTGGACAGATCAAAGCCTGCCCCTGGGAAGGTGAGGTGGGAAGTACTGACCAGTGGCCCCAGTTGGGGGACTTTGTATTCTGTGATCCAAGGCCGGACCTTCCTTTATCGTTTGGAATTTTCCAGGAACCCTGTCCTGGGAAGGCCTCTTTGGCAGCATTGAATCTGGGGAACTGTGGAGAGCGGCTACAGTGTTGGCACAGGTTCAAGCCTTGAGCTAATGAGAGGGCAGGTCCTCTCGTGTCAACACCATGTGCAAGTTGCAGCTTGAAGGGCCAAGCCTTCCCAACACAATTACAGCCAAAGGTTATGGTTGTCAGCCTGACCTTATGGCCCCCGTGGCTGAGTGCTGTCGGCTGTGGAGGTACAGCAAGTGCTGCCAAAAGAAGCTTGATAGAGTTCAGGTGCGTGCAATTGAGTAGATTTATCCGAGAGAAGAATGTAAACATCTTGAGCACTTTGCCTGTGGAATCTGGCTCTAAAATAAAGACTCGGCTTGTAGGGTATGGCACTGTCTCTCCATCAGAGAATGGTGTCCCACCTAGCCCCAGCTTTGTTCTCTTGTCTGTCTTCTTTAATCCTTCACACACACACACCCCACACACACACACTCAGGTTCACCCCGGGCCGTGCTGAGCCAGCCACAGGGAAGGATTTGTGATGCAGGTTATTTAAGGCAACAGCTGGGCCATGAGAACCAGGAGCTCCAGCTCTTCTCAGGCTTCATTTCTGGCCGGACCAGGCATTGGACCACCCCCCCCCCCTCGCTCTGCCTGCACGTGGACTGAGGAGTGCCAGGGGAGTGTGGGTTTGCAAGACAAACCTGCTGATTCCTGCCCACTGGGTGCCCTCTGCCCCAGATGAACCCAGGGCTGTGAGATCTGAGGTCCCCATCTCAGGCAGTCACCAGTTTAGACTCACTGTCCTGTGTAGACGGGCTGGAGCCCTGAAAGCCCACACTCCTTGCCTGGCTGCCCTCGTTGTCCAGGTCTGTGCTGTGGTTCTGGAATGGGGAGGTGGGCGATGGGAACCTCTGGTGGGTGAGGGGGAAAGATGGGGCAGGGAGGGCAGGAAGGAATACCACTAACGCTGCCCGCTCTACCCACAGCCTGGTCAGGAAACACTGGACCGTGTGCATCAATCAAGATGGCTGGCTGATCCCTTGAAGCTACCCCTGCTATATATCACCCTATCAGGAACCTTCTATCTTCTGAGCCCTCATGCCAGCTCTGAGCTGACACGGTGAGCTTTGGAGTCTCAGACGTGGGCTTGAGTCCTTACTGTTAGGGTGTGGGGTCCGTGGCCCCTCTTGGAGCCTTGGCACTGTGAGAAATGGCCAGCATGCTCAGCTTCTGATGGAAGTGGTGGCTGAATCTCCCCAGGCACAGAGAAGGGAGGGGGAGGGACGAGGATGTGAGACCAAGGACTGTGAATGTGGGCCAGCAGCTTGGTGGAGACTCTCAAGGCACCTGCCTCAGCAACTAGAAAAGGCTCAGCCCAATTTTCTTAAATGGCCCAATAAGAGGACCTAGTGGATGTGTCAGGAAACAGGTGAGCCCAGAGTACTCAGCCAATGAGGAGCCGGAGGAGGGGCCTGGTAAATGGCTGTGTTCTCGCTGCGGGGGTGCCCATACAGCAAGGCGGACATCCAATCTTGAGAGAGCATTCAAGGTCTCCTTTCACCACACTTCTGTCTCCCAGTGTCATCTGAGTTGGGACAGGGGAGCATTTCTCACAGCAGCTGTCTACAACGGGGTGTTCCCCGGTGCCCACCGCCCGGGCCACGTGAGGTCAGGATGGGAGATCTTCCATGCAAGCAGTGCCCCGTCCCAGAGCTTCCTAAGGTGGTCATCGTCCTGGGTGTCACCTCTGCCTCCCGCTCCCCTCTGGACTCTGCCAGAGCCAATGGGCAGCACCCTGGCCCAGCCCTGGTTCCCTCTGCTCTGAACCTCGGGGATGCGTTACTGTCTCTGCCTGGGATCCAGCTATTGGATGTGTTTCTCTCCCAGGCCATTCCCAGACCCCATTACACAGAGCCTGCTCCCCTACCTGGGTACGTGGCTGAGAATGGGCCCACTGGTCCAGAGTCAACTGCCCACAGAGTCCCCTCCCCACTCGGAGCTGACCCTTCTCTGACCCTCTCGCCACCTCTTAAATGAGGCAAGCAACCCATTTCCGGAGCCAGACATGGGCAGAGACCACGCGGGTTGCCAGAGAGAGATACGGCTTTATTCAGTAAGAGCTGTGGCGGGAGGTGGTGCGCTCCCTGGATCCCACTTGTGGCCTCTTGGTCAAGGACATTAGAAGCCAATGGCTGCGGACATCAGAGCCCCCTCAGAGTGACCATTCGGGGGCTCACAAGGCAGCCACAGAGTTGTCTGAGCTAGGCATAGGAATGGCCTCAGAATAGACCAATGAGGTCAGGGGGGCAGGCATGTCTTCCTTCAGGGTAGGCAGGGCCTGAAAGGTCTGGGTCCAATACTGCATGTAGCTGCTCCTCAGGTGCTGCTTCAGAGACTGGCCGTTCATCTCCTCGTTAATCTCCAGGTAGTTGCCGTTTTCCTGGGTGTAGGGATCCCACTGGGTGGGCACAGCCAAGTGGCCCTTGTTGGGGTCCCTGTACAGGACAGAAAGAATGTGTGGGGTCTGAGAGCTCACGGGAGGCCTCCATGCTGACCTGAACCACCAGGGCACCTCACTGTATCGTGGGCACTAGCTGTCCCCCGCACCTTACCAGGAGACAGAATTTGAATGTTTGTAAGCTTCCTATCTTCTTGATTGGCGCCTAACAAGTAGCTCCATGCTCACACACAGAGGGGGGTACTGAGGCTCAGGGAGATCAAGTATATGAGAGGGGACAGGCATGTGGGCCCAGGTGGCAGGTGGCCTAGCCCAGCCTCACCCGTCTTACCCAGTCCTGGCAAAGTTGGTCCAGTAGGCGATCATGTACTGGGAGACGGTCCTGTCTTGGGGCCGGTAGATCAGGGGGTTGGTGAAGGGCTTCCCAAACACATACTGGAGGTCAGTGGTGTGGTCGGCGCCCACCCAGCTGGGGAGGAACGGAATGCGAACAGGGTGGGAGAACAGGTAGGTGTAGGTCCGGGCACTCCTGAGGAAGGGAGGGACAGGGCCCAGGTTGGCAGGGAGCTCACCTGGGCTGCCCTCCCAAGCTGGGCCCTGGAGGGAGGCCATAGGGAGAGCAGGGAGAGGCCAGGAAATCCCCAGTCTCAGATTCAGGAAGGACCTGGGTCCCTGAAGGCCCTGGCATTGTGGTTCTGGGATTCCAAGAGAATATACACTTCCCTCCACAAAGGCTATGGAGGCGTCTTCCTTTTCTCTGCAGATGAGTTTGTGTTCTTTGCAGGGAACATAGCTGTATCGCCCAATGAAGAGCTTAAGTCCCTGTAGTTTCGACAAGCTGCCTACGCTTCCTAGGAATCATTTTCTCTCCCATCTGTGGCAGCACCCTAACTTACTTTTTATTCTCGCTGGAGGTTGACCAGATGGCCACAGCCAGAGTTGTTTTGAATGTTGGCCAAATACAAACCCACAATAGAAAGCATCATCCCGTATTCTGTTTCTCTCAGCCTGGGGTCTGCAGGGAGGCTGCAGACACTACAGGGGAGGCCTGTGGGCTGAGTGAATGGGGGAAGTATAACCTGGCGGGTAGACACCTGAATTAATATGAAAAGCAACTTTATCAATTCCAGTCTTGGACCACATATACTTATGTGAACAGGGGTTAAGCAATCTTAAGTTTCGTTTGAAAACCTATGCAAAGCAATGAAAGAAGTGAGAGCTATGAATCTAGCAAGCAAAACCGATAAGCAGAAACAGACAGACCCACCAGGGGTCAACGTTTCATCTCATCCACATCATCTCTGCGTGTGATGACTACATTAGCTGATTTAGTGGACCCTCAGGGCTGCATGTAGCACCCCAGCGCCCTCCTCTGTCCCCTGCACCTTACCAGGAGACAGAATTTGAATGCTTGTTAGGTTCCCTGTCTTCTTGGTTGGCTGGCCTTCTCAATAAGCGCCACATATGATTCAATCTGGACTTCGTTATTGGACACAGGGACAGGCAGGCCCAGCCCAACCAGGGGTTTCCCAGTAACTTGTGGAGGGCTTTGGTAGATGAGCAGGGGTCTTCTGAAGGCCCGTCAGGCCTGGGCAAGGCAGTTGATGCATGCACCACTGGGACCCCATCACGGCTTTCCCAGGTCTCGCTGACGCCCTGAGGTGCCCCCTGGGGATGCCTTACTGGGCAGGTGGGTGCTGACCCAGACGTGCCTCCCCTGCCCCGGCCCTCACTTGGCGCTGGCTCTGTGCTGGGCCACGGCCATCTTCGTGGGCATCAGGAAGGCCATGTCGGTCTCCAAATCTACCACCGTCTTCTTCTTGTTCTCCTGGGAGGAGTCCTGGGCCCAGGATGCCGTGTAGAAGTCAAAGGTGGCGTTGGCACCTCGGGGCCCCTTGCTGAAGGTGAGCCCACTGACCAGCTTGTAGAAGTCCTCCCTGCAGGGAGAAGCCAGTACTGGACTCTCTACTTAGGCCAGTGGGAAGCATCACCCCCAACACCTGCTAGGGCCTTCAGATGGCCCCCTATAACTGCTGGACTACCTCTTGAGCTGATGCTTCCCAAGAGGCCTTTGGGCACTGCCCTGCCCTGCATGCTACTCACCCTGTGATGGTCAGCAGGTCCACATTGATGGCTGGCATGTCAATGCTGGCAAAAATGTGGCCGTCCATGTTGTTGGTGCCAGCGATGTAGTCAATGTCGGCCGCGTTGGCAAAAAGGTTGATGGGTTAATCAGGAATGAAGTCTCCATCCACGACAGGCCGGATTCCCACATAGACCGGAAAGGGGTCTGTGTGAAGAGGAGGTGTCCTTCACTTTGCAGAGCCCCCTGCCAGAACGCAGGCTCAGGGGCAGCCCCTGCATCCTGGGATCCAGACTAGGGTCCTCAGCCTGTCCCTACCCATGGGGCCAGATCATTCTATGTCGTTGCTGCCTTGAGGCTGTGGAGCAGCTTCCCGTTCCCGTCACCCGATGTCACCCTCCCCAGTGTGGCAGCCAGACTGTGAGCAGATGCCACAGGCTCCCTGGGCCACAACATGCCACTGAGAGTCTTCTGTGCCTGAGGTTTCTAGAAGTGGGTACCAATGACTTTCTGCCTATTGTTGGAGGGACAGGGTGCACCAGCTTCCCAAAAGGGTCAGGACCCAGAAAGGACCAGAGTGATGGATGGAGCTTGCAGCATAGCCAGTCGGGCCACGGAGTCATTGAGGGCCCTGGCGGCACCAGGCTCTTAGAAACACCAGACAGCGGGTAACGGCCAGGAGCAGCCCCTCAAATCATTTCTTTGGGCACGTGGCCATCCCCCCATGTGTAACCCCCACTCACACTCCAGGCCCAACAGGGGTATCTTATACGCCAGCGTCAGATCCTGGGGGTTGGTAACCTTCAGACACTTGGCTATCCTGGCGGTATCATTCTGGGGGCAGCCCACCTTCTTGGTGATCTGGAGGTGAGGGAAAGACAGGTAGCTTAGGCCAGTTTAGGGTAGAAATCTATGGGGACTGGAAAAGGCCATGGAAAGGAAGTAAATCTTCTCCTTCCTACCCCTCTCCCTCCACACAGCTCCCCTTTTACCTTCTTGGCCCAGGAGAGAGGGTTCTTCTTGATGGCAAAGGGGGACAGCGCCACGCCGCTCTCGCTGATGGCTCACCTAATGAGGCCCTTGTTGTAGGGAGAGAGGATCTGCGACACACAGAGATCATATCACCATGGTTTGCCTCTCCTGCCCACCGGGGCTCCACCAGGGACAGCCAGACTGTCAACTTCATGCTGTTCCCACAGACCCCAGAAGTTCCCCAGCCCCCATGAGCTCCCTCACACCCCATCAGATCCCCTAGCTTCCATCAGTTCCCCCTGTTCTCATGAGATCCAGTTCCCATCACCTCCACCAGTTCCAATCAGCTTCCCCGGCCCCCATCGGCTCCCCCAACTCCCATCAGCTCCCCCAACTCCCATCAGCTCCTCCAGGCCCCCTCAACTCCCCCGGTTCATATCAGCTCACTCAACTCTGGTCAGCCACCCTCCCTTTCTCCCTGCCCCCAACACATCATGCTGGATCAAGGCCCTCCCACCCAGGGTCCCCAGACCTGCAGAGAGACACTGGAAGCCCCAGATGATTCTCCAAAGAGGGTGATGTTGTCAGGGTCCCCCCCCCCCCGAAGGCTGCAATGTTCCTCTTCACCCATGTGATGGCCATGTGCTGGTCCCGAAGGCCGTAGTTACCTGGGGCATGTGGGGGCCCATGAGAGACTGGGGAGGGGGGAGAGCTTCATCCATGTGGAGACCCCTGTCAAGCCCCAGGATGTTGCACAGCTGGTTTCAGGAAGCAGTTGAATACGGTGCTGGAAGGGGTCTGGGTCTCAAGCCGGGGACCAGGAGCAAGACGGCCAGGCTGCTCACCTCTCTCCCTGATACCTTCCCTCCTGTTGTCTATACTATGGCTCTGAGTCCTCCGAGTCACCGACTCGGTGTCACATCTTCTGATTCTCCCTGAGTTCCTTTCCCCCTCCCTGGTCTCCCTGGTCCCTGTCCCCACTCTCTGGTCTCCCTGGGTCCCTGTCCCACTCCCTGGTCTCCATAGGTTCCTACCTGGCTTGCAGACAGCCTGTACTCTCAGCTACAGTTGCTCACAGACTCCTGTGCCTCACTGTCCATCCCCAGCTTCCTGCGCTGCCTGTGGAATGCTGGGTCTTTCTGGGAGACTGTTCGGAGTTGTTGTGTGAAAACGGTGCTCACGGGACTGTGCTGCTCCCTCTCCCCCAGCCCCAGGCGCTGGGCACACCTGGCAGGTGGGCATCCCCCGTGCTGAGGAAGCCCAGCAGCCCATTGCGGTAGTTGAAGGTGACCACGATGACGTTTCTCCGTGTGGCGATCTCCTCCCCATCGTACTGGTAGTCACTGAAGAAGTTTACCCCTTGGCCAGACCCAAAGACGAAGGCTCCTCCGTAGATCCAGATCATGACAGGCAGGTTCTGGGAAACTGAGGAAGGAAGCAGGCCCGGTGACCCCAGCTGTCCCCTCCCCAACCTCTCTGGGTGCTTGTTTCAGGGACTTTCAGCTCTGGAGCCCACACACGCACGGGGGTGGGGAGGCTGGGCCTTTGGCTGCCTGGGTGTTTTCTGCAGGTTCATAGGGTGGGGGTTGCACCTTTCTGGCCCTGGGGGACCCAGATGTTGAGGTAGAGGCAGTCCTCAGAGCCCCTGGTATTCTCCTGAGTGACAGTGACTTGCAGGCATCGCTGCTTGAAGTCCTTGGCTTTCAGGGTCCCTGTGGCAACCAGGAGCTGTGTGAGGATTTTGGCCCCACCTGCCACCCCAGACAGAGGGCCAGCCTCACACGCACTCACCCACTCCCACCTTGCCATCCAGGGTGCGGCTGGGGATTCTCTAGGACCTTGGGCGGGGCGGCGAAGGGGATGCCCTTGAAGATGTCCACAGAGCGGCCACCGATGCCCAAGAGGCCAAGCTTCTTGTTGACCCCCTCCACGAAGCCCCCTTCTGTGTGCACCATGCCCAGCTGGGGAGAGGGCAGGCTCAGGGGTGCAGGCTGGGCGGGCCCTCATAGTGTGTCCACCCCAGCAAGCTCTAGGGGTCCAGACAGCCTCTAGATGGGGCCCCTAGTCACGCCTGCCCGGAGTTGTGGGTTCCTAAGGAAGCCCTGCTCCTCACCCCTGGCTGAGCCCTGAGAAAAGGGATCCTGTAGGTGCCCTGAGGCTCCCAACTCACCCTGGAGGGGCCCGGCCACTGGCAAGTAGGTTGGTGTGGCCCCTTTTATGCAGCTGGGCTCAGAGTTCTGGGTTGAACTAGATGGAGTCTAAATTCTTCTTCCCTCTGAGGCTGTGATGGGCAAACTGCCGGCCTCCTCAGGGCCCAGCGCCCTTCTGAGCCGGGCCATGGCCATCCCCGGGCAGAGGGAGAGCCCAGGGCCCTGGTGGCCCAGGAAGATGCGCAGATCAGCCCTGAGGGCTCTCGTGACTCTGGAGCTTTGGGGACAGGGCATCTTGCTTGTGTTGGCCTAAGTGCCCCCTGCACCCTGGAGAGCGCCTGGCCCACCCTTTCTCCTGGTCTCTAACATCCAAGTTGGTGGGTGTCCTGGCTGTTAGCTGCGGGGCACCATCGTGTAAGCATTAAGGCAGGAGCACAGAGAAAGGGCCAGGAAAGTGCTGGGCTGGGTGTGGGCTCTCGGGGGCTCT
>JAAGEH010001819.1:0-10408 GCA_011751065.1 Lasiurus cinereus
CCCAGCTTCCTGCACTGCCTGTGGAATGCTGGGTCTTTCTGGGAGACTGTCCAGAGTTGTTGTGTGAAAGCAGTGCTCACGGGACCCTGCCGCTCCCTCTCCCCCAGCCCCAGGCGCCCAGCACACCTGGCAGTTGGGCATCCCCCGTGCTGAGGAAGCCCAGCGACCCGAGGCGGTAGTTGAAGGTGACCACGATGACGTTGCCCCGTGTGGCGATCTCCTCCCCGTCGTACTGGTAGTTATTGAACAAGTTTAACTCCTGGGCGGCGCCCATGAGGAAGGATCCTCCGTAGATCCAGATCATGACAGGCAAGTTCTGGGAAACTGAGGCAGGAGACGTGCCGGGTGACCCCAGCTGTCACCTCCCCATCCCCTCTGGGTGCTTGTTTCAGTGATTTTCAGCTCCGGAGCCCACACATCCAAGGGGCTGGGTGCTTTCTGCAGGTTTGGGGACCTAGAGGGCACGGGGTGGGGGATGCACCTTCCTTCTGGCCCTGGGGGACCCAGATGTTGAGGTAGAGGCAGTCCTCGGAGCCTCTGGTGTTCTGATTGTCAGTGAGTTGCAGGCATCGCGGTTTGAAGTCCTTGGCCTTCAGAGTCCCTGTGGATGACCAGAGGGGCTGGTGTTGATGGGGAAAATGAGACATTATTGGGGGGGGGGGGCTAGCAATCTGAATCTAGTCACTGCTCCTTTAATTATCTGGTCCTGCAAGACCTGTTTACTCAAAATACTACTCCCATATTAGAGAGGCCATAAACCACCTCCAGAGGGGTTATCGGTGCTGGCACCAGGCCCAGCCTTGGGATATAGTCCCACTGCACCCATCCCAGCACAGGGGGCTTTTTGCAAAGCCTTTAAAGGTCCAGATGTATAATCCTTATTTGGGGCACAAAGAAACCAAAGGGGTATAAAGGAAAGCTTCCTCCTAATGGTGGTGGTGGTGGGGAAGAGACTCAGGATTTGGAGAGAAACAGACGCCCCTGAGTGACTGTACCAGTACATGTGAAATATGGGAAAATAAACGGGCTTTTCCTGTGCCTCGGGTTCCCCTGAATATCTTCTCAGTCACCCGGTCAATTGTGTAACATAAATATGGTGCATGGGCCAGGTAGGATGCAGCAGATCTGCCCCTTTGAGGCACTTCTCTGTGAGAGCAGGCGGGTGTGCCCAGTCCACGGAGCCTGTGATGATGGGAAAGCATGCTCCAGTGATTTACTGGGTTCCAGGCCCCATCGGGCCCAGGCGACCAGGGCCCCTGCTAACACTCCAGTGGACTTCAAGGAGGACAGGAAAGCCCTTTTCTGGACCAGACATCTGACGGGTAAGTTTTCCCCTGGGGGACCAGTCCGAGGTCAGGCCTGCTTTCGGGACAGAAGAAGTAGCTGATCATTACTTAGGCAAAATATTTGCCTCAGGGACTTCCTGTGGGTGGAAGTCAAAACTCAGACTGACGGGTGTGGGAATGTGAGTGTGAGAGTGTTAAAGGGAAAGCTACCTTGTGTTGTCCTGTGTCCCTGTCAACGGAGAAGAATTTTGCCATCTGGCTGCAAATGCGGGAAGCAGTTCCTGTCAACTTGTTGTCTTAGAATGTGTGCTAAAGCAATCAAAAAGGGCCCAGACCGCTGCCTGCAATGCAGATGTCTCTCCGAGAAATCAAGAGCCACCAGCTTATAACCCAAGGATGGGAATCATGAGAGTGTTTATTAATGTCTCTTGGTTGTTTAATTGGTTTAAAAATAGGGTAAGTCCCACTTTAGGGGAAGCCTAGTTGTATGTAGTGGGCCTGAACACTGTGACAGACTGCAGATGTCCCAGCAGCTGCAGAGAATCCTTTTTTCTTGGGGTCATCTTTCTTTCTGTCAGGGAAACTCTTAGCTAGTGAAATTTCTGTTTCTATCTGTAAAGTAGCGACTTTAATGTGCTCTTCCCTGTTTTATGATTTTTCTGTGATAAGTTAAAATTTTAAGATTCTAAGGTTACTTTAAAGGTATAAAATTTGGACTCTGTCTTCCTTAAACCAAGGATACTTAAAAACCGATGATTTGCATGTTGCCTCCCTAAACAAAACAGGCAAATAGCTTATGTCAAAGTATTGAGGAAGAGGAAGACTGATAGAAGAAATCCAATTAGTGTTATTTGCTCTCCACACCCAAGGACAAATAAAGTTAGGAAAATAAGCCTTATTTTGGTCAATTCTTTTCTAATAAAATAATTATATTAGTCAAATATTTAATAAAAAAGGAACCCTCTTCTAATCATAGGGACTGAAGTTTAATCTTTTGGTTAAATGAAGTTTGACAATCCTTCAAGAATTTGGATTTTAAGAAGCTTTCTCGATCTAGAATTGGCTTTAGATCATCCTAATGGGCTCTGAAATGCCTCAACTGTTTGTTTTCTCATGAAGAAAAATTTTATTCTGAAGGTACATAGGAACCTTTGTCAAATACAATTACAGTAGTACATCGAGATATGAGTGCCCTAACATATGAGATTTTTGAGATACGAGCCGTCGAGCAAGCGATTTTTGCTTTGAAATACGCGCAACAGTTGAGATACGAGTAATCGAGGGGATTGGTCGGCTGCACACGACCCACCAGTTTACCGGGACTCGAGCATCTCATAGTTTCCCACGCCTCAAGGTTACTGAACGAATTAAACTCGTATCTCGAGGTACCACTGTATATCTAATGGTTATTAGTTATAATATTATAGAATATTAGGCTTTACAGGAAGGACAATATTCCATGTCATTTGCATTGTAATGAAATCCATAAACATGTCATTTTAAATTTCCTCTTGTTAATTGGAGACAGTTACTAATGCATTTGGAAAGTATTACATCTTTGAAGAGTCCATGGAAAGGACTGGCAAGGAAAATCAGAAAATCTTAAAGCAAGTCAGTATATTTTTCTCCTTATATAATTCCTCCAAAATTAGGCAAAAGCTTAATAAATCATGGCAATGCATTTCTTTGCATAAATTTAATAAGACCGGTTTCGAGTAGTGGTTTTATTTACTGAAAACTTTGCCTGGAGTATCATGCTTTAAAGAGGCCTGTCTGAGCTCTGAAGAATTGAAACTAATAAAAGTACCACAGAGAAAGCCTGGTATCTTGCTTAGTAGTCCTGAAAAATAGATAGTACTGGAGCATCAGCCCCATACCCTGCCATCACTGGCACTTTGTCAGAGCAGAAGGGGAGCAATGAGGGTGCCTCTAAGTCTCTGTGGAACTCCCCCACACTCCAGGCCTCAAGGAGGAGAGCTGCTGAGATGGACCTTAAAGCCTAGGGCGTGGTCCTGAATGAAGTTGCTGCAGGTGAGGGATTCGCCTAACCCAGCAGATACTCCAGGCAGGCCTGACAGCAGCTAGATGGCTTGGGTTCCTGGCCCTCTGGGGCACATTGAGATTCAATCATGAAATTTCAGCAACAGTGGTCAGTTACCATGCTTGTTGTGTTTATGCAAATGATCAGGCCAAATTGAGTGCAGTAAATAAATTAGCCTTAATTTAGTCCTTTAATAAACATAAGGATAATTTTAAGGAGAAAAATTCTATTTCAATAGTAGTTATTAAAATTAAAATGCCTTCCCCCCCCTTCCATTTGTTGTAACTCTTGCTATTCTAATTGCTCAATAGTGCCAAATTTTATAATACAGTTTGTCTCTGCCAGGTCACAAGCCCACCTCCTCCTGTGCCTGGGCCTCACTGTCCCTCTGACAGACAGCACAGATTTCTTGGCTCTGAAAAGAAAACTCCGTCCCTCCTCAGCATGGAAGTAGCCAGAGGAGCCTACCCACATCTATTTTCCCTGAAAGAGTTCAGGGCCAGGATCCTTCAGGAAATGTGTGAGGCACTTAGACAGACATGAGCAGAGCAAGGATGATGGGCCGAGTGGAGAAGAAATAGATGGGCCCTGAGACATGCTTCTCACCACTCTACCTGCTCTGAAGCTGGAAATGAAGAAACCTGTGCAGACTCCCTCTCCCTTCCTCTAAGAAAGCCAACAGGTTTAGAACAGCTAATAGATAGAATCCATAAGCCCGGATGTCCCAGTGTTACTCCAGACCAGGTCTCTGGACTGCCATTACAATCCCTTAGATAGTAAAGATTGAAAAAAATAAGACGCTGCTGAACACCTTTCTCCTTAGTGTTGAGTCTTCTATTGAATCCCCAAGGCTGACAATCAGCTTAAGGATCAAAGGAGGGAAGTGATGGAGAACATGAGACATTTTTGGGGGGGCTAGCAATCTGAATCTAGTCATTGCTGCTTTAATTATCTGGTCCTGCAAGACCTATTTACCCAAAATACTGCTCCCATTTTAGAGAAGCCAGAAACCATCCCCAGACGGAGTTATCAGTGCTGGCACCAGGCCAGGCCTTGAGATGGGGTCCCACTGCCCCGATCCCAGCACAGGGGGCTTCTTGCAAAGTCTGCAAAAGGTCCGGAAGTATGATCCATATTTGGGGCACAAAGAAACCAAAGGGGTGTAAAGGAAAGCTTTCTCCATATTGGCGTTTGGGGGGGGGGGGGGGGGAATCTCAGGATTTGGAGAGAAGCAGATTCCCCTGAGTCACTATACTAGTCCATGTAAAACATCTGGAAGTAAATGTGTTTTTTTTTTTTGTGAGCCTCCTAGTACGCCTGCATATTTTTTGGTCGCTGGGTAAATTCTGCAAAAGCAAGAGGATGGTGGCCCCAGGCACAGGGCCTGCCCAGCACCCACTCACCCACACCCACCTTGCCAGCCGGGGTGCGGCTGGGGGTTCTCCAGGACCTTGGGTGGTGCTGCGTAGGGGATGCCCTTGAAGATGTCCACAGAGCGACCGCCGATGCCGAAGAGGCCGAGCTTCTTGTTGACGCCCTCCACGAAGCCCCCTTCCGTGTGCACCACACCCAGCTGGGGAGAGGGCAGGCTCAGGGGGGTGCAGGTTGGGCGGGCAGTGAGGTTTGGTACCCCAGCAGGCTCTAGGCTTTCAGACAGCCTCCAGGTGGGGCCCCTAGTCATGCCTGCCTGGAGCTGTGGGTTCCTGAGGAAGCCCCACTCCTCACCCCTGGCTGGGCCCTGAGGGAAGGGATCCTGTAGGTGCCCTGAGGCTACTGACTCCCTCTGGAGGGGCCCCAGCCACTGGAAAGCAGGTGGGTGTCGCCCCCTCTCCATGGCTGGGCTCAGGTTGAACTAGAGTCCTGTTGCCCTCTGAGGCTGTGATGGGCAAACTGCCGGCCTCCTCAGGGCCCAACGCCCTTTTGAGCTGAGCCAGAAGGGCGTTGGGCCGTGGCCATCCCTGGGCAGAGGGAGAGAGCTCAGGTCCCTGGTGGCCCAGGCAGATGCGCAGATCAGCCCTGAGGGTGCCCGTGACTCTGGGCTGCGGGGACAGGGTGCCTGGCTCGTGTTGGCCTAAGTGCCCTGTGAGCTCTGGAGAGTGGCTGGCCCACCCTTACTCGTGGTTTCTGACATCCGAGTTGGTGGGTGTCCTGGTTGTTCGCTGAGGGGCGCCATCATGTGAGTGCGAAGGCAGGAGCGCAGAGGAAGGGTCAGGAAAGCGCTGGGCTGGTGTGGGTTCTCGGGGGCTCTTTGTGCCAGCGCCCCACCTGCCTGCCCCCCTCTGCGGTGCCCTCCCAGGTGCCAAACCTGGTTACCTGTCAAGTCTGCTGGGCTCCGCTTACCTTTGCTGTGCGCACTACTGCCAAGCAGCAGGCCAGGCCTAAGACAGCCAGCTCTGGGCGCCCCATGGTGCGTGTGCCTGATCGGGGGCCCTGCCTCCAGCCCATGGGTATTTATGTGGCGGAAACCATCCGGGAGAGATCCGGGAGCCGGAGGTGACAATTGCCTGTGGCTGGTTGCCTTCCCCTCCTCCTCCCTCTGCCTCTTCCTCCAGGCAGTATGCCTGGGGCCAGGATGGCTACTGTTCCCAGCCAGGCTCAGGGCCAAGGTCATGCATATGTGGGCGCACACACACTTAGACACACACACGCATGCAAAGCAGCTGTTTCCAGGAACGCTCAGGTTGGGCCAAGATCACAGGGGTACATGCACACCCTCCAACACACACACACACACACACACACACACACACACACACACACACATACACACACATACACACGTGTGTACAGGTGCAGGGATGGTCTGCTTTTCATAGGACCTGCTGACCCGGGTACTTGGTGCTGACAGTGCGCCTGGACAGGTTAGAGGATTGAATAGTCAGCTGTCCCTGAGCAGGAGCCCCAGGGAGTCAGCTGGGTGCCCAGTGCCCTGAATGGGGGCTCATTTACAAGGCCCTGGGCTCAGCCTCAGGGAAGTGGGCCTGCTGCCCTCCAGGCCCTGCCTGCCCCACCTCCAGCCTCAGACCTCAGCAAAGGAAGGTCATAGGGCATGGGCATGTGGCTTCCGGGACAGAGATGGCTGTGGGCTCCTGGACAGCCACGTGACTGAGGTTGGGTCCAAGGGCCCACTGGTGAGCAGTCCGAGCTGGGTATGGGGACCCCGAGCAGCACAGGTGGGTGATCCTGCCCTCAGGAAGGGCACACCTCACACTCAGCACCAGCAGCCCTGGGAGGCAGCACTGGAGGCTCAGGGGGGCACAGGATGGGAGGGAGGGGGCTCCCGCCCAGGGCTTCCCTGAGGGAGAGGAAGTGCCTGGCATCAGAAATGCACCACGACCTGGGGCTCAGCAGAGAGACAGAGAGGGGGACAGACAGAGGGAATGACAGACAGAGGGACAAACAGAGATAATGGGGACTCAGAGAGACAGGGAGAGAGCTGAGCAGAGTGTGTGAGAGCAGAAGGGAGCGTGTGGCTGGGGGAGCTGGTCTTAACTGGGGAACCAGAGGACAAGCCCAGGGTTCCTGCCTTTGTGTCGGTGGCAGACCACCCTCTCCAAGGATGGGGGTGCGTTCAGGACCAGGGACAGCAGAGCCCTCTCTGGACAGCGCTCCCTCATCCGGGCCCCTTTGCTACCAGGTGCCGGTGTTGGTACACAGGCCACAGCCCCGCTGACGTCACTCCTGGTGCTACCCCCGCACCACATGGATCCACAGACACCGGCCACGCTGGCTGCCCACTGCTCCAGAGCACAGGTCTCCTGGCATGGAGGGGGGAAGACAGCAGGACAGTGGGCAGCAGGAGCCAGCTGGCTGGGCCGGGAGAGGAGCGGGGAGCAAAGGGCTTGAGGGGTGCGTTTGTTAACAGCCCGAGTGCCCATCAGTATATGCATGGACAAAAGCTGTACGTCATTTACCCGTGGATTATTGAATAGCAGTAAAAAGAAGGAACTCTGACCCGTTGACACAGCCAGGAGGGACCTGCAGAGCACCATGCTGAGGGACATCAGCCAGTGGGAGAAAGACAAGTGTCCCATGATCCCACTCATGTGGAATCCCATGAACCAAATAAACTGACGAGTAAACAGGTCCATAGGCACGTACGCATGGAACAGAAGGCCAGATCTCAGAGTGACGGTGGAGGGAGGGCGGGAAGAGATTCTTCAAGAACGTATAGGCATATATTGATGGACAATAGACAGGGGAGAGACATGGCTGGGTGGGAGGTGGGTGGAGAGGGGCAGAGAGGGGAAATGGCAGAAGTCTGCCCTACTCTCAACAAGACAAGTTCAATGTAAAGAAAAGAGCCTGGCCTGGGTGGTTCAATAGGTTGAGTGTCTTCCCTGCACCAATAGGTCACCCTTAACAGACTCAGGACTGCACATGGAGCCTCAGTCCTTGGTAGGGAGTGTTAAAGAGGCAGCAGATACGTGGAATGATCGGATCCACGTTTCACTCTCTCCCTCCCTCTCTAAAAAAGAAAATCAATGAGAAAGAAAACATGTTCAGAATAGGCAAATTGCCTGAGGCAGGAAGTTGAATGGACTAGCAGCAGTTGGGGGAGGGGAGATACTGAGGAGGGCACACCGTTTCTGTTGGGAGTGATGCAATGATTTGGAACTAGGTAGAGTGATGGTTGCACAGCAGTGTGACTGCAATTAATATCACTGAATTGAGCTCAGGCATTGTTAAACTATCCTGTGTTATGTGATTTAAATGTTACCCAGCTGCAAGGACCAAGTCCTGACCCAGGATGGGGCTGTCTGCCTTTGGAGGAAGAGGGGTGAGTTTGGCTGGGCTTGTGGTTTCTGCTGCCCACCATGAGGAATTCGTGGGTTTCAAGTTCAAATGGGAACCCACCAGCACTAAATGAGGGATTGTGGACAGATCAAAGCCTGCCACTGGGAAGGTGGGGCAGGGAGTATTGGCCAGTGGCCTCTGTTGGGGGACTTCCCATTTTGTTCTCCAGAAGCCAGGCCTTCCTTTCCTGCTTGGAACCCTCCCGGAATCCTGTCCTGGGAAGGCCTCTCTGGCAGCGTTGTGTCTGAGGAAGTGTGGAGAGCAGCTACAGAGTTTGCACAAGGTCAAGCCTCAGACTAATGAGAGGGCAGGTCCTCTCGGGCCCACACCATGTACAAGTGCCAGCCTTTCCAGCACAATTACAGCCAAAGGTTATGGTTGTCAGCCTGACCTTATGGTCCCACCCTGTGGTCCCCCGTGGCTGAGCGCTGTAGGCTGTGGGGTTGCAGCAAGTGGTGCCAAAACAAAGCTTGATAGAGTTCAGCTGCGTGCAATGGAGTAGATTCCAAATCCGAGAGAACAATGTAAACATCTTGTAAGCACTTTGCCCTGTGGAATCTTGCTCTAAAATAAAGACTTTTCATCAGAGAGCCGTGTCCCACCTAGCCCCAGCTTTATTCTCTTGTCTGTCTTTTTTAATATTTCATCTCTCCCTCCCCCACCCCCGCTCAGGTTCATCCCAGGGCCGTGCTAATACAGCCACAGAGAAGGATTGTGACGCAGGTTATTTAAGGTGACAGCTGGGCCCTGGGAACCAGGAGCTGCAGCTCTTCTCAGGCTTCATTTCTGGCAGAACCAGGCGCTGGACTGCCCCTCTCACGCTGCCTGCACGTGGTCTGAGGAGTCCCAGGTGAGTGTGGGTTTTCAGGAGAAACGTGCTGATTCTTGATACCTGGCTGCCCTCTGTCCCAGATGAACTCAGGGATGTGAGGTCTGAGGTCCCGGTTTCAGGAAGTCACCAGTTTAGACTCACTGTCCTGAGGGTAGATGGGCTGGAGCCCTGAGGGCCCCCAGCCCCTGCCTGGCTGCCCTCATTGACCAGGTCTGTGTTGTGGTTCTGGAATGGGGAGGTGGGCGATGGGAACCTCTGGTGGGGGAGGTGGAAAGATGGGGCAGGGAGGGCAGGGAGGAACACCACCGAAAGCTGTACCCACAGCCTGGCCCGTTAAACAGTAGACCGTGTGCATCAGGGTGGCTGGCTGGTTCCTAGAGCTGCCCCAATCATATCCCAGTCCCCCCTCCCAACCCCCGCATCAGTCAGGAACCTTCTCTTCTCTGAGCCCTCATGCTTGCTCTGAACTGACACGGTGAGCTTTGGAGTCTCAGACCTGGGTTTCAATCCTTGCTGTGAGGGTGTGGGGCCCGTGACCCCTCTTGGAGCCTTGGCACTGAGGGAAATGGCCAGCATGCTCAGCCTCTGATGGAAGCGGTGGCTGAATCTCCCCAGGCACAGAGAAGGGAGGGGGAGGGACAAGGATGTGAGACCAAGGACTGAGGGTGTGGGGCAGCATCATGGTGGAGACCCTCAAGGAACCTGCTTCAGCTAGACCATAAGGGGGAATCAGGGGCAACTAGAAAAGCCTCAACCTGATTTTCTTAAGTGGCCAATGGGAGGACCTAGTAGATGTGTTAGGAAACAGGTGAGCCCAGAGTACTCAGCCAATGAGGAGCTGGAGGAGGGGCCTGGTAAGTGGCTGTGTTCCTGCCCCGGGAGCGGGGGTGGGGGTGGGGGTGTGTGTGTGCCCGTACATGCCCGTACATGCCCGTACATGCCCGTACAGCCAGGCAGACACCCGCTCTGGAGAGAGCGTTCAAGGTCTCCTTTCCCCGCACTTCTGTCTCCGAGTGTCATCTGAGTTGGGACAGGGGAGCATTTCTCACAGCAACTGTCTACAACGGGGTGTTCCCCGTGCCCACCGCCTGGGCCAGGTGAGGTCAGGATGGGGGGGAGCCTCGGTGCAGGCGATGACCTGTCACAGAGCTCGCTGAGGTGGCCATGGTCCTGCGTGTCACCTGTCCCTCCGGTTCCCCTCTGGACTCTGCCAGAGCCAGCGGGCAGCACCCAGGCCCAGCCCTGGTTCCCTCTGCTCTGAGCCCAGCGGGATGCGTTACTGTCTCTGCCTGGGATCTTGCTGGAGACAAAAGAGTTTCTCTCCCAGGCCATTCCCAGACCCCGTTACACAGAGCGTGCTCCTCCACCCGGAGTACGTGGCTGAGGCTGGGCCCACTGGTCCAGAGGCAACTGCCCACAGAGCCCATTCCCCACTCAGAGCTGACCCTTCTC
>JAAGEH010001820.1:0-26818 GCA_011751065.1 Lasiurus cinereus
TGTGTGTGTGTCTGTGTGTGTGTCTGTGTGTGTGTCTGTGTGTGTGTCTGTGTGTGTGTGTCTGTGTCTGTGTCTGTGTGTGTGTGGGTGTGTGTGTGTCTGTGTGTGTGTGTGTGTCTGTGTGTGTGTCTGGGTCTGTGTGTCTGTGTGTCTGTGTCAGTGTGTGTCTGTGTGCGTGTGTTGTGTGTCTGTGTGTGTGTGTATGTCTGTGTGTGTCTGTGTCTGTGTCTGTGTCAGTGTGTGTCTGTGTTGTGTGTCTGTGTGTCTGTGTGTGTGTGTGTGTGTGGCATGATCAGCCCCTCACTCACTGGGCCGCAGAGCTCCTGGCTCGGCTGCTGACAGCTGTGGTCACCCATTCCTGTCCCTGGTGACCGACGCGCTCCTGCGGTCAGCGCCGCGGTGGCTGGCTGGCGTCCCGGAGGCCCAGGGCCGGACGCAGGCCGGGGGGCCAGCCCTCCCTCGGCCGGCTCCGGCAGACCCCGCCGTCCTCACCCCCATCTGCCATCTCCCCGGCCTCCCGGCGTCGGCACCCGCGGGTGCGAGGAGGTTCCGGCGCCATCCCCACTCCAGCCCCGGACATCACAGAGGCAGGGCCCTGGGGGAGGGGAGCCCACGGGAGCCCACGGACCATGCAGGGGACACGGGGTGTGGGCACAGGCGGGGCAATCTGCGCCACACGCCTCTACATGCAATCCCCATGGGTTCCACGATTCAGGGAGAAAGGTCCCTCTACTGTCTGCCTGCCTGAGGGCCTCCTGGGTCTTTGGGTTAAAAAACACCGACGAGCGAGGAGTGGAGCTGAGGCTGCAGCCCTTGTGGTCCGTGGGCCTGGCTCTCCCGGGGGAGATGTCCCCGGTGGTCGGTGAAGAGATGCCTGTTTTAAAAATAACTTTAGCCGAGACTGGTGTGGCTCAGTGGATAGAGCGTCGGCCTGCGGACTGGAAGGTCCCAGGTTCGATTCCGGTCAAGGGCATGTACCTTGCTGGCGGGCACATCTCCAGTGGGGGGCGTGCCAGAGGCGGCTGATCGATGTCTCTCTCTCATCATTGTTTCTGACTCTCTATCTCTCTCTATTCCTCTCTGTAAAAAAAATCAATAAAATATATTTTTAAAAAAATAACTTTAGCCGAAACTAGTGTGGCTCAGTGGATAGAGCGTCGGGCTGCAGACTGAAAGGTCCCGGGTTCGATTCCCATCAAGGGCATGTACCCTGGTGGCGGGCACATCCCCAGTCAGGAACGTGGAGGAGGTGGCTGATGGATGTCTCTCTCCCTCAGCGATGTTTCTAGCTCTCTATTCCTCTCCCTTCCTCTCTGTAAGAAATCAATAAAATATATATTTTTTAAAATAACTTTAATCGTAGTCATTCCGGGTCAGGTGTGCGACAGACCCACGTGCTTTTGTTTGTTTGTTTGTTTTTAAATATATTTTATTGATTTTTTTACAGAGAGGAAGGGAGAGAGATAGAAAGTCAGAAACATCGATGAGAGAGAGACATCCATCAGTCGCCTCCTGCATGCCCCCCACTGGGGATGTGCCCGCCACCAAGGTCCATGCCCTTGACCGGAATCGAACCTGGGACCTTTCAGTCCGCAGGCCGACGCTCCAGCCACTGAGCCACGCCGGTCTCGGTGACCCCCGTGCTTTTAATTCCGTGTGGCTGAGAACGTCGGCGACAAGAGCCTGACGGGGGAGGGGTCTCGGGGTTCACGCCGCGGGACGTGGGAAGCCCCCGTTCACGTCCGCATCCGCGCGCCGTGGGATGGGGAGCTCTAACGGTGATGGCAGAGCCCCGGCAGCAGGAAGTCGTTCCTGGGGAAATAACATGCTAACGGGTGCAGCATGATGACGCCAGAGCCAACACGGTGCCTCGCATTCACCCCTGCCAGCTTGCCTCCGCCCTCCCTGCGCGTTATACCAGGCCACCGGGTCAGGGAGGACTAGAACCCCTGCTCATGAAAGCCTCGGTCAGTGGTCCTCGCAGACGACGCTGTCACAAGATGGCCGCCACAAAGATGGCAGCGTGCCCAGTGGGTGCGGGGCCTGGCGGTTGCTCCGAGTGGTGAGGCCTGGGGGTCCTGTGGCTCCACACAGCGTGGAGGAGGTGGGTCCCAGGGGAGGAGGCAGGTCGTGGCACCAGAGGGCAGTTGGGGGCAATCAGGCCAGCAGGGGAGGGCAGTTGGGGGCAATCAGGCCAGCAGGGGAGGGCAGTTGGGGGCAATCCGGCTGGCAGAGGATCAGAGAGGCGTCAATCAGGCCAGCAGGGGAGCGGTTAGGGGCATTCAGGCAGGCAGGCAGGGGCAGGCGAGTGGTTAGGAGCCAGCAGTCCCAGACTGTGAGAGGGCTGGGGCCTAACCCGGCAGGCAGACACCCCCGAGGGGTCCCCGATTGGAGAAGGTGCAGGCCAGGCTGAGGGACCCCCAATCCCTCATATACACACACACACACACACACACACACACACACACACACACGAATTTCGTGCACGGGGCCTCTAGTGGAAAATATAGAAGTAGGTGAGAAACTCGCTGTAAATGGGACCCTGCCCTGCTGTCCCTGGTATCTCTCTCTCTCTCTCTCTGTCTCTCTCTCTCTCTCTCCCTCTCGCTCTCAAACCGATTTCAAAAAGCAGATAACAAAAACGAGGGCGGTTTGTGTCCGCTGTAAATCCAGAATTCACTGCATTTAAACCGTCGGTTCCTGCAGGAACGCGCTCAGTAATGACACGAGAGCGCCGTTCCAGGGCGGGAAATACAGTGGAAACGGCATTCTTGCAGCCGCTGCCCGTGATGATGACAAATTGCAGGTGTCACCCCCTTGGACACGCCGGCGTGGAGAGTGGCACATGACGTGTGCGTAATGCATGCAACGGCGAGCATCTTAATTACACTCGTCCCGTGAGCCCCTGCGGGGGAAGCCGCAGGCTACACGGCGCCTCTCTGCTCGGGGCCTGGTGGGCACCGGCCTTCCACGTGCGTGGACGCCACCTGCTCCCACGGGACGTGGCCGCTCGCCTGACTCCCAGGGGCACCTGGGACATGAACACACACAGAGCCACGCACCAACGCAGACATATGTGCACAGCACACACACGCGCACAGCACATGCATGCACACACTATACATATACGCGCACACAACACACCAGCGTAAAACACATGCGCACACGTACACGTGCACTGCACACTTCCACGCACATTTGCAGACATGTATGTATAGAACCACCATGCACATATACACACACAATACACACACATGCACACTCAGTACACCAGACATGCACAGTACACACACATACACACAGTATAGACATATACATGCACAGTGCACACACATAGCACACACATACACGCAGCACACATGCATACACACCCTACATGCACATACAAGCACAGCACGCACGTGCACACAGTACACACATACACACACAGTACACAGAGACACGTGGCACACACGATATGCACACATACACACATACGCGCACCGCACGCTCACATACACACACAGCACACACACATGCACAGTACGCACACATGCATGCACACTACACATGCATGCGTGTGGCACACACATGCACATGCCGTACACTCAGCACATACACACAGCACACACATACGTGCACAGCAGGCACACACATGCACAGCACACTCACATACAGGCACAGCACGCACACATACGCGCACAGCATGCACACACACATGCACAGCACACACACATGCGCGCAGCACGCACAGGCCCACCGCGGCGTTAACCACCCCTCGCCCCGGGGAAAGCAGCTCGGCCCATGGTGCCGCTGAGTTTACAGATCAGTCGGGTCGCGGCGTCCGGGCGCCGTCCCCGGAGCAGGGATTCCCCTCGCCCGGCACCGCCCGGCCCCCCGCTGTCCCACAGGCAATGTCGTTCCTCTGTGAGGGCCACGCGGAGCCGCCCGGAGCGGCAGGAGCTCATCGGCCGCCGTCGCCGCCGCGTGGGGATCGGATCGGATTCTGTGAAGAGCCCTCCGCTCCGGCCCCTGGCATCCGGCCCAGCCTCGCGGGAGGGGCTCCCTGGGGACCCTCGTTCCCCGTCGCCCTCATCTCTGCAGCCGGCATCCGGCCCGGCCTGCAGGGAGCTCCCGCCTCAGACCCCGCGCCCCGGAGCCGGCGGCCCCCAGAGGGGGGCCTGGGCTGCCGGCCCCACCTGCCCGCTGTCCCAGCGCCGCTCTGCCCTCCCCGGGCGTCCGGGTCCAGCGGGCAGACGGACGGAGCGGGATGGGCTGGGCCGGCGGGGTCACCCGAGGCTCCTGAGAGCGCTTCCAGCAGCTTCCGCCGGGGCTGACGGCAGCGGCAAATACAGCGGCGCCTCGAGATGCGAGTTTAATTCGTTCCGTCACCTCGAGGCGTGGGAAATGATGAGACGCTCGCGTCGCGGTAAACGGGTGGGTCGTGTGCAGCCGGTCGATCCGCGCGATGACTCCTATCTCAACTGTTGTTCGTATTTCAGAGCAAAAATCGCTCCCTCCACGGCTCGTATCTCAAAAATCTCGTATGTTAGGGCACTCGTATCTCGAGGTACCGCTGTACTGAACTCCCGTTCTCACAACCCACCCCCCTCCTCCCGGGCACAGGGTCAGCCCCGGCCGCACTGAACGCCACCCGCCAACCGTCTCTGCGGGCTGACCCCCGTGTACCCCATCCTGAGACTCAGCCGGACACCCCGTCTGCAGGCAGGGGCTCCCCACGAGGTGAGGGTGGGGGCTGGGTCCTGGGAGACCCTGAGGCCCGGTGCCTTCCCGGCAGGCAGGGTGGCTCGTGGGCTGGAACTCGGCCGCCTGCACCCCCCAACCCCGCCCCTGGCGTCGCCACGGTGACACCGAGCCTCCTGGGGGCTCCCAGAGGGGAAGGTGGCCAGGACGCCCGAGGGCCCGGGCACAGCAGGTGCTGCCCAGCCCCAGGGGCACGTGGGGTCCCCTCCCTCCCCGCTCGTCCGGGGCCCATCGGCCTGGCCATGGGGCCTGGAGGACAGGGACTGTGGGGATCAGGAGGGGAGTCTGGGTTCGACGCCTCAGCTACTTCCAGGCAAGAAGGAGGCCGGCCCGGCCAGCGGGCTCGGTGGCTGAGCGAGGACTACAAACCGGGAGGTCCGGGTTCGAGGCCCGGTCGGGACACAGGCCCGGGGTGCGGGCTCCATCCCCGGCGGGGGGCGTGCCGGAGGCGGCCGGTCCCTCATGCTCTCTCCTTCCCCTGCCTCTCTGAGATCCACGGAAACACAGAAACGTCGTCCCGTCGTCTCAGAGAAGGAAGCTGGGCCTCGCCCCTGCGGAGCGCCCGACCTTGGGCCGACCTTGGGCTGCGGGCGGGGCGTGCTCCTCCTCTGGGTGTGGCTGGGGTGCAGCGGGAGGCGGCTGTCCCCTCTGGCCCCCGGCCCGGCCCGGCCCGGCCTGGCCTGCCGACTGGATTAACCTTGAGCGTGGGCCGCGGTGACCCGGCCGCGGAGCGACGGCGTGAAGAGAGCAAATATTGACTCCGGCTCGGACGCCTGACCTCGCCGACGCCGGGATCGATGGGGCCGCGGGTCAATACGCCTTAATGTTCTCCCCGCCGGTCGATGCGGCCGCCGCAGTCCCGCCGCTGGGGAAGGGGGGATGGGGGTGGGGGAGGAGGGCTGCCACCGGCTCCCGCCCTCCCGCCCGCCCGGCCGGGGGCTCCGCCTGACCACGGCCAGCCCCTCAGCCCGGACAGGGCGGCCCCACGAGGCGGACGGGGCAGCGGGGGGGCGGACGGGTGCATGGGGTCCGGGTCCTGTCGTGGGGGAGGCTGGGGGAGGGCAGTGCACTGGCCCCAAACAGAACTCACCGCCTGGACATTGGGGGTCAGGGGTGGGTCCCCAAACGTCCCGGGGACTGTGGGGCTCAGGGACCAGCAGGCCCAGGAAATCAGGAGCACAGGACACAGCTCCACTCTGAGGGGGCCGTGGCTGCCCACCCCGGTGAGCGCTGCCGAGGCAGAAACGCTTCCAGAAGGTTCCGGGGCTCTCACGCTCACACTCACACTCACATTCAGTCACACTCACGCTCACGCTCACACTCACTCACACTCACACTCACACTCTCACACTCACACTCACTCTCACACGCTCACACTCACGCTCACGCTCACACTCACGCTCACACTCACGCTCAGACGCTCATGCTCACACTCTCATGTTCACGCTCACACTCACTCACACTCACGCTCACACGCTCATGCTCACACTCTCATATTCATGCTCACACACACGCTCACACACTCACACTCTCTCTCTCTCACACACACACGCACACATACACACACACACACGCTGACACACCTTCGGATGTAAACCTCACACTCGCCAGTGCTTCCGATATCTGTTCCTGAAACAGGCCCGGGGACGCGCTTTCTGCGGCAAGAACCGCAGACGGGCAACTTGCTGTTCCGCTCGGAGCTGTTTTTCCCGTGTTAAATGGATTGACGCGGAGTTCCCGGACCACTGCGCCCTCCCCCCACCTGTCTCCCACCTCCCCCTGCCGCCCCGGCCGCTCCCACACTGCAGACTCGCTCTCCCCTCGAGGTTTGGGCGTTTCCTCCGCATTTAACTCTTTCACGGTCTCCTGTCATTGCCACCAAAACACGGTAACGGCGCCACCAGAGACCGCCGTGGCGTCCGCCCACCCTCAGCCTCGCTCTCCGGCCACCAGGTGCGCGCAGGTGAGGCGACGGAAGCCTCTGGAAGCGGCCGTGGGAGAGGCAGCCACCGGCTCCCCACAGGCACCCCGCGGGCCCTTGGCGGGAATGAGGGCCCCTCGCTCTGCGCCCCGTCCCGGGCAGGCCCGTGGGGGGGGGTGTCCTGGTGTGGAGGGCGGAGCCACAGGCTGGCATGACGGCGGCTGGGGGTGCCCGGCTTGCCGAGGGTGAGTGACTGGCTGGTGTGACCACACCCCCAACCAAGAGAGGGACCTCGGGGGTCAGGCCTAGCCCCAGCGGCCCCCACTGTCTCTGTGGACGTCCATGGCCGGTCAGCAGCCCTCAGGCTCCCGCCCCGTGACAGCCCTGAGGCCTGAGTGCACCCCGTCTCTGAGAGAAGCTGCCTGGCCGAGGACTGCCTCCCCTGGAAGTCACTGTTCGACCCTTTGTGTGTGTGTGTGTGTGTGTGTGTGTGTGTGCACGCACATCCATGCGCACGCTTGTAATTCACACGTGTGTGTTCGTGTGAAGCTGTGTTCGCCCGTGTGCATGTTTGTGCGTGCATTCATGTGTGTGCCTGTCTGTGCATGCGTGTGCGCTCATGTGTATGGGCACATCCATGTGCACATGTCTATATCCACGCATGTGTACGCACACGTGCACGTATTCGTGTGTGTGTGTGCTCTTGTGTGTGCATTCATGTGCAGTTGTGTTCATCCCTATGCATGTTTGTGTGTGCGTTCGTGTGTGTGTGCACGTATATGCACGTGTGTGCATTGGACAGTGGGGTGTGTGGACCTGTGCTCCACGGAAACCGTGAGGGCATTGAATCCGTGTCGCTGACCTTCTTCCTCTCCCACACCCACCCCGGCCCCAGCTGGTCTCAGCCCGGCCCCCGCCACCCAGGAGTTTCTCTGGTGCCAGCCCAGAGCTGAGGACGCGGGGTTCAGAGGGGCAATGCCTCTGCCGGCTGCGAGCCTCCGGAGCGGGGTGCGCACCCCTCCCCCGCCCGGCGTGGACGCTGCGGGCGCCTCCCGAGGGCAGCGGCCGGGCGTCGGGACGGAGGGGCCTCGCTGCCCACAGGCCCAGCCGCGCGCGGAGATGGGGATCTCTGGGAAACAAAGCGATCCATCACCCGCCAAGAGAGAGCCCAGCAATATGGAAACAGCACCACAAACGAGGGCTTCTGACGCGGCCGCCGCCACCGGCCTGAGATACGGGAGGAGACGCCGCGTGAAACGCCAATAAATCACCGCGGTTTAATCAGGGAGTATAAATGGCATTCACGGTGTCAGCTGAGAGGCAGTCTTTAAAATAACACATTCGTCCCTTATCGCTGACAGTTCAGGAAAGAGATGGCATTTTCCGAGTCTGTTCATTTAATTTATTTTAAAATTAATAGCTTATTTGTTTTCTATCGGTAACCGTGAACCTAAACCCATCCGTCTCTGTGCTTCCTCTCCCCTAATTTCAGAGGCGACGGTTTCTTTTTGCGTGTCTTTGTTTCCACGGACACACCGGGCGTCAGTGGGGACTCCTCCGGCAGACGGTTCATGAAGGAGCCTCTCTCCTCTCCCACGGTGGCCATGGAGGCAGGGCTGCAAGGCATGGCACCCAGGACCCCGCTTCTCCTTCCCTAGCGGCCGGAGGACTAAACCTCTCCGTGGAGAGATGATGGTGGAGGGTGGATGGATGGATGGATGGATGGGTGGATTCATAAATGGATGGATGGATGGGTGGATGAATAGATGGAAGGATGGGTGGATAGAAGAATGGGTGGGTAGATGAATGGATGGAAGGGTGGGTGGGTGGATGGATAGATGGATTCGTAAATGGATGGATGGATGGATAGATGGATGGATGGATGGATGGATAGATGGATGGATGAGTTAGTGGATGATGGATGGATGGATGGATGGATGAATAGATGGAAGGGTGGATTGATGGATAGAAGGATGGGTGGATAGAAGGGTCGTTGAATAGATGGATGGATGGAGGAAGGATGGGTGAATGGATGGATAGATTTATGGATGAAGGAAGGATGGGTGGGTAGATGAATGAATGGAAGGATGGTAGGTGGATGGATGGATTGGTAGATGGATGGAGTGATGGGTGGATAGAAGGGCTCTTGAACAGATGGATGGATGGATGAATTAGTGGATGATGGATGGATTGGTGGATAGAAGGATCGGTGGGTGGATGAATGAATGGAAGGATGGATAGGTGGATGGATGGATTGATAGATGGATGGAGTGATTGGTGGATAGAAGGGTTGTTGAATAGATGGATGGATGGTGGATGGATGGATGGATGAGTTAGTGGATGATGGATGGATTGGTGGATAGAAGGATGGATGGATGGATGGATGGATGGATGGGTAGATGGATGGATGAATGGGAGGATGGATAGGTGGATGGATGGATTGGTAGATGGATGGAGTAATGGGTGGATAGAAGGGTCGTTGAATAGATGGATGGATGGAGGAAGGACAGGTGAATGGATGGATAGATTTATGGATGAAGGAAAGATGGGTGGATGGTTTGGGGCTTTGAGCCACGTGGTGTGAGCCCAACCTCCAGGGAGGGGAGGGGCACGAGAGGCTGCTCAGTCACGTCCCTGTGCTTCCCATCACGTGGTCATGGTTCCATCACGTGGCCATGGTTCCATCATGCGGCCGTGGTGCAGCCAATGAGCCGGCACTGTGACGAAACCCCAATAAAATCCCGGGGTGCCCAGCTCCGTGGGGCTTCCTGGCTGGTGAGGTGCCCATGGACGTGAGACAGTCCTCACTCCCCTGGGGTCTCCTCCCGGAGCCGGTCCTGACCTGCTGCCTGAGAGTAAAGCTGGAGTTGTCACTTCCTGCTTCCTGTGGGTCCTGCTGGCCAATGGCCCGCCTCCTCAGGGCCAGGGACCGTGTAAACTGACCGGGCCTGGTTCCGGGGACGTGAGCTGGTTATTAACCACAGAGAGGGGAGGGCACTGAGCTGGCTGGAGCCACGGAGCGTGGACACACGGGGCCGGGCGCCTCGGCCGCTAGCTACCACCATCCTCCTCCTGCGTGGGGAGGAAGGACTGGCTGGCCCAGCCTCTTCCCCGAGATTCGGGGGAGGGGAGGGGGACCGGGTGGTGGGGGGCGTCCTCTGCCCAGGCAGGCGCAGGAGCAGCCAGGACGCTGACCGCCAAGGGGAGCAGGCAGCGGGGCCATCACGGGGTCGGACGGGCGGAGGGCACGAAGCCTGGTTGGTTTTGATGCCACGTGTTTCTGAGGGGCTCTGAGCTGGGAGGGGGTCGGGGGGCAGTGGCCGGGGGCTGGGCCGGGCCTGTGGGCTCCACCGTCTGCCACTGAGACGGGACAGAGGCCCTTGGCCAGCCCAGCGTCTCGGCGGGCAGGGGAGGCGTGAGCGGAGGAGAGACAGACAGACAGACAGGAGGAGGGACAGAGAGAAGTCCGTCTCCTCCTGACCCCCCGGAGGCTGGGGCGGCCCCACCTGTGACTTACTCAGCTCAGAGCCGAGGGTGGGAATGGGGGGGGGGCGCGCCCACAAGACAGATCTCGGGAACCTGCAGGGCGACGCCGTTTGCTGTGTGGGTGACGTCATCGGGAACGGGCCTCGGGATGAGGTCACCGGTCAGGGTGGCGCTCGGCCAGCAGCAGGTGCCCTTGTGAGGGAGGAGGACGCAGACGGGGCAGAGACGGAGGCGGGAGGGACGTGGCCACAGCTCGGAGCCCGGGCCCCGGAAGCCGGGGAGATGCAGGAAGGACCCCCCCGGCCTCGGAGGGAGCACAGCCGCCCCCCCACCCCGCTGCTTCCCGCTCTGGCCCTCAGAGCCGGGGGAGGGGCACGGCCTCAGCCGTCCGGCCTGGAGTCCAGGACCCCTGGCTCCTCACTGCCCGTCTGCTCGCGGCTCCTCAGCCCAGCTGCCCCGCATTGAGTGTCTGCCCCCTGGCGGTCAGTGCGTGTCATAGCCACGGCCGGTCGTTCTGGTCCTTCCGCCATCGTGGCTGCTGGGCTTTTGATATGCGGACGAGAGGCCGGTGCACGAAATTCACGCAAGGGGCTCCGCTCCCACGGGGGCCCCCTCTGCTGCCCCTGCAGCTTCGTCGGGAAGGTCGTCCGGAAGGATGTCCGGTCTCATTAGCATATCGCATTGTTATTATCACAGATGGTTACTTTTTAACTGTATCTTATTGTTTAAAGTACAGCGGCGCCTCGAGATGCGAGTGCCCTAACATACGAGATTTTTGAGATGCGAGCCGTCGAGCGAGCGATGTTTGCTTTGAAATACGAGCAACAGTTGAGATAGGAGTCATCGCGCGGATCGGCCGGCTGCACACGACCCACCCGTTTACCGCGACGCGAGCGTCTCATCGTTTCCCATGCCTCAAGGTGACGGAACGAATTAAACTCGTGTCTCGAGGCACCGCTGTATTGCATGTCGGGCTACCTATGTCTCCGTTTCTTCCCCACTGGCCTCCCCCAGCCTCCACTACGCCCTGTCACATGCCTCACCACTCCACCACCCCTCCCCCCAGTGTCTGTGTCCGGCTCCTGGCACCGTGTCCCCCCCCACCGGACCTGGGCACGGGCTCCCCACCACCGTGCCGGCCACAGGCATGGCCACGCCCACTGCCCCACCCTCTCCCCACTGGACCGCACTGCCCCCGGGCCCCAGAGCTGAGCTGAGCAGACACAGCCCCACGGAGCGGAAGACAGCAGGTCCCGCCCACCTGCCCGCGTGGCTCAGGGGCAGAGCCTCAACCTACGAACCAGGAGGTCAGGGTTCGATTCCCAGTCGGGCACCTGCCTGGGCTGCGGGCTCCGTCCCCCGTGGGGGGCGTGCAGGAGGCGGCCCCTCCAGGATTCTCGCTCTCATCGAGGTTTCTCTCTCCCGCTCCCTCTCCCTTCCTCTCTGACGCCAACAAAAACGTGTTTTTAAAAAAGAAAAAGCACATTTTCTCCTGCCCTGTTTCCCCGAAAATAAGACAGCGTCTGATGTTCATGTTTGCTCCCAACGAGGCAGCCGCCCTGTGAGACGAAGGCCCCTGTGGGCGGGTAGGCGCTGGGCTGGGCGGCCCGGGACCCCGGGGCCGGGGGAGGGGGAGGTGGGAGGAGGACAGGAGGAGCAGCGAGACCCGTGGTTCTGCTTCCGATTCGGGGGGGACGGCGAGCGGTGATCAATTTCCCCCAAATGTAAATGGTGAGGAAAATCCATGGCGCTCGAGAGCCGGTAATGAGGCCATAAATCACCGCCGGCGGCCGGAGCCACCGTCTCACTTGCGGGCAGAGAGGAAGGCAGGGTCCCGGGGGCGGGAGACACCCCCCCATCCCAGCGCCCCGCACCCACCCCAGGGCCTGGGCGAGGCCGGGGCCTGAGGACGAGAGACACCCCCGGCCGGCGCCTCCGCTCACGGGGCGGCCAGCCCCCCGGACTGGAGCTCAGGGGCCCTCAGAGCCGGGGTGCCCGCGACCAGCCCCCACTCCAACCGGGATGGCCTGCACTGGGCTGGGTCAGCCTGGCCTCTGAGTTCCACTGAGAGGAGGCGGGTGGTGTTTCTAGAGCTGGTTTGGCCTGCAGGAGCTGGGCACATGGCGGGCACACGGCAGGCACACGGCTGGCACACAGCTGGCACACGGCCTGGAGCGAGTGTCCCTGAGAAGGATCCCGCCCTGCCCGCACCTCCATCTTGGAGCCGGGAGCTGGGAGCCGGGAGCCGTGGGACCCCGTGCAGCGGCCGCCTCCTCGGCTCCCCAGTCCTGCCCAGCAGCGGAGTGGCTCCAGGCAGCGGCAATCAGAGCGTGCGGCCCGCCAGCCACGGGGAGGGAGAGGATGGGGCCCCCGCTCCGCGCCCCACTCCCCCCTCCTAACGGCCGTGGGTCCCCGGAGCCGAGAAACTGGGACGGACGGACGGAGGGAGAGAGGGAGGCGGATGCGGAGGCCCTGGGAGAGGCCGGGGCTGCTGGCGGGGGCGGGTCCGGGAGCCGGGGGCCCAGGAGCAGGTCCCAGGGACGTGGGGCGAGACCGGGCCGAGGGGAGGTCAGCGCAGGGCGGCCACGGCCGGGTCTCCGGCTGGAGGGGGCTCCCCCACTTCCGTTCGCAGGCCTCCATGAAGCGGGGTGATCAGTTTAGCTGAACCCGGGTGTGGCCTGCCTGCTCCCGGCCCTTTAAGCGGGTGCATCATCCGGTCGCCGTGGCGGCCCAGGGGGCGGGGATGGCAGAGCCCGCCTGGCCCTTCTGCCCCCTCCCCACCCCGTGGGGCTCTGGGTCCTGGGAGGCCTCCCCGAGGGGACACGGAGGCACGCGGGCCTGGCCCGGTGGGCGGAGCCCTGAGCCGCCTGCTCCAGCACCGAGGGCCTGCGCCGGGCCGAGCCCAGAGACCCGGGTAAGCCCCCCGCCGCCACCAGACCTGTGGGCTCTCACCGGGCCGGGCACCGCTGGGCCAGCGGGCGGGGGCCGGTCTGCCAGGGCCCCCGGCTGAGGCGGGATTCCGCGGGACCACGCCAGGCAGCGGGCGCAGGGAGCGCGCGAGGAAGGCGAACGGTCCCTGTCCCCGTGGCGCCTCTGCCCTCGGCCACGCCGCGCTCTCGCCCGCTCTGGGCCTGCGTGCCCTCCCCCCCCCCGGCCACATGTCCCCCTGCAGGCGCCGGGGCGGGACAGTGCGTGGGGCAGTGACCGCCGTGGGGAGGGCGAGACCGAGGGACAGAGGGTGGCCGGGCCCGTGGCGGAGGCACGCGGGGGCCCGTGGGGTCTGGGTCCTGCCCCCTCAGGAGGTTCTGCGTCTGCACGAGGAGACGGCTGGGGCGGTGGGGGGGGAGACCAGGTGGATGAGTGTCCTGGGAGGGAGGAGGGAGTGATGAGTGAGCGAGGGAGAGAGGGAAGGAGGGAGAGGGAGGAGGAAGGGAGAAAGGGAGGAGGAGGTGGAAGGGAGGAGGGAGGGAGGGAGAGAAAGAGAGGGAGGGAGGGAGGAGGGAGGGGGAGGGAGGGAGGGGGAGGGAAAGAGGAAGTGAGGAGGGAGAGAGGGAGGGAGGAAGCAGGGATGTGGCCAGGCGGACGGGGGTAAGCTTGGCACCGGCTCCTCCAGGGACCGTCCCGTCGCCCACACAGTCACCCAGCTGTCCGCCTCCTGGGGAAGCCACAGCGATGCCAGTTTCCCCGGCAACGGACGCTCAGCTCTGGGCTCCAGCACCCCGTGTGCTGCTCCTCCTCCTCCTCCGTCTGCCGTGAGACCGGGCGGCCACCAGAGGCTGGCCCCTCAGTGCCTCGACCTCCAGCCCCTGCCACCCCCGGAAACTAAATGCCCTGAGTGACAGGGGGGTGCTCACCACGGGGCGGCCCCTCCCTGCGGACCTGTCCCAGGGGCGGGGGGGGCGGGGGGGGCAGGCTTCAGCCCGTCCGTCAGGCCGCGAGGCTGGTTCCGGTGACAGGAGGCGCGTCCTCGCCGCTGGGAGGCGCCCGCGGGCCTGGGCGCTCACCGGGGAACCAGCCGTCCCCCTGTCCCCCTGTCCATCCGTCTGTCCGTCCGTCGGGAGCTCCTGGATCGGGAAGAGGAGCCGCCGGTGGCTGAGACCAGACCCCCCCCTCCTCTCGGACCCCCAGCCTGGGCTCCCCCACCAGCGGGAGGTCCCAGCCACCCCTGTGCACGGCCACGGCACCCTGGCCTCCTCCTGTCCCCTCTGTCCTTCACCCGGGAGCGGCCGGCTCGGGGGGCAGAGCGGGGGGGGAGGGGGTGGCCTGCCGGGCTCCCTGCTGCCCGCGGGACCGGACACGCGCTCACGGGACTCAGCCCCGTCTCTGCGAACCGGCTGCAGTCGGACGGGAGCCTGGACCTCGGCTGTCCGGCTGCGGCCCCAGCCCCTGGGGGTGATGGTCCCTGCGGGGAGACGGAACGTGGGGACAGAGAGCTTTTCAACGAAGACCCTGGGGCTGCTGAGGTGAATCCCGACGGGCAGAACCGCCCTCCAAGGACACGGGGATACGGGGTTACAGGGACCCTCTCGGGGGACGGGGGAGAGAGCTGGCCCCTGGGTCTGCCCCCGCCACGGCGAGGTGAGCTCTCCTCCCAGAACCGGGGTCACAGGCGCAGGGCCTGGGGCACAGGGGGAGAGGGGAGCGCAGAAATCGGGGCACCGGGCACAGGACGGGGGGGGGGGGGCGGGGTCTCTAAGTGCAAGGGAAGAATTCTATAAGTGACCTTTGACACTAAAACCGCAATGACCCCTCGGCATTTGAAAACGAGGATGGCAGCCCGGCCGGTGGCTCAGTGGGGGAGCTTTGACCTCTGAACCCGGGGGTCAGGGTTCATTCTCGGCCAGGGCACGCACCCCGGGTGCAGACCCGGCGAGGGGCGGGCAGGAGGCGGCCGATCCACGGTTCTCTCACCCATGTTTCTCCCCGTCTCCCGCTCCCCCTCTCGCTCCCTGAAATCAACAAAACACATGTCTTTTTGATTTTTTTATAAAATGACGGAGACGACAAATCTCCTCTAACGTGTGTTTTACTGTAAATTCAATGAACCTGACGGCGTTGGGGAGGGGAGGGGGCAGTGGCGGGGAGGGAGGGATGGGCTCCAGGACAGAGCAGCCCCCGCTGGCGAGGACGAACGGATGGACAGACGGATGGACGGAGCAGGTCCAAGGGGCAGGGCCAGGAGCCGGCACCTCCTCAGCACCCCCAGAACCACCCCCCGCCCTGGAAGCGGGCGTCCTTCAGGGGCTCCGGAATATTCATCGCCATCGACCGCCTCCCGGCCGCGAGACAGGCCCAGCGCGTCTGCCGGCATCGACGTCCATCAGCGCCCGCTCGGCCGTAAAGCGATCAAACGGGAAATCAATGGCCAGAACGATCGTCAAAGGCATGGCAGTCAGACAGCCGGCTTCCCGATCGCCCGTGGGCGGAGCGGGGGGGGGGGGGTCCCCGCGGGAATTCACCAAACGCAGACCCCGGGGGACGACCCCCGCCCCCCATCCTATCCCCCCCACACACACCCCTGCCGCCCACCACCCCCGGCGTCTCAGAATGTGGGGAAGTCAGCGCAGAGGCCGGGGTTCCAGGACTGAGTGTGCTCCCCTCAGAAACAGCGCCAGCTCTCCCATCACCCCCCGCCACCCCAGGAGCCGGCCACGGGGCCAGGTGAACCCCCAAACCCGGAGGAGGCAGAGCAGGGGAGCCCAGGAGCCGATAGGACGGAAACCAGGGAAATGGTGGAGAATTGTGGGAACCTCTTTCCACGTCCCGCGTGGTTCAGGGTTCGGGTTCTGAAGGAGGCCGCACGCAAACGAAATGAGAGACCAGAAAGCGTTAATTTGGCGATATTGGGGGGCCAGGCGGGAAGGACTGCCACTTGCTCTGGCCTTTTTCCCCCTTTTATTCAGGCTTTGGGACACACCCCTAGCCTTTAGGCAGGAAATCACAAAAACAGAAAAAACAGGAGACAAACAGGTAGAGGCTGCTTCAGCCAACCATGTTTCATCTAAACAGGGAGTGGTGAGCTCTGACCTTTCAGAGCAGTGAAGGTGGACCCGCCTCCTGGCCTCCTGTGGACGGAGGAGAACGGCGAGGAGTCACGGCATTCCGCGGTCAGCGAGGGCGTCATCGCTGCAGCCCCTGCAGCCGGGAGCCGCGTGAGGAAGGGACGCGCTGCCAGCCGCTCTGGCGTGGATCCTGCCACGCGGGTGGTCAGTCAGCTCCTGGGATGGGTGGGTGGGAGCTCTGAGTAGCCACAGCCGAACCCGACACCGAGAGGGCGGGGGGAGGAGCCTCTCCGCTCGGAGCCTTCGCGGGAGACGCCCCCGGAACACGGACGGCGTGAGCGCGTTTCACACGGCACCGTCCGTGCAGCACGGGAGGGGACACGCCTCCCACGGCTGGGGCTGCGTGGCCTTCACTGCCAGGCGGCCCCACAACCGGGCACACGGGCTGACACTCCCTGCAGAGGAGTGAGTGTGAGTGTGAGTGTGAGTGAGTGTGAGTGTGAGTGTGAGTGAGTGTGAGTGTGAGTGTGAGTGAGTGTGAGTGTGAGTGAGAATCTGTGCACGGGCGGACCTCAGTCTGGCCAGCGGTCGGGGACCATCAGGCGGGTGCATGTGTGCGCGCGCGCGCACACACACACACACACACACACACGGCCTGGGGGGGGGGAGGGCCCCGGGGAGGTGGGCGGTGGGGGTGCAGGGACCTGCGCTGAGTGTCTGCCCCCTGGCGGTCAGTGGGTGTCATAGCTACAGGCCGGTCGTCCGGTAGTAACGGTCGCTTTGCCTTTTATATATAGAGAGATGGGAGGCCCGGTGCACGAAATCCGTGCCCCTCAGCCCAGCCTGCAGCCTCTCCCATCGGGTGATAAAACAAAGGTCAAACAGAGGTCGCATGTCAATAAGGTCACAATCCCTCTCACCATCCAGGACTGCTGGCTCCCAACAGCTTGCCTGCCTGCCTTCCTGATGGCTCCTAACTGCTTCTACCTGCCAGCCTGGTCGCCCCCTAACCACTCCCTTACAGGCCTGACCGATGCTTAACTGCTCCCCTGCCGGCCCAATTGCCCCTAACTGCCCTCCTCTGCAGGCCCAGTCACCCCTAATTGCCCTCCCCTGCAAGTCTGGTTCCCCCCAGCTGCCCTCCCCGGCTGGCCTGGTGGTCTCCTCTAACTGCCCTCCCCGGCCGGCCATTCTGTGTTGGAGTGATGGTCACTTTGCACATCACCGCTTTGTTCTATAGACTTTTTCTCAGGGTGAGAACTTTTACGATCAATACTCTTGGCGAACGCACAGCACAGCACTGTTCGCTGCCCGGGGCCCGTGCGCGAGCGGCCGCAGCTCCGTCCGGCAGCCGGACATCGGAAGGACGCCTGGCCTGACCAGCACGGTGTGCTGTTATTATCATCATCGATGAACTGAGGGTAAATGCAGGAGACGGGCGAGCGGAATTCGGGGGCGGTGGATAGGCATTGTACGGCGTGAGTGGGGGTCCTCCCGGCGCGGCCCCTGAGCACCAGCCCGGGCACTGCGCCACGTGCCTCCAGACGGAGAAATGAAACCGCTCCCGGCCTCCGCACCGGCTCGA
Source organism: Lasiurus cinereus (assembly GCA_011751065.1). NCBI lineage: Eukaryota > Metazoa > Chordata > Mammalia > Chiroptera > Vespertilionidae > Lasiurus > Lasiurus cinereus. The sequence goes on from JAAGEH010001820.1 coordinate 17,738, forward strand.
CCCCTCCCCCCCCCCAGCTGGCTCCTGTTGCTGCAGAGGAGGGTGCCGGTGAGGGAGAGGAGGAGGAGGAGGAGGAGGTCGGACGTGGGAGGCAGCTCCTCAGACGTCGTGGGGAACCAGCGGCTGGTCTGTGGCGTCCACACCTGGCTCTGCGCACCCCCCGCCCTCACCCCCGGCCCTGCACGGAGGGCAGGTCAGGCGACCACCTCGCGCCCACACCGACGTTTCCGGAAGCCTCGCCCCCTCCCCTCCCCCCACCGCGTCCCGGAACGCAGCTCCTGGGCCCAGCAGGCCGGCGTGCCCGCTGACGGCCGGTCCCAGAGCCAGGCCCCCCAGCAGGCACTGCAGCTCCCTGTGCAGCCGGGAGAGGAGGAGGGGAGGGGGGAGGAGGGGGAGGGGAGGGCAGAGGTGGCCGACACCCCGCCCGCTCAGCACCCGCCCCACCACGGCTGCTTGCTGGCAGTGCACACGCTTGGGGCCAAAGAGCCCTGGATTTCAGCGTGCCCTCTGACCCCTGCGCCCCCTCCCTCCCACCGCTGCCCACAGGCCCGCCCAGGAGCCCAGACCTGCGTGGAGCCCCTGCGCCTCCGCCAGCCGCCGGCCGCACTCCCATCCCCCGCCTGCAGGACAAGGCCAGGAGCCGATCCGATTAGGGAGCAGACGGCGTTCAAAGCCAATTTGGAGCCGAGGATGTTCGCACACACGCTGCGCGTTTCGGCGGCCGGCAAGCCCCTTCCAAACCCACTTACCGCCCCACGGCCGCCAGCCCGGAGCGGCCTAATCGCATTCCCCTCCCCCGGCCCCAGCTTCTCCTCCAGACACGCTGGACGCATGGAAACAGGCAACTGAGCCAGCACGGGGTGGGGGGCGGGGGAGGGGGGATGCCGGGGTGCAGGGGCGAGGGGGGGCATACACGTGGCTCTTCTGAGGGCCTCGCCGCCGCCCACCCCCAGCCAGTCCGTCCTCGCCGGGCACTCCACTGCCCACGCCCCTCCCGCTGGCTGGGATTTAAAAATATATTTTATTGATTTTTTTTACAGAGAGGAAGGGAGAGGGATAGAGAGTTAGAAACATCGATGAGAGGGAGACATCGATCAGCCGCCTCCTGCACACGTCCTACTGGGGATGTGCCCGCCACCCAGGTGCATGCCCTTGACCGGAATCGAACCCGGGACCTTTCAGTCCGCAGGCCGACGCTCTATCCACTGAGCCACACCGGCCTCAGCTGGCTGCGATTTAAAGGCTCCTCTGGAGAGAAAGGGGCCGGAACGCTCCCTCTTTGGGGGTGACCTGCCCCCCGTGTGCTCACCGCCTCATCCTCCCTCGCCTGCAGGAAGGCTCAGGAGTCGCTTTTTAAAAACATGCAGCCGAAACCGGTGTGGCTCAGTGAACAGAGCGTTGGCCTGCGGACTGAAAGGTCCCAGGTTCGATTCCGGTCAAGGGCATGTACCTTGGTTGGGGGCACATCCCCAGTAAGGGGGGGCGTGCAGGAGGCGGCTGATCGATGTCTCTCTCTCATCGATGTTTCTGACTCTCTCTCCCTCTCCCTTCCTCTCTGTAAAAAAAATCAATAAAATATAAAAAAATAAAAATTAAAAATAAATAAAATAAAACCAGATGCAGCCCGGCCGGCGTGGCTCAGGGGCTGAGCGTCGACCGAGGACCCAGGAGGTCAGGGTTCGGGTCTGGTCAGGGCACCTGCCGGGCTGCAGGCTCGGTCCTCAGTGGACGCCTCCCTCCCTCCCCCCCACCCCGGGGCCTGTGCCGGCCCAGGCACCCAGGCATCTCCCCGAGGGAGGGCACTTCGACCCCACGTCCCCTCCGGGAGCCGCCCGCAGCCTGAGGATCGGACTCTCCCCGCGGAGGGCGGGGGGGACCTCAGACCGCCGTCTGCTGCTCCATGACCTGGCTCCTTTGATTTTACTCACGAAATAATTAGCCCCTGAGCGCCCGGCGAGTGCTAAGGCCTGTGTGCCCGGGCCGGCCCCTCCAGCGGGAGAGGCGTGGGCGCTGGCGGCATCTCCAGAGGCATTTGAAATAAGTCGTGTTCCTTTAACAGGGTGGGGGGACCTGTCGCCCTCCTTGATACAGTTGCAGGCGTCTAGATACAGTTGCAGGCGTCCCAGGGGCCTCGATACAGTTGCAAGCTCCCAGAGGGCTTTGATACAGTTGCAAGTGCCCCGAGGGCTTTGATACAGTTGCAGGCGTCCCGGGGGCCCGGATACAGTGGCCGGCCGTTTTCTTTGAAAGACAACAGTGTTTCCGACGGAACGCGGGCTCGCGCTCAAGGTCAGCGCGCTCTCTCCTCTAATCCTACGAGCGGGCGCACCTTTCATCTGCGGCTCAGAGATGAGAGCGGCCTCCCCCTCGCTCCCGGCCAGGGCGGTGCGGGATCCGGCTCGGCCGCTGTGGCAGACGCCGCCGGCCGGGAGGCTAATTAGAGCGCCGGGCAGAGAGGCCGAGGATTAGGACGTATCTTATCGGCGTCTCGGCGCCGGCCACGGAGCGGGCAGACCGATCGCTATCGGGAAGGGGCTCTGGGGCTCGGGGAGGGGGGAGGAGGGTGAGGAGGCGGCCTGGCTGGCGGCTCGGAGAGTCCTGTCTGTGGCCGAGGACGAGGCATCCACCTCAGTGACCTCGGCAAACGCCCGGCCTCCGGAGCCCGTGTGCAAACGAGCCCTGCCCCTCCCCACGTCCACCCCCACGCCCCTCGCCCACCCCCACGCCCGGCCCCGGGGGAAATGAACAGCCGGACCGCCGATCGCCGGGCAGGTCCAGGCACCGGTAAACAGCGGGGCTGCCAGGAGGTCCCAGCGCATCCATCACGCCTCGGACAGCGCCCGGGGCGGCCCCTCGCCATCCATCACGGCCCGGGGGGACCCGGCACCGCCCGGCGCGGGCCCAGCGTGATGGATGGGCCGCAGGGGCTCCATCTGGACCGGCCGGGGGGGGGAGGGGGGAGGCCCACAGCGCCACCCCCGCAGGCGGCGCAGAGGTTGGGGCTGGGGAGGGAGGGCGGGGAGGACGACGGGTGGACGGCGGGTGGACGGCGGGCACCAGCCCTCCCTCCCGGGCCTGTGGTTGACGGGCAGAGGCCACAAGAAGGCTGACCCCTCCCCCCGTACCCCACAGAGCTGCCACGGGGGCCCTGCCGTCTCCTCGCCGGAGAGTGGGGGTCACCTTGTCGACCGGACGCACCGGGCACCGGAGGCCCTGATGCCACCGAGGCGGCGCAGAAGCCGACACGTCCTCCCACAAGCCCACGGGCCCTCCTCGCCGTCAGAGCCGTAATTCTCCGCCCCGTGTGGGGCCCACTGAGTGACCTTGCCCCCAGGCTCCCACCCCGTCTGGCGGGCGGGCCTCCCAGGCCTGGGTGCGGCCGCAGGAACGGGTGCAGGGGCTGCTCCTGCAGAGAACCCGCCGGCCTCGTAGCTGGCTGCCCGCTGTGTGCTACCGGCCTCACTGCGTGCTGCGGCCTCACTCTGTGCTGCGGCCTCACTGTGTGCTGCGGCCTCACTGTGTGCTCCCAGCCTCACTGCGTGCTGCGGCCTCACTCTGTGCTGCTGGCCTCGGCCTCGCTGCTGAAACTACAGATCGGCCTCGATGGATCACAAGGGAAGGTGGGAGAACTCTCCGAGAGCCGTGTCCTGCCCCCAACAGTGCCGGTGCCTCTGAGAGGACAAATCAACCGGACTTAACGAGAGGAAAAGAGGGGAGGGGAGGGGGGAGGGAGAGGGAGAGGGGGAGGGGAAATGGGGGAGGGAAGGAGGACGGAGAGAGAGGGAGGCGGTGGGAGGGGCGGCCGTGGCGTGTCCCTCACAGCTCGGCGGGAACGGTGTCTGGGCCGGGCGGCGTTAATTAACGGTTGCGGTGTCCGAGCCGGCGAGGAGGGGCGGCCGCGATGATTGAATTAGCCGGAGGCGGCGGCTGCGAAATGAGCGCGTCTTTGGCGTCCGCGGCGGCGATTTCCACGGCTGGCTTGCGCCGGGGACGGGTGGGAACGCTAATGGACATCTGATGTCTGAGTTCGGGCGCTCCATCCGTGCGACGCCCGGCGCGCTGTCCGCGAGGCGGCCTCGTCCCCAGGGACCGTCCGAGGCCGGGCCGCCGTGACACTTCGCCACCGCGTGTCCGAGGCAGGCAGGCCATCCCCCAGGGGCCCAGGGGCTCGGGAGCACAGGCACGCACACGCGTGCACGCTCACAGGGAGCACTGACCACACACACATGCTCAGAGTGAGCACAGGCACGCACACACGTGCACACTCACAGTGAGCACTGACCACACACACATGCTCACAGTGAGCACAGGCATGCACACGTGTGCACACTCACAGTGAGCAAAGGCATGCACACACATTCACACTCACAGTGAGCACTAACACACACACATGCTCAGAGTGAGCACAGGCATGCACACGCGTGCACACTCACAGTGAGCACAGGCACCCACACACGTGCACACTCACAGTGAGCACTGGCCACACACACATGCACAGAGTGAGCATAGGCATGCACACACATTCACACTCACAGTGAGCACAGACATGCACACACATGCATACTCACAGTGAGCAAAGGCATGCACACACATGCACAGAGTGAGCACAGGCACGCACGCATGTGCACACTCACAGTGAGCACAGACATGCACAGTCAGAGTGAGCACAGACATGCACTCATGTGCACACTCACAGTGAGCACAGACATGCACACACGTGCATACTCACGGTGAGCACAGGCATGCACACACATGCACAGAGTGAGCACAGGCATGCACTCATGTGAACACTCACAGTGAGCACAGACATGCACAGTCAGAGTGAGCACATGCGTACAGTCAGAGTGAGCACAGACATGCACACGTGTGCACACTCACAGTAAGTACAGCCATGCACACACGTGCATGCTCACGGTGAGCACAGGTATGCACACACATGCACAGTCAAGTGAGCACAGACATGCACACACATGCACAGTCAGAGTGAGCACAGGCATGCACACGTGTACGCACTCACAGTGAGCACAGACGTGCCCGTGCGTGCGCACTCACAGTGGGTACACAGGTGTGCGCACTCTCAGGGATGTTTGTGCAGCAGCCACAGCCGGCGCGTGGGCTGTGACAGAGAGGGGGTCGTGGGGCGTGTTCTCCACCACGTGGGGCAGGGCCGCAGCCCGGCTGGGCGCCTTCGCGGGGACTCGCCGTGGGGCCCAGGTCCACGCTCCGTGGGCGCCGACTGGACAGAGATGGAGACACCCCGCGTTCTCCACGGGAGGGGCCCCCAGTCACGCAGCTCCTGCCGCCGAGGAGGGAGAGTAGAGGCCTTTCCCGTCCTCCTCCCCGCGGACGGCCCTACGCTGCCCCAGGAGGGGGACGTGCCGGCGGCCCAGGGGGTGAGCCGTCCGCTGGCCGCTCGCACGCACGCACGCTGACCGGTAGCACGACGTACTGCAGGGCGCGTCCATCCCTGACCAACGTCCGGCTGAAATGTGACCACAGCACCGCCCGCCCAGATATTGAGCGAACAGCCGCCTCCGCGCACCGGACGGAGCGGCCCTCACCGAGCCTTCAGCCACGGCTCACCCGTCGGCTCTCCCTGCTCCCCACTGGAGGACACGGCACCCGGGACCCAGGACCCAGGGAGGCAACGGGGAGGCTCAGCCTCTGGCCCCGCCCACAGGGAGGCCCCGCCTCTGACCCCCGTGAGTGGAGGTCAATGCCTTCTGCTCCAGCCGGTGTGGCCGCTCCCTGGGTGGGAAGTCGCCCGGGGTGTCGGGTCCGAGGCTCCCTGGACGCCCGTGAGGGAGGCCGGGGGGGGGGGGGGGGGCGGGACGCTGGGGGCCCAGCAGGAGCCGGGGACCAGGTCTCCGTGGACGGCCCCCGGCTGAGCTCGGGGTGTGGGTGGGGTCCCCTCCGTCTGGTCCGCATCACGGAACCCACGTCCCCCCGCCTGGAACCGCCGTGTGAGCTGGTGGTGAGCGGCCGGCGGGCCAGGGCTGGGTGTGGTCACCGTGGAGGCCGGCGTCCTGGCCAGGGAGACCGAGGCTCGTGGAACATCCTGCATCCTCCTGGGGTCCCTGCGCCCGCTCCCCAGTGGCCGCCCGGCACCAGCCCTCCACCCCGCCCCCCGAGTCCCGCTGCCAGGAGGGGGAGCTGGGGACCAGGGCCACGCAAGCTGCTGGGAACTGGGGGGCCCCCTGGAGGTCCCCCGTCTCCCACCCTCGGGTCCCCCCTCCCCACCACGGGGCATGGGGTGGGCACACGCCTCTGGCGGGCCACAGGAAGGGACCCCGAGGTGGTGGGCGAGGTCTCCCTCTGCACTCGGGGAATCGCTCCATCGGGAGCGCCCCACGCTGAACCCCGAGGAGACCGTCCTCCTCCTCACGGGGAGCAGGGTCCTCCCTGCTGGTCCCTGGGCGGTGGGTGGCTCCTGGAGCCCCACCCCTTCACACCTGCGGGCACAGAGCCTCGGCCATCCCCGCGCCCACGGGCGCCCCGGCGGGTGGACCGCTGCCCTGGGCTGGCATGGGAGGATGAGGCAGCCGCTAACGTCGGGGCCCTGAGCCAGTGGGTCCGAGGGTGCAGCAGGCAGGCAGGGAGGGGTCTGCGGGCAATTGGTCTCAGGCACCCGCCTGTCATCGGCCGAGGGGCACAGAGGGCAGAGCCAGGGCCGTGGGCGGGGACCTGGGGGCAGAGGGGGGACCGAGGGGAGGGGGTGGGGGCTCCAGGAGCCACCCACCGCCCAGGGACCAGCAGGGAGGACCCTGCTCCCCCCCCGTGAGGAGGAGGGCGGTCTCCTCGGGGCGCAGCTGGGGCGCGAGGGTGCGCACCCCGAGTCGCCGACGCCTGCCCCACTCTGGAGGCCCCGCCCAGCAGCGGCTGTGAGGGCGAGAGAGCCGTCCGGGCCGCGCACGCAGGCACCAGCGGGGGAACCGGATTCGGGCGGAACCGAGGTCCCGGCTGGTGTCACGGCTCCCGGTTCTCAGGGCGCCTGGATCGGCTCTGCGGGGTGTCCTCCGGGGACAGGGACCTCGGCCCCCACGGCCTCGGCCTCCAGGCCCGCCGGCCTCGGTGTGGGGGGCCGACTGGGGGCCTGGGGGTACAGAGAGAGGCTGCCGTCCCCGCACAGCCCCCCTGCCCCCCGCGAGGTGGCGGTGGGGGTGCTGCTTCCTCCCTGGCCGCCTGCAGCCCGCCCCTGACCTCTGACCCGGCTCGGTGTGAAATAATCCCGTTAAAAGCCTCCCCTCGGAGACGCGTTCCCGCAATCGGTCTCGTCGCTGCGGGTAATTAGATGGGGCTCCAATTCCGCCCGAACGTGCGTGCTGATGCCATTCCCCTTTGCCCGTCTTTTAACCGAGCCCAGCACGTCGTCCCCGCTTCGCGCGGGGCTGGCCTCTGGCCTCCGCCTCCCCCTCCGCCTCCTCCTCCAGCTGCGGCTTTGGCAGGCGAAGGGGCCCTGGCCGCCCAGCCTGGCGAGGGGGCACCTGGCACAGGACGGAGGGCACCTCGGACCCGGGCTGCCCCGGCCCCTGGCTTCGCGCCCCCGAGGGGAGCTGGTGGCCCCTCTGCCTCCCCTAACCCAGCAGTTCCCAACCTGTGGGTCGCGACCCCTTTGGGGGTCGAGCGACCCTTTCACAGGGGTCGCCTGAGACCAGCGGAAAATGCAGATATTGACATCACGATGCATCACAGGAGCCACATGTCATGGTGTGGGGTCACCACCCCATGAGGAGCCGTATGCCAGGGTCGCAGCCTCAGGAAGGTGGAGAACCACTCCACCATTAGGGCGGGGACTCTGCCCCCTGTCCGTTCCCCCCCCTGCTGGGGGCAGGAAATGGCACTCGGAGTGTTCTCCCACCTTCCCTTGGGACCCATCGAGGCCGGTCTGTTGCGGGTCGGTGAGCCCGCCGCAGCCGGAGCCCGCGTCCCGGGAGCGCCAGGAGGCGACGGGCGGTGTCAGGCGGCCGACACGCCAGGGAAACGTCCTGATGTAATTTCCCCGGTGATTTAATTCCCGGGCCTGCTCGGCTTGTTAATCAGCCGCCGCGCACGCGACGCCGGAGACAGCGGCGAGGCCAGGGTGTCGGAGAAAACCCGGCGCCCGGAGGGAGGGCGGAGCCCCAGCCCGGCCCAGGGCGAGGACAGGGCGGCGGGCAGGGGGCCGGGGGCAGGGAGGGAGGGGAGGGGCGGGGAGAAACACCCCCTCCCCCGGACCTGGGCTCCTTCCGGCTGTGCCGCCCATCTGAGATCCCGTCCGAGCGGGTGACTCAGAGCCGGGCCCCGGGAGCCTCTCCCAGACGCTACTCAGGCCCTGGCGGGTCCCAGCCCCCCAACCCTGCACCCGGCAGCCAGGCCCAGGCCTGCTCACCCCCCACCTCCGCCGCTGGGACCACCCAGACCAGCCACCTTCCCCGGACGACCTGCTGGGGTCCCTCCTGGGGGGATGGGGGGGTCGGAGCTTGGAGGCCGACAGGTGAGGAGGCGGGAGCCGGGTTCCTGGGCCACAGAGTCTCTAAAGGCCGTGAGGTTCGCCCTGATTCTGGAGGTTCAGACGGGACGCACATTTACTGGAGAATAAGCCGGGCCCCGGCCGGTGGGCTCAGTGGTCGGAGCATCGGCCTGCCCACCGCAGGGTCCCGGGTTCGATTCCGGTCAAGGGCAAGTGCCTAGATCCCCAGCCTCACCTGGAGCATGAGAGAGGAAGAGATTGACTTTAGAGAGAGGAGGAGGAGGCGGGAAAGATGAGGAGAAGCATCGATGAGAGAGAAACACATGGACGGGCTGCCTCCTGCATGCGCCCCGACCAGGGCCCCGGCCAGGGAGCAGCCCTTGACCGGGATCGAACCCGGGGCCCTGCAGTCGGCAGGCAGACACGCTACCCACTGAGGGGCACCAGCCGGGGCCATTTATTGTTTTTATGTCTTCTCCTCCCTAGTCTGGGCTCCCTCTGTGTGCGGGACTTCGAGAACGGACCTGCACTGCGAGTGAGAATGTTCTCTGGCCGAAACTGGTGTGGCTCAGTGGACAGAGCGTCGGCCTCAGTGCACATCGTCTGCTTTGGGGCCCGCGGAGTGGGGGGGG
>JAAGEH010001821.1:0-18128 GCA_011751065.1 Lasiurus cinereus
GGACGGGTGAATGGATCGATAGATGGATGGATGGTGGATGGATGGATGAATTTGTAAATGGATGGATGGATGGATGGATGGATGAGCTAGTGGATGATGGATGGATTGGTGGATAGAAGGATGGATGGATTGGTAGATGGATGGAGTGATTGATGGATAGAAGGGTCGTTGAATAGATGGATGGGTGGAGGAAGGACGGGTGAATGGATGGATAGATGGATGGATAAAGGAAGGATGGGTGGATGGGTTGGGGCTTTGAGCCACGTGGTGTGAGCACAACCTCCAGGGAGGGGAGGGGCACAAGAGGCAGCTCAGTCACGTGGCTGTGCTTCCCATCACGTGGTCGTAGTTCCATCACGTGGTCATGGTCCCATCATGTGGCCGTGGTTCAGCCAATCAGCCGGCACTGTGACGAAACCCCAATAAAATCCCGGGGTGCCCAGCTCCGTGGGGCTTCCTGGCTGGTGAGGTGCCCATGGACGTGAGACAGTCCTGACTCCCCTGGGGTCTCCTCCCGGAGCCGGTCCTGACCTGCTGCCTGAGAGTAAAGCTGGAATTTTCACTTCCTGCTTCCTGTGGGTCCTTCCGGCCAATGGCCCGCCTCCCCAGGGCCAGGGACTGTGTAAACGGACCGGGCCTGATTCCGGGGACGTGAGCTGGTTATTAACCACAGAGAGGGTGCTGAGCTGGCTGGAGACACGGAGTCTGGACACACGGGGCCGGCCACCTACCACCATCCTCCTCCTGAGTGGGGAGGAAGGACCGGCTGGCCCAGCCCCTTCCCCGGAGATTCGGGGGGGGGGGGGGGGGCCCGGGCGGGGGGGGGCGTCCTCTGCCCAGGCAGGCGCAGGAGCAGCCAGGACTCTGACCGCCAAGGGGAGCAGGCAGCGGGGCCATCACGGGGTTGGACGGGCGGAGGGCACGTAGCCTGGTTGGTTCTGATGCCACGTGTTTCTGAGGGGCTCTGAGCTGGGAGGGGTCTGTGGGGCAGTGGCCGGGGGCTGGGCCAGGGCCTGTGGGCTCCACCGTCTGCCGCTGGGACGGGACAGAGGCCCTTGGCCAGCCCAGCGTCTCGGCGGGCAGGGGAGGCGTGAGCGGAGGAGAGACAGACAGACAGACAGGAGGAGGGACAGAGAGAAGTCCGTCTCCTCCTGACCCCCCCGAGGCTGGAGCGGCCCCACCTGTGACTTACTCAGCTCGGAGCCGGGGGTGGGAATGGGGGGGGCGCGCCCACAAGACAGATCTCGGGAACCTGCAGGGCGACGCCATTTGCTGTGTGGGTGACGTCATCGGGAATGGGACTCAGGATGAGGTCACCGGTCCGGGTGGCGCTCGGCCAGCAGCAGGTGCCCTTGTGAGGGAGGAGGACGCAGACGGGGCAGAGACAGAGGCGGGAGGGATGCGGCCACAGCTCAGAGCCCGGGCCCCGGAAGCCGGGGAGACGCAGGAAGGACCCCCCCAGCCTCAGAGGGAGCACAGCCGGCCCCCCCCCCTGCTTCCCACTCCGGCCCTCAGAGCCGGGGGAGGGGCACGGCCTCAGCTGTCCGGCCTGGAGTCCAGGACCCCTGGCTCCTCACTGCCCGTCTGCTCACGGCTCCTCAGCCCAGCTGCCCCGCATTGAGTGTCTGCCCCCTGGCAGTCACTGCGCGCCATAGCGACGGCCGGTCATTCTGGTCCTTCCGCCAACGTGGCTGCTGGGCTTTTGTTAAACGGACGGGAGGCCGGTGCACGAAATTCACGCAAGGGGCTCCGCTCCCCCCGGGGGCCCCTCTGCTGCCCCTGCAGCTTCGTTTGGGAAGGTCGTCCGGAAGGATGTCCGGTCTCGTTAGCATATCGCATTGTTATTATCGCAGATGGTTACTTTTTAACTGTATCTTATTGTTTAAAGTACAGTGGTGCCTCGAGATACGAGTGCCCTAACCTACGAGATTTTTGTGATACGAGCCGTCGAGCCAGCGATTTTTGCTGTGAAATATGAGCAACATCTGAGATAGGAGTCATCGCGCGGATCGGCCGGCTGCACACGACCCACCCGTTTACCGCGACGCGAGCGTCTCATCGTTTCCCACGCCTCAAGGTGACGGAACGCATTAAACTCGTATCTCAAGGTGCCGCTGTATTGCATGTCGTGGTACGTATGTCTCCGTTTTTTCCCCACTGACCTCCCCCAGCCTCCCCTTCCCCTCTCACATGCCCTCACCCCTCCACCACCCCCACCCCCAGTGTCTGTGTCCGGCTCCTGGCACCGTGTCCCCACCACCACCGGACCTGGGCACGGGCTCCCCACCACCATGCCGGCCACAGGCATGGCCACGCCTACTGCCCCACCCTCTCCCCACTGGACCGCACTGCCCCCGGGCCCCAGAGCTGAGCTGAGCAGACACAGCCCCTCGGAGCGGAAGACAGCGGGTCTCGCCCACCTGCCCGCGTGGCTCAGCGGCAGAGCATCGACCTACGAAACCGGGAGGTCAGGGTTCGATTCCCAGTCGGGCACCTGCCTGGGCTGTGGGCTCCGTCCCCCGTGGGGGGCATGCAGGAGGCGGCCCCTCCAGGATTCTCTCTCTCATCGAGGTTTCTCTCTCCCGCTCCCTCTCCCATCCTCTCTGACATCAACAAAAACGTATTTTTAAAAAAGAAAAAGCACATTTTCTCATGCCCTGTTTCCCCGAAAATAAGACAGTGTCTGATGTTCATGTTTGCTCCCAACGAGGCAGCCGCCCTGTGAGACGAAGGCCCCTGTGGGCGGGTAGGCGCTGGGCTGGGCGGCCCGGGACCCGGGGCCGGGGAGGGGGAGGGGAGGAGGACAGGAGGAGCAGCAGGACCCGTGGTTCTGCTTCCGATTCGGGGGGGACGGCGAGCGGTGATCAATTTCCCCCAAATGTAAATGGTGAGGAAAATCCATGGCGCTCGAGAGCCGGTAATGAGGCCATAAATCACCGCCGGCGGCCGGAGCCACCGTCTCACGTGTGGGCAGAGAGGAAGGCAGGGCCCCGGGGGCGGGAGACACCCCCCATCCCAGCCCCCCGCACCCACCCCGGGGCCTGGGCGAGGCCGGGGCCTGAGGACGAGAGACACCCCCGGCCGGCGCCTCCGCTCACGGGGCGGCCAGCACCCGGGACAGGAGCTCAGGGGCCCTCAGTCGGGGTGGCCTGCACTGGGCTGGGTCAGGCCCGGCCTCTGAGTTCCACTGAAAGGAGGTGGATGGTATTTCTAGAGCTGGTTTGGCCTGCAGGAGCTGGGCACACGGCGGGCACAGGGCTGGCACATGGCTGGCACACGGCGGGCACAGGGCTGGCACACGGCAGGCACATGGCTGGCACACGACTGGCACACGGTGGCACAGGGCTGGCACACGGCGGGCACAGAGCTGGCACATGGCAGGCACATGGCTGGCACATGGCGGGCACACGGCCTGGAGTGAGTGTCCCTGAGAAGGAGCCTGCCCTGGCCGCACCTCCATCTTGGAGCCGGGAGCCGGGAGCTGGGAGCCGTGGGACCCCGTGCAGCAGCCGCCTCCTCGGCTCCCCGGTCCTGCCCAGCGGAATGGCTCCAGGCAGCGGCAATCAGAGCTTGCGGCCCGCCAGCCGCCGGGAGGGAGAGGATGGAGCCCCCCCTCCGCGCCCCATTCCCCCCTTCTAACGGCCGTGGGTCCCCGGAGCCGAGAAACTGGGACGGACGGACGGAGGGAGAGAGGGAGGCGGACGCGGAGGCCCTGGGAGAGGCCGGGGCTGCGGGCGGGGGTGGGTCCGGGAGCCGGGGCCCAGGAGCAGGTCCTGCAGACGTGGGGTGAGGCCGGCCGAGGGGAGGTCAGCGTGGGTGGCCGCGGCCGGGTCTCCGGCTGGAGGGGGCTCCCCCACTTCCGTTCGCAGGCCTCCATGAAGCGGGGTGATCAGTTTAGCTGAACCCGGGTGGGCCTGCCTGCTCCCGGCCCTTTAAGCGGGTGCATCATCCGGTCGCCGTGGCGGCCCAGGGGGCGAAGACGGCAGAGCCCGCCTGGCCCTTCTGCCCCCTCCCCACCCCGTGGGGCTCTGGGTCCTGGGAGGCCTCCCCGTGGGGACACGGAGGCACGCAGGCCTGGCCCGGTGGGCGGAGCCCTGAGCCGCCTGCCCCAGCACCGAGGGCCTGGGCCGGGGGGAGCCCAGAGACCCGGGTGAGCCGCCCACCGCCACCAGACCTGCGGGCTCTCACCGGGCCGGGCGGCCGCTGGGCCAGCGGGCGGGGGCCGGTCTGCCAGGAGCCCGGCTGAGGCGGGATTCCGCGGGAGGACACCAGGCAGCGGGTGCAGGGAGCGTGAGAGGAAGGCGAACGGTCCCTGTCCCCGTGGCGCCTCTGCCCTCGGCCACGCCGCGCTCTCGCCCGCTCTGGGCCTGCGTGCCCTCCCCCCCCCCGGCCACATGTCCCCCTGCAGGCGCCGGGGCGGGACAGTGCGTGGGGCAGTGACCGCCGTGGGGAGGGCGAGACCGAGGGACAGAGGGTGGCCGGGCCCGTGGCGGAGGCACGCGGGGGCCCGTGGGGTCTGGGTCCTGCCCCCTCAGGAGGTTCTGCGTCTGCACGAGGAGACGGCTGGGGCGGTGGGGGGGGAGACCAGGTGGATGAGTGTCCTGGGAGGGAGGAGGGAGTGATGAGTGAGCGAGGGAGAGAGGGAAGGAGGGAGAGGGAGGAGGAAGGGAGAAAGGGAGGAGGAGGTGGAAGGGAGGAGGGAGGGAGGGAGAGAAAGAGAGGGAGGGAGGGAGGAGGGAGGGGGAGGGAGGGAGGGGGAGGGAAAGAGGAAGTGAGGAGGGAGAGAGGGAGGGAGGAAGCAGGGATGTGGCCAGGCGGACGGGGGTAAGCTTGGCACCGGCTCCTCCAGGGACCGTCCCGTCGCCCACACAGTCACCCAGCTGTCCGCCTCCTGGGGAAGCCACAGCGATGCCAGTTTCCCCGGCAACAGACGCTCAGCTCTGGGCTCCAGCACCCCGTGTGCTGCTCCTCCTCCTCCTCCGTCTGCCGTGAGACCGGGCGGCCACCAGAGGCTGGCCCCTCAGTGCCTCGACCTCCAGCCCCTGCCACCCCCGGAAACTAAATGCCCTGAGTGACAGGGGGGTGCTCACCACGGGGCGGCCCCTCCCTGCGGACCTGTCCCAGGGGCGGGGGGGGCGGGGGGGGCAGGCTTCAGCCCGTCCGTCAGGCCGCGAGGCTGGTTCCGGTGACAGGAGGCGCGTCCTCGCCGCTGGGAGGCGCCCGCGGGCCTGGGCGCTCACCGGGGAACCAGCCGTCCCCCTGTCCCCCTGTCCATCCGTCTGTCCGTCCGTCGGGAGCTCCTGGATCGGGAAGAGGAGCCGCCGGTGGCTGAGACCAGACCCCCCCCTCCTCTCGGACCCCCAGCCTGGGCTCCCCCACCAGCGGGAGGTCCCAGCCACCCCTGTGCACGGCCACGGCACCCTGGCCTCCTCCTGTCCCCTCTGTCCTTCACCCGGGAGCGGCCGGCTCGGGGGGCAGAGCGGGGGGGGAGGGGGTGGCCTGCCGGGCTCCCTGCTGCCCGCGGGACCGGACACGCGCTCACGGGACTCAGCCCCGTCTCTGCGAACCGGCTGCAGTCGGACGGGAGCCTGGACCTCGGCTGTCCGGCTGCGGCCCCAGCCCCTGGGGGTGATGGTCCCTGCGGGGAGACGGAACGTGGGGACAGAGAGCTTTTCAACGAAGACCCTGGGGCTGCTGAGGTGAATCCCGACGGGCAGAACCGCCCTCCAAGGACACGGGGATACGGGGTTACAGGGACCCTCTCGGGGGACGGGGGAGAGAGCTGGCCCCTGGGTCTGCCCCCGCCACGGCGAGGTGAGCTCTCCTCCCAGAACCGGGGTCACAGGCGCAGGGCCTGGGGCACAGGGGGAGAGGGGAGCGCAGAAATCGGGGCACCGGGCACAGGACGGGGGGGGGGGGGCGGGGTCTCTAAGTGCAAGGGAAGAATTCTATAAGTGACCTTTGACACTAAAACCGCAATGACCCCTCGGCATTTGAAAACGAGGATGGCAGCCCGGCCGGTGGCTCAGTGGGGGAGCTTTGACCTCTGAACCCGGGGGTCAGGGTTCATTCTCGGCCAGGGCACGCACCCCGGGTGCAGACCCGGCGAGGGGCGGGCAGGAGGCGGCCGATCCACGGTTCTCTCACCCATGTTTCTCCCCGTCTCCCGCTCCCCCTCTCGCTCCCTGAAATCAACAAAACACATGTCTTTTTGATTTTTTTATAAAATGACGGAGACGACAAATCTCCTCTAACGTGTGTTTTACTGTAAATTCAATGAACCTGACGGCGTTGGGGAGGGGAGGGGGCAGTGGCGGGGAGGGAGGGATGGGCTCCAGGACAGAGCAGCCCCCGCTGGCGAGGACGAACGGATGGACAGACGGATGGACGGAGCAGGTCCAAGGGGCAGGGCCAGGAGCCGGCACCTCCTCAGCACCCCCAGAACCACCCCCCGCCCTGGAAGCGGGCGTCCTTCAGGGGCTCCGGAATATTCATCGCCATCGACCGCCTCCCGGCCGCGAGACAGGCCCAGCGCGTCTGCCGGCATCGACGTCCATCAGCGCCCGCTCGGCCGTAAAGCGATCAAACGGGAAATCAATGGCCAGAACGATCGTCAAAGGCATGGCAGTCAGACAGCCGGCTTCCCGATCGCCCGTGGGCGGAGCGGGGGGGGGGGGGTCCCCGCGGGAATTCACCAAACGCAGACCCCGGGGGACGACCCCCGCCCCCCATCCTATCCCCCCCACACACACCCCTGCCGCCCACCACCCCCGGCGTCTCAGAATGTGGGGAAGTCAGCGCAGAGGCCGGGGTTCCAGGACTGAGTGTGCTCCCCTCAGAAACAGCGCCAGCTCTCCCATCACCCCCCGCCACCCCAGGAGCCGGCCACGGGGCCAGGTGAACCCCCAAACCCGGAGGAGGCAGAGCAGGGGAGCCCAGGAGCCGATAGGACGGAAACCAGGGAAATGGTGGAGAATTGTGGGAACCTCTTTCCACGTCCCGCGTGGTTCAGGGTTCGGGTTCTGAAGGAGGCCGCACGCAAACGAAATGAGAGACCAGAAAGCGTTAATTTGGCGATATTGGGGGGCCAGGCGGGAAGGACTGCCACTTGCTCTGGCCTTTTTCCCCCTTTTATTCAGGCTTTGGGACACACCCCTAGCCTTTAGGCAGGAAATCACAAAAACAGAAAAAACAGGAGACAAACAGGTAGAGGCTGCTTCAGCCAGCCATGTTTCATCTAAACAGGGAGTAGTGAGCTCTGACCTTTCAGAGCAGTGAAGGTGGACCCGCCTCCTGGCCTCCTGTGGACAGAGGAGAACAGCGAGGAGTCCCGGTATTCCGCGGTCAGCGAGGGCGTCATCGCTGCAGCCCCTGCAGCCGGGAGCCGCGTGAGGAAGGGACGCGCTGCCAGCCGCTCTGGCGTGGATCCTGCCACGCGGGTGGTCAGTCAGCTCCTGGGATGGGTGGGTGGGAGCTCTGAGTAGCCACAGCCGAACCCGACACCGAGAGGGCGGGGGGAGGAGCCTCTCCGCTCGGAGGCTTCGCTGGAGACGCCCCCGGAACACGGACGGCGTGAGCGCGTTTCACACGGCACCGTCCGTGCGGCACGGGAGGGGACACGCCTCCCACGGCCGGGGCTGCGTGGCCTTCACTGCCAGGCGGCCCCACAACCGGGCACACGGGCTGACACTCCCTGCAGAGGAGTGAGTGTGAGTGTGAGTGTGAGTGAGTGTGAGTGTGAGTGTGAGTGAGTGTGAGTGTGAGTGTGAGTGAGTGTGAGTGTGAGTGAGAATCTGTGCACGGGCGGACCTCAGTCTGGCCAGCGGTCGGGGACCATCAGGCGGGTGCATGTGTGCGCGCGCGCGCACACACACACACACACACACACACGGCCTGGGGGGGGGGAGGGCCCCGGGGAGGTGGGCGGTGGGGGTGCAGGGACCTGCGCTGAGTGTCTGCCCCCTGGCGGTCAGTGGGTGTCATAGCTACAGGCCGGTCGTCCGGTAGTAACGGTCGCTTTGCCTTTTATATATAGAGAGACAGGAGGCCCGGTGCACGAAATCCGTGCCCCTCAGCCCAGCCTGCAGCCTCTCCCATCGGGTGATAAAACAAAGGTCAAACAGAGGTCACATGTCAATAAGGTCACAATCCCTCTCACCATCCAGGACTGCTGGCTCCCAACAGCTCGCCTGCCTGCCTGCCAGCCTGGTCACCCCCTAACCACTCCCCTGCAGGCCTGATCGATGCCTAACTGCTCCCCTGCCGGCCCAATTGCCCCTAACTGCCCTCCTCTGCAGGCCCAGTCACCCCTAACTGCCCTCCCCTGCAAGTCTGGTTCCCCCCAGCTGCCCTCCCCTGCAGGCATGGTGGCTCCTAACTGCCCTCCCCTGCTGGCCTGGCGGTCTCCTCTAACTGCCCTCCCCGGCCGGCCATCCTGTGTCCACATGGGGGCGGCCATCCTATGTGTTGGAGTGATGGTCACTTTGCACATCACCGCTTTGTTCTATAGACTTTTTCTCAGGGTGAGAACTTTTACGGTCAATGCTCTTGGCAAACGCACAGCACAGCACTATTCGCTGCCCGAGGCCCGTGCGCGAGCGGCCGCAGCTCCGTCCGGCAGCCGGACATCGGAAGGACGCCTGGCCTGACCAGCACGGTGTGCTGTTATTATTATCATCGATGAACTGAGGGTAAATGCAGGAGATCAGCGAGCGGAATTCGGCAGCAGTGGATAGGCATTGTACGGCGTGAGGGGGGGTCCTCCCGGTGCGGCCCCTGAGCACCAGCCCGGGCACTGCGCCACGTGCCTCCAGACGGAGAAATGAAACCGCTCCCGGCCTCCGCCTGGCCCTGGGAGGGGCTCCGCCAGCTGTGCTCTCCGGGGGACACCGGCTCCGCCCCTCCCCTTCCCCCCAGCTGGCTCCTGTTGCTGCAGAGGAGGGTGCCGGTGAGGGAGAGGAGGAGGAGGAGGAGGAGGTCGGACGTGGGAGGCAGCTCCTCAGACGTCGTGGGGAACCAGCGGCTGGTCTGTGGCGTCCACACCTGGCTCTGCGCACCCCCCGCCCTCACCCCCGGCCCTGCACGGAGGGCAGGTCAGGCGACCACCTCGCGCCCACACCGACGTTTCCGGAAGCCTCGCCCCCTCCCCTCCCCCCACCGCGTCCCGGAACGCAGCTCCTGGGCCCAGCAGGCCGGCGTGCCCGATGACGGCCGGTCCCAGAGCCAGGCCCCCCAGCAGGCACTGCAGCTCCCTGTGCAGCCGGGAGAGGAGGAAGGGAGGGGGGAGGAGGGGGAGGGGAGGGCAGAGGTGGCCAACACCCCGCCCGCTCAGCACCGGCCCCACCACGGCTGCTTGCTGGCAGTGCACACGCTTGGGGCCAAAGAGCCCTGGATTTCAGCGTGCCCTCTGACCCCTGCGCCCCCTCCCTCCCACCGCTGCCCACAGGCCCGCCCAGGAGCCCAGACCTGCGTGGAGCCCCTGAGCCTCCGCCAGCCGCCGGCCGCACCCCCATCTCCCGCCTGCCAGGACAAGGCCAGGAGCCGATCCGATTAGGGAGCAGACGGCGTTCAAAGCCAATTTGGAGCCGAGGGTGTTCGCACACACGCTGCGCGTCTCGGCGGCCGGCGAGCCCCTTCCAAACCCACTTACCGCCCCACGGCCGCCAGCCCGGAGCGGCCTAATCGCATTCCCCTCCCCCGACCCCGGCTTCTCCTCCAGACGCTCTGGACGCGTGGAAACAGGCAACTGAGCCAGCTGGGGGAGGGGAGGGGGGGCGGGGGAGGGGGGATGCCGGGGTGCAGGGGCGAGGGGGGGCATACACGTGGCTCTTCTGAGGGCCTCGCCGCCGCCCACCCCCAGCCAGTCCGTCCTCGCCGGGCGCTCCACTGCCCACGCCCCTCCCGCTGGCTGGGATTTAAAAATATTTTTTATTTATTTTTTACAGAGAGGAAGGGAGAGGGATAGAGAGTTAGAAACATCGATGAGAGGGAGACATCGATCAGCCGCCTCCTGCACACGTCCTACTGGGGATGTGCCCGCCACCCAGGTACATGCCCTTGACCGGAATCGAACCCGGGACCTTTCAGTCCGCAGGCCGACGCTCTATCCACTGAGCCACACCGGCCTCAGCTGGCTGCGATTTAAAGGCTCCTCTGGAGAGAAAGGGGCCGGAACGCTCCCTCTTTGGGGGTGACCTGCCCCCCCCCCGTGTGCTCACCGCCTCATCCTCCCTCGCCTGCAGGAAGGCTCAGGAGTCGCTTTTTAAAAACATGCAGCCGAAACCGGTGTGGCTCAGTGAACAGAGCGTTGGCCTGCGGACTGAAAGGTCCCAGGTTCGATTCTGGTCAAGGGCATGTACCTTGGTTGGGGGCACATCCCCAGTAAGGGGGGGCGTGCAGGAGGCGGCTGGTCGATGTCTCTCTCTCATCGATGTTTCTGACTCTCTCTCCCTCTCCCTTCCTCTCTGTAAAAAAAATCAATAAAATATAAAAAAAATAAAAATAAAAAATAAATAAAATAAAACCAGATGCAGCCCGGCCGGCGTGGCTCAGGGGCTGAGCGTTGACCGAGGACCCAGGAGGTCAGGGTTCGGGTCTGGTCAGGGCACCTGCCAGGCTGCAGGCTCGGTCCTCAGTGGACGCCTCCCTCCCTCCCCCCCACCCCGGGCCTGTGCCGGCCCAGGCACCCCGGCATCTCCCCGAGGGAGGGCACTGAGTCCCCACGTCCCCTCTGGGAGCCGCCCGCAGCCTGAGGATCGGACTCTCCCCGCGGAGGGCGGGGGGGACCTCAGACCGCCGTCTGCTGCTCCAGGACTTGGCTCCTTTGATTTTACTCACGAAATAATTAGCCCCTGAGCGCCCGGCGAGTGCTAAGGCCCGAGTGCCCGGGCCGGCCCCGCCGGCGGGAGAGGCGTGGGCGCTGGCGGCATCTCCAGAGGCATTTGAAATAAGCCGTGTTCCTTTAACAGGGTGGGGGGACCTGTCGCCCTCCTTGATACAGTTGCAGGCGTCTAGATACAGTTGCAGGCGTCCCAGGGGCCTCGATACAGTTGCAAGCTCCCGGAGGGCTTTGATACAGTTGCAGGCGTCCCAGGGGCTTTGATACAGTTGCAAGTGCCCCGAGGGCTTTGATACAGCTGCAGGCACCCCAGGGGCCCGGATACAGCGGCCGGCCGTTTTCTTTGAAAGACAACAGTGTTTCCGACGGAACGCGGGCTCGCGCTCAAGGTCAGCGCGCTCTCTCCTCTAATCCTACGAGCGGGCGCACCTTTCATCTGCGGCTCGGAGATGAGAGCGGCCTCCCCCTCCCTCCCGGCCAGGGCGGCCCGGGATCCGGCCGCTGTGGCAGACGCCGCCGGCCGGGAGGCTAATTAGAGCGCCGGGCAGAGAGGCCGAGGATTAGGACGTATCTTATCGGCGTCTCGGCCCCGGCCACGGAGCGGGCAGACGGATCGCTATCGGGAAGGGGCTCTGGGGCTCTGGGAGGGGGGAGGAGGGTGGGGAGGCAGCCTGGCTGGCGGCTCGGAGAGTCCTGTCTGTGGCCGAGGACAGGACGTCCACCTCGGTGACCTCGGCAAACGCCCGGCCTCGGGAGCCCGAGTACAAACGAGCCCTGCCCCTCCCCACGTCCACCCCCACGCCCCTCGCCCACCCCCACGCCCCTCGCCCACCCCCACGCCCAGCCCCGGGGAAATGAACAGCCAGACCGCCGATCACCGGGCCGGTCCAGGCACCGGTAAACACCGCGGCTGCCAGGGAGGTCCCAGCGCATCCATCACGCCGCGGACAGCGCCCAGGGCGGCCCCTCACCATCCATCACGGCCCGGGGGACCCGGCACCGCCCGGCGCGGGCCCAGCGTGATGGATGGGCTCAGGGGCTCCATCTGGACCGGCCGGGGGCGGGGAGGGGGAGGAGGGAGGGGGCTGCCCACAGTGCCACCCCCACAGGAGGCGCAGAGGTGGGGGCCGGGGAGGGAGGGCGAGGCGGGCGGGGTGGATGGCGGGGTAGACGGCGGGTGGACGGCGGGTGGATGGCGGGGTGGACGGCGGGTGGACGGCGGGTGGATGGCGGGGTGGACGGCAGGGTGGACGGCAGGGTGGACGGCGGGTGGACGGCGGGGTGGATGGCGGGGTGGACGGCGGGTGGACGGTGGGGTGGACGACAGGCACCAGCCCTCCCTTCCGGGGCCTGCAGTTGACGGGCAGGGCCCACGACAAGGCTGCCCCCCCCCGTACCCCACAGAGCTGCCACGGGGGCCACGGCCGGCCCACCGTCTCCTCCCCAGAGAGTGGGGGTCACCTCGTCGACTGGACGCGCCGGGCACTGGAGGCCCTGATGCCGCGGAGGCGGCGCAGGAGGTGCCCTGGGCGGGGTCCCGGGTGTGAGGCGGCCCCCACGCCCACTGCCCACGGGCCCTCCTCGCCGTCGGCAACAGTGATTCTCCGCCCCGTGTGGGGCCCGTTCATGGGGCGTATCAGAGCCCCCCTCCCCGCCCCCCAGCCTCATTGCACCACCAGGAGGAACCGCCACCAGCCGGGCGCCGCTGCTCTGAGGCTCAGGGCCGGGCCCGCTCCGCCCACCGTCCTGGCCGCCCGCCCGGCGGCTCCAGCTGCGAGGCCGTCGTGGGGGCACGAGGCCGGCGGGTTCTCTGCGGGAGCAGCCCCTGCACCCGTTCCCGCGGCCGCACCCCGGCCTGGGCACAGGCCCGCCCGCCAGACGGGGTGGGAACCCGGGGGCGAGGTCCCTCAGAATCCTCCCCACTGTGTGCTGCAGCCGGACTGTGCTCCCGGCCTCACTGTGTGCTCCTGGCCTCACTGTGTGCTCCCGGCCTCACTGTGTGCTCCCGGCCTCACTGTGTGCTGCGGCCGGACTGTGCTCCCGGCCTCACTGTGTGCTATCAGTGTAACTGTGCTACCAGCCTCACTATGTGCTGCTCCCAGCCTCACTGTGTGCTGTGGCCTCACTGTGTGCTGCTGGCCTCAGCCTCGCTGCTGAAACAACAGATCGGCCTCCATCGCTCGCAAGGGAAGGTGGGATAACTCTCCGAGTGCCGTGTCCTGCCCCCAACAGTGCCAGTGCCTCTGAGAGGACAAGTCACAGGGACTTAATGAGAGGATAAGAGGGGAGGGGGGGAGGGAGAGAGAGGGAGGCAGGGGGAGGGGGAGAGGAAATGGGGGAGGGAAGGAGGACGGAGAGAGAGGGAGGCGGGGGGAGGGGGAGGGGAAATGGGGGAGGGAAGGAGGACGGAGAGAGAGGGAGGCGGGGGAGGGGCGGC
Source organism: Lasiurus cinereus (assembly GCA_011751065.1). Lineage (NCBI taxonomy): Eukaryota > Metazoa > Chordata > Mammalia > Chiroptera > Vespertilionidae > Lasiurus > Lasiurus cinereus. Next base: position 13,275 of record JAAGEH010001821.1, read on the forward strand.
CGTGGCGTGTCCCTCACAGCTCGGCCGGCGGGAACGGTGTCCGGGCCGGGCGGCGTTAATTAACGGTTGCCGTGTCCGTGCCGGCGAGGCGGGGCGGGGCGGCCGCGCGGATTGAATTAGCCGGAGCCGGCGGCTGCGAAATGAGCGCGTCTTTGGCGTCCACGGCAGCGATTTCCACGGCTGGCTTGCGCCGGGGACGGGAACGCTAATGGACATCTGATGTCTGAGTTCGGGCGCTCCATCCGTGCGACGCCCGGCGCGCTGTCCGCGAGGTGGCCTCGTCCCCAGGGACCGTCCGAGGCCGGGCCGCCGTGACACTTCGCCACCGCGTGTCCGAGGCAGGCAGGCCATCCCCCAGGGGCCCAGGGGCTCGGGAGCACAGGCACTCACACGGGTGCACACTCACAGTGAGCACAGGCACGCACACACATGCACACTCACAGTGAGCACAGGCATGCACACACATGCACACTCACAGTGAGCACAGGCATGCACACACATGCACAAAGTGAGCACAGACATGCACACATGTGAACACTCACAGTGAGCACAGACATGCACAGTCAGAGTGAGCACATGCATGCACATGCATACAGTCAGGTGAGCACAGACATACACTCATGTGCACACTCACAGTAAGTACAGACATGCACACACGTGCATGCTCACAGTGAGCACAGGTATGCACACACATGCACAGTCAGAGTGAGCACAGGCATGCACACGTGTACGCACTCACAGTGAGCACAGACGTGCCCGTGCGTGCGCACTCACAGTGGGTACACAGGTGTGCGCACTCTCAGGGATGTTTGTGCAGCAGCCACAGCCGGCGCGTGGGCTGGTGGCAGAGAGGGGATCGTGGGGCGTGTTCTCCACCACGTGGGGCAGCGCCGCAGCCCGGCTGGGCGCCTTCGCGGGGACTCGCCGTGTGGGCCCAGGTCCACGCTCCGTGGGCGCCGACTGGGCAGAGATGGAGACACCCCGCGTTCTCCAGGGGAGGGGCCCCCAGTCACACAGTTCCTGCCGCCGAGGAGGGAGAGTAGAGGCCTTTCCCGTCCTCCTCCCCGCGGACGGCCCTGCGCTGCCCCGGGAGGGGGACGTGCCGGCGGCCCAGGGGGTGAGCCGGCCGCCGGCCGCCCGCCCGCCTGCGCGCTGACCGGTAGCACGCGCCACGGCGCACGACAGACTGCAGGGCACGTCCATCCCTGACCAACGTCCGGCTGAAATGTGACCACAGCACCGCCCGCCCCGATATTGAGCGAACAGCCGCCTCCGCGCACCGGACGGAGCGGCCCTCACCGAGCCTTCAGCCACGGCTCGCCCGTCGGCTCTCCCTGCTCCCCACTGGAGGACACGGCACCCAGGACCCAGGACCCAGGACCCAGGGAGGCGACGGAGAGGCTCCACCTCTGGCCCCGCCCACAGGGAGGCCCCGCCTCTGACCCCCGTGAGTGGAAGTCAATGCCTTCTGCTCCAGCAGGTGCGGCCGCTCCTGGGTGGGAAGTCGCCCGGGGTGTCGGGTCCGAGGCTCCCTGGACGCCCGTGAGGGAGGCCGGGGGGGGGGGGGGGGGCGGGACGCTGGGGGCCCAGCAGGAGCCGGGGACCAGGTCTCCGTGGACGGCCCCCGGCTGAGCTCGGGGCATGGGTGGGGTCCCCCCAGCCTGGTCCGCCATCATGGAACCCACGTCCCCCCGCCTGGAACCACCGTGTAAGCTGGTGGTGAGCGGCCGGCGCGCCAGGGCTGGGTGTGGTCACCGTGGAGGCCGGCGTCCTGGCCAGGGAGACCGAGGCTCGTGGAACATCCTGCGTCCTCCTGGGGTCACCGCCCGCTCCCCAGTGGTCGCCCGGCACCAGCCCGCCCCCCCCTACCCCGAGTCCCGCTGCCGGGAGGGGGAGCTGGGGACCAGGGCCACGCAAGCTGCTGGGAACTGGGGGGCCCCCTGGAGGTCCCATCTCCCACCCTCGGGTCCCCCCTCCCCACCATGGGGCACGGGGTGGGCACACGCCCCTGGCGGGCCACAGGAAGGGACCCCAAGGTGGTGGGCCAGGTCTCCCCCTGCACTCGGGAATCGCTCCATCGGGAGCGCCCCACGCTGAACCCCGAGGAGGCCGTCCTCCTCCTCACGGGGAGCAGGGTCCTCCCTGCTGGTCCCTGGGCGGTGGGTGGCTCCTGGAGCCCCACCCCTCCACACCTGCGGGCACAGAGCCTCCGCCATCCCCGTGCCCACGGGCGCCCCAGGCGGGTGGACCGCTGCCCTGGCTGGCGTGGGAGGATGAGGCAGCCGCTAACGTCGGGGCCCTGAGCCGGTGGGTCCGAGGGTGCAGCAGGCAGGCAGGGAGGGGTCTGCGGGCGATTGGTCTCAGGCACCCGCCTGTCATCGGCCGAGGGGCACAGAGGGCAGAGCCAGGGCCGTGGGCGGGGACCTGGGGGCAAAGGGGGGACCGAGGGGAGGGGGTGGGGGCTCCAGGAGCCACCCACCGCCCAGGGACCAGCAGGGAGGACCCTGCTCCCCCCATGAGGAGGAGGACGGTCTCCTCGGGGCGCAGCTGGGGCACGAGGGTGCGCACCCCGAGTCGCGACGCCTGCCCCCCTCTGGAGGCCGGCCCGGCAGTGGGCTGTGAGGGCGAGCTAGCCGTCCGGGCAGCGCGCAGGCACCAGCAGGGGAAACCGGATTCGGGCGGAACCGAGATCCCGGCTGGTGTCACAGCTCCCGGCTCTCCGGGCGCCTGGATCGGCTCTGCGGGGTGTCCTCCGGGGACAGGGACCTCGGCCCCCACGGCCTCGGCCTCCAGGCCCGCCGGCCTCGGTGCGGGGGGCCGACTGGGGGCCTGGGGGTACAGAGAGAGGCTGCCGTCCCCGCACAGCCCCCCTGCCCCCCGCGAGGTGGCGGTGGGGGTGCTGCTTCCTCCCTGGCAGCCTGCAGCCCGCCCCTGACCTCTGACCGGGCTGGGTGTGAAATAATCCCGTTAAAAGCCTGCCCTCGGAGACGCGGTCCCGCAATCGGTCTCGTCGCTGCGTGTAATTAGATGGGGCTCCAATTCCGCCTGAACGTGCGTGCTGATGCCATTCCCCTTTGCCCGTCTTTTAACCGAGCCCAGCATGTCGTCCCCGCTTCACGCGGGGCTGGCCTCTGGCCTCTGCCTCCCCCTCCGCCTCCTCCTCCTCCAGCTGCGGCTTTGGCAGGCGAAGGGGCCCCGGCCGCCCAGCCTGGCGAGGGGGCACCTGGCACAGGACGGAGGGCACCTCGGACCCGGGCTGCCCCGGCCCCTGGCTTCGTGCCCCCGAGGGGAGCTGGTGGCCCCTCTGCCTCCCCTAACCCAGCGGTTCCCAACCTGTGGGTCGCGACCCCTTTGGGGGTCGAGCGACCCTTTCACAGGGGTCGCCTCAGACCCTCGGAAAATGCAGATATTGACATCACGATGCATCACAGGAGCCACATTTCATGGTTTGGGGGTCACCACCCCAAGGAGGAGCCGTATGTGAGGGTCTCGGCCTCAGGAAGGTGGAGAACCGCTCCACCATTAGGGCGGGGACCCTGCCCCCTGTCCGTCCCCCGCCTGCTGGGGGCAGGAAATGGCACTCGGAGTGTTCTCCCACCTTCCCTTGCGACCCATCGAGGCCCATCTGTTGCGGCTCCGTGTGCCCGCCGCAGCCGGAGCCCGCGTCCCGGGAGCGCCAGGACGCGACGGGCGATGTCAGGCGGCCGACACGCCAGGGAAACGTCCCGATGTAATTTCCCCGGTGATTTAATTCCCGGGCCTGCTCCGCTTGTTAATCAGCCGCCGCGCACGCGACGCCGGAGACAGCGGCGAGGCCAGGGTGTGGGAGAAAACCCAGCGCCCTAGGGAGGGCGGAGCCCCAGCCCGGGCCGGGCGAAGACAGGGCGGGGAGGGGGGAGCAGGGGGCCTGGGCACAAGCAGCCCGGCTCCCACCCACCCAGGGAGGGAGGGGAGGGGCGGGGAGAAGCACCCCCTCCCCCGGACCTGGGCTCCTTCCAGCTGTGCCGTCCGAGATCCCGTCCGAGCGGGTGACGCAGAGCCGGGCCCCGGGAGCCTCCCCCAGACACTACTCAGGCCCTGGCGGGTCCCAGCCCCCCAACCCCGCACCCGGCGGCCAGCCCAGGCCTGCTCAGCCCCAGCCTCCGTGGCTGGGACCACCCAGACCAGCCACCTTCCCCGGACAACCTGCTGGGGTTCCTCCCGGGGGGTGGGGGGGCAGGGGGGCGGAGCTTAGAGGCCGACGGGTGAGGAGGCGGGAGCCGGGGTCCTGGGCCACAGAGTCTCTAAAGGCTGTGAGGTTCGCCCTGATTCTGGAGGCGCAGACAGGACACACATTTACTGGAGAATAAGCTGGGCCCCAGCCGGTGGGCTCAGTGGTCGGAGCATCGGCCCGCCCACCGCAGGGTCCCGGGTTCGATTCCGGTCAAGGGCAGGTGCCTAGATCCCCGGCCTCACCTGGAGCATGAGAGAGGAAGAGAGACTGACTTTAGAGAGAGGAGGAGGAGGCGGGAAAGATGAGGAGAAGCATCGATGAGAGAGAGACACATGGACGGGCTGCCTCCTGCACGCGCCCCGACCAGGGCCCCGGCCAGGGAGGAGCCCTCGACCGGGATCGAACCCGGGGCCCTGCGGTCAGCAGGCGGACACGCTACCCACTGAGGGGCACCGGCCGGGGCCGTTTATTGTTTTTATGTCTTCTCCTCCCTAGTCTGGGCTCCCTCTGTGTGCGGGACTTCGAGAAAGGACCTGCACTGCGAGTGAGAATGTTCTCTGGCCGAAACCGGTGTGGCTCAGTGGACAGAGCGTCGGCCTCAGTGCACATCGTCTGCTTTGGGGCCCGCGGAGTGGGGGGGG
>JAAGEH010001822.1:8384-25655 GCA_011751065.1 Lasiurus cinereus
CTGTGCAACAAGGCAGCGCCTGCTATGTCCGGGGCTCGGCGAGAGGCATCCTAGAGACACGGCAGAGGGACCAGACCCCACCCCCGGCCGGTCGGGCCCTCTCGTCACACTCGTGGGCCCCCCCCCCCCCCCAGGTCACGAGGGGGCGGGGCATGGGCTGCCGAGAGCAGGTTCCCCCACCCCTCTCCCCGGCACTCGGGCCTCAGTCTAGTCTCCGTCCTAGAGGTCAGCAGGCAGCGGCTGAGGGCGCCGCCCCCCCACCGGGCGGCCTGGGGGTGTCTCCCTCACCCAGTGGCGTCCACAGGCCTGACCGCTCTCTCCTCTTCGCTCCCCAGGTCTCCTGACAGACGCAGGCCCCCTGGGCGGAGGGGCCGGCTCCCTGCAGAGGCCGCCACGCCCGTCTCTGCCACCGGCCGCCCTCCGTCTCTCCGCGGCCCGACCCGGCGGACAGACGGACGGACAGACAGACAGCCGCGTCCAGGGCCTTCCGAGCTGCGTGTGTCCGGCTGCACCGGGGGCCCCGCCAGGACGCAGGGGGGGCGCCCCGCCTCCCGCCAGCCTGGCCTCGCCCGCCTTCCCCGGCCGGACCCTGGCTGAGCCCCCCCGAAAAGGAAGAGGAGGAGGAGGAAGAGGAGGAGGAGGAGAAGCCGGAGGGGCCGCCGCCCAGAGACGGACCGCCGGCCGGAGGACTGACCGGGCCCCCGGCCTGGGCGGGTCGCTTTTATTTTCTTACCCTTCGGTACACACTCCATAGACCAAAGAGCAAACCTACTCTAACGCGGACTCGCCCCCGCGCCCGGCCTGGGCACCCCCCCCGGGGGCTCGGGCACAGACATGCCGGCCGCCCTGGCCGCAAGGAAGAGGAGGAGGAGGAAGAGGAGGACGAGGGGCCGGCCCTGGCTGCAGCCCCCGCCCCACGAACACTGTGGGGGACCCCCGCCCCCCCAACACGGAGCCCCGGAGCGGCCGGGCCGGGCGGAGGAGAATGTCAGCCGCCCGGCGGGACCGCCCGGTCCCCTCGCCGCCGCCGGGACCCAGGCCGCGGGACTGACCGTACTAAACCCGTCTTAACCACGTAGCCACGCCTCGTCATCCATGTCCGACCGAACGCGGGAGGCGCCCGGGCCCTCGCCGCGCGCATGCTGCGTCTCCGGGGACGACCGCCGCCTCATCGATGCACCGCCCAGCTCCGGGACGCACCGGGAGGAAGCTCAAGTAACCCCTGTTTGAAAGAGATCATTAAATGTATTTTGCAAAGCCTAAAGTTATATATTTAACAGTTTTTATATGTTGTATATTTGTAGAGAAGCCTATTTAACCATGACTGTGGCGGGCGGGCCTGGGCGTGGGGCCCGGTCGGGGTGGGCGGTGGGGGTGCCGAGGGTTCTCGGGGGTGTGGGGGGGTTGTGGGGGGCGGCGAGCTGAGGACCAGGGCGTGACATCGCACGTGGGGGGGGGTAGGGCGCGTGGGGAGGCCCCGGCTTGGTGTCTGGCTCGCTCCCCGGGCCTCTCCCACCGGCCTCCGTCTCGGGGACCCTCCTTCGCTCTCCCCGGTTCTGGCGGGCGGTGCCCCTTTTCCTTACCAGACGCGGAGGGCAGCGGGCACCTCCTCCCGACGCCCCTCGGTCCGTCTGGCGGCGAAGGTCGGGGCTCGGGCCCAGGACGGGCGTCTGTCTCCCCCGGTCCTCCCTCTGAGGGTTCCTTCTCCCGACCCCACCCCCCCCCGGGAACGGGATCGGACTGGTTTGCCGCTGAGCCCTCTATTTTGGTTCACCCTCCACCGAGGACACGTTCCCCTGGGTGTTTAGGGAGGAGAGTGGGAGAGAGAGAGAGAGGGGGAGACGGAGAGAAACATCGATGTGAGAGGAGCACATCGATCGGTCGCCTCCTGCACGCGCCCATCAGGGCCCGGACCCCCCACCCCACTGAGGCACATGCCCACCCCGCCCCCCTGACCGGAATGGCACCCGGGACCCTTGGGTCCGCAGGCCGGCGCTCTACCCACTGAGCCGCACCGGCCAGGGCGGGGCGGGCCTGGCCTTCCCTCCCCGGCCCCTCGCCCACACCCCCACCCTCAGCCCACCGGCCCCTCCATTTCCCTGCGTTTCTGGTGAAGTATATACTACCTACGCGTCCATTAACAGGAGTATTATGCTAGTTCTATGCTACTAAAAAAGAAGTTAAAAACACACACACACACACAGCTATATAGCCACCGTTCCCGCCCCCGTAGACAAGATAGGACAGGAAATCTGAGTATTTAAGGCCCCGTCCCCGTGCCCGAGAGCGTTTCTTTTACTTCCGGCCACCGCCGACGGAGACACGCGTGTCCGGGCATGCAGGCGCCAGCGAGAGGTGGGTTTCTGGTCCCGGAGGCCGTGCCCCGGCCCGGGGGGTCAAGTGGGGGGGGTCTCCAGCCCAGCGCACCCCGCCCGGCCAACCAGCCAGCCAGCCAGCCAGCCAGCGCCCTCCGCCCCCCGCGCCCGTGTCCCGGGAAAGAGCGAGCGCCCCCGCCCAGGGCCGAGTCCCGGAGGTCGCGGGGTCACACGTGTTCCTCTTGTTTCACGGTCTCCGGTTTTGTGTTGATGCCGCTAAATTATGGAAATAAAGAGACGTCCTTTCATACGCATGGCTTCTGTTCGCTGCCCGCGGGCCCCGGGAGGGGACGGGGCTCAGAGCCCTGAGGATGGGGTCCCCACCTCATGCCCCCGGCCCCCCCGGGCTGGGCCGGTCGTGAGGACGGGGGGCCAGGAGCCGCCGCACCTGCCTGGCGCCCCAGGACGCTCCCTGCACGCAGCCCAGGTGAGTGGCCGGTGCCCGGCCTGGAAGTGCTGGGCCCCCCCCACCGACCCTGGGCCCCGGCGTGAACCCCGTCCCCCACCCGCAGGCCGGGTCCTGGCCCTGCCGCTGGCCGAGGTGCAGGCACCTCACTGTCCCCCACCGTCCCCCACCGTCCCTGGGGCCAGGGGTCCCCGTCAGCCAGAGGGAAGGCGGGCGACCACCTCCGTCCCCCTCTCCCCAGGTCCCCGCCGGGTCTGTGGGTCCCACTCACCTTCCAGGGCAGAGGTCAGGGGTCCCAGAGGTGACCACACCCCCAAACGATGCCATTCCCCGGGCAGACCCCTGCCCCTCGAGCTTCAGTGGGGCAAACGGTCAGGCGCCCCTCAGGCCGGGCGCAGTCCGGGCGGCTGGCCCTGTGCTGGGCGGGGCTCTGGGCGCTGCTGACCGGGAGCCGGGCCGGGACCCCGTGTCAGGTTCACCTGACCCCACCCCGGGCGCTGGGAGCGGGCAGGCAGGCGGACTGGCCTCGGAGTGGGCAGCAGAGGGCGGGGTGCAGCCTCCACTACCCAGGCCGGGGCGCCCTCCCCTCCCGTGCAGGTGCAGTGCCCACGCGGAAAGGCCAGGGCTGGGCACCCGGGGCCAGCAGCCCTGGGCTTTGCAGGAGCACAACAGGGCGGGAGACGTGGCCAGTGCACCCACTGTGTCCTCTGGTGTCCCTGTGCCAGGCGAAAGCGGGTCAGGCCACCCCCCCCCCTGCATGGCTCCGCCCCTCCTGCATGGCTCCGCCCCTCCTGCATGGCTCCGCCCTCCTGCATGGCTCTGTCCGCCCAGGAATCCAGGGAAACACATCCCGGCTGGAAAAGAGGGGCTTCATAGCACAGGCTCCAACAGGAGGACGCCCCACCCATCAGGGCCCTTCTGCCAGGCCCCGCCCACCATAGCCCCACCCACCAGGGCCCAGTCCACTAAGGCCCCGCCCACCAGTGCCCCACCCACTAGAGCCCCGCCCACCATATCCCTGCTTACCATAGCCCCACCCATTAGGGCCCCACCCACCAGAGCCCATCAGGGTCCCTCCCACCATATCCCCACCCACCAGGGCCCCCATCCACTAAGGCCCCGCCCACCAGAGCCCCACCCATCAGGGCCCCGCCCCCCAGAACCCCCTTCAGCCCCGGGGCCGGGTCAGGGGCAGGAGCCAGCAGCCCCTCTCTGCGGGAGCCACGGCCAGCACGGCCTGAGGACCGTCTCCCAGGAGGGGCCCTGGTCTCTGTGACCGGGGGCAGGATTGGGGGCAGGATTGGGGGCAGGATGGGGGAGTGGGGGGCGGGGGGACGGCACCTACTCCTCAGCTCCCCCTCATGGAGGTGTGGCTTTCAGACCAGGTGGTCCGCTCCGTCCTCCGGGTGTCCCTGTGCCCGGGAAGCAGGCGACCCGCTCCATCCGGCCTCAGAGGCCTCACCACCCACAGGTCACTGCCGCCCACACCAGGGCCACAGCGCCCGGGGCCACGCCGCTGGAAATGGGGAGCAGGGCTGGGCCAGGCCTGGTGACGACGGGGCGAGCAGCCGCCTCCCACACACCTGCCTGCCCTGTGTCCCCAGGTCCGGGCTCCCTCTCGCCCCCCGAACCCGCACCCTGACTGCTGACCACCCTCCTCCACCGACACAGGCCTTCCCGAGGGCGCCCTCCCCAGGTGCTGCCGGTTCGAGCCGATGGGTCAGCCGGGGGCACCGCACCCGCTGTGCGCCGGCCGTGGCTAGCGCCTGGCACACAGCGCCCTGGGTTCGAGCCGCTCCGGGCCCAGCGGGCGCTCAGAGCCTGGGGGTCTCTCCACGTGGGGGGCTGAGCGGCCGCCGGCCGGGAGTGTCGGGGAGCGCTTACCGAGATGTTCCCTGAACCTCCAGTAACCGTGCCTTCCGCACAGGGCTCCTCGGAGTGACCCCTCCTCTGAGGACAGCGCGGCGTCGCTGAGAGAGGGCAGGGCAGGTGCTGAGCCCAGGGGAGGGGAGGGGGGTCATCCCGAGGCCACAGAGGCGACACCTCCAGAAAGGCCCAGGCTCTGGGCACCCACAGCGCGTGAAGGCCTTCCTTCCGGCTCTCAGAGAGGGCAGAGCCTCCGCCCTGAGCCCAGGGCTGGGCCCACAGCAGAGGGAGGGGTGAGGAGGGTCCCCTCCAGAGCTCAGTGCTCTGATTCCCGGAGGGGACACAGACGCCCCTTCACCTGGGGGGGTGGAGGCACTGCTGAAGGTTCGGGGACCCATCCCGAGGCCTGTCTCCCGAGGCCAGCACGGGGGAGGGGGTGTTGGCCGAGGTGGGGGGCAGGGGTTTGCCTGGGCTCCTCTGCAGGGACCCGGACGAGCCGGACTCGGGTGAGCACCAGCTGCAGGGCCTGCGAGGTGCTGACCGGGAAGGCGGGGGGTGTGGGTGGGGGCAGCGCAAGGGGCTCGGCCTGGGCGCAGAGGTCAGAGGTCGGGCCACTCAGACCAGAGCCCAGGGGCCGGCGACCCTTGAGGGGCTCTGCCTCCCGGCCTCAGGGCGGAGGGTGGGGGACGGGCAGGCATGGGCTGGGGTTTTGTCAGGGATAAAGGGGCGTCCGCTCAGCTTCCACGGCCCTGGCCCTGCGCCTGGAGGACGCTGACCCCACGCAGAACACACGCCCTGCCCGCGGCCGGCTCCACGCTGAGCGTCGCCTGTGAACCAGGCGGCCAGGGCACAGGTCCGGGTGCGGACTCCATCCCCCGTGTGGGGCGTGCAGGAGGCGGCGGATCCATGATTCTCTCTCATCATGGATGTTTCTATCTCCCTCCCCCTCTCCCTCCCGCTCTGATGTCAGTAGAAATATTTAAAACAGAGACCGTGCCCTCCCGCTGCCCTCACAGTCCCTGAACCCCCTCCCTCTCCTGGATCCAGCCCCGCCAGCTACCCCCGGGCCCCCCGGGAAAGCAGACCCCTGGGCAACAGCGCTCCCTGCCCCCCTCCCCTCACCCCTCCTCCAGGCCCCCATCTCCCCCTTCTTGGGTCCCAGCTGCTCGCCTCCCTGCCGCTCGGCCATCACTAACGGCGCGGGTGACAGAAGCGCTGATGAGCCCGGTGCGGGCCAGGTATCAATTCCCCCTCCACTCCGCCCGCCGGCCGGCGCCGGCCCATCCGTCACGCGGGAGCGGCCTCCTGACTTCCCAATAATTAAACTCGCGTTCCCGCGCCCGGCGCCCGGCCGCCGGCCCTCCATCACGGGCTGGACGGAGGCCCCGGCGAGCGTGGGGGTCAGTCCCTGTCAACGCGGACGGCGGGTCCTTCCGGTGAGGGAGGCCTCTGCTCTGGGTTGTGGGGGCACCGGTGGGCTTTGTGGGCCCACGGGAGGGCGGGCGCGTCTGCGGGGAGCGGCCGGGCTGGGGGCCGGGCTGGGCCTGGGGCACAGGTGACCCTGAGGACAGTGCAGGGGCGGGGAGGGGGGGCCAGGGTGCCCCTCTGTGCCAGGATCCTCCTCCTCTGAGTCCAAGGTCCCGATTCCCCAGCTCCTCGGGGCCAGGAGGGAGGTCCCAGCTAAAAACCAATGGGATAGAGAGTAAACTGAGGCAGCAACTGGAGGCCAGGGGAGGGGCAGAGGCTGGAGCAGAGGCGTGGGGACAGGGACTGAGGCGTCCCCTCCGCCCAGCCGGGCGGCGGGGCGTGGGCACTGCCCGGTGAGGTGTCAGGCGGAGGGACAGAGGAGGCAGAGGAACGGAAGGTCACGTTGGTGTCAGAACCAGAGGCCTGGAAACTGAGGCCCCAAATCTAGGTGTGAACTCTGCCCCAGGGCCAGGGGGCACCTCCCCCCACAGGACAAGGACAGGACAGCCCCAGCCGGGGGCAGAGCTGGGGGTGGGGCGACATTTCGAGTTTTAAAACGAAGCGGAGGGCCCAGCCGGCCACATGGCTCCGTGGCGGAGCATCGACCTCTGACCTGGGAGGTCCTGGTTCGGTTCCCCATCAGGCCAGAGGCCCTGGGGTTGGGGGACCAGGGGGGGGCTGGCTCCCCAGGAGGGTCGGGCAGGAGGCAGTCGGTCCGTGATTCCCTCTCATCCTGGATATTTCTATCTATAAAATAAAATAAAATAAAATAAATAAAATATAAAATAAAATAACAAAAAACAAAATAAAATAAAATAAATAAAATATAAAATAAAATAACATAAAACGGAAGCTGAGAAAATGCACCACCGGCGGGGCTGCCTCGCAAAGACGCCGCGTGTTGAGTAAAGAGAACGGAGGTGTGTGCGCAGCCCCAGCCCTTCAGGATGCTCGCCGCTGGTTCCGGCGCGGGTCTGGGTGCTGAACGGGTCTCTTCGGGGCACAGAGGTCTGTTTTCCTCCGGGGAAAGGCGGGGGCCGAGGACCGGCAGGCAGTGGGCGGTGGCGCCATCCCGGCCTCTCTCGGCCACGGCACCAGCCGGAAACGGGTGGTGATGACAGAATACGGTCCCCGTCACGGGCACTGAAAACAGCGCCCGGAAATCTCTCCGGAAAAGCTCCCGGTGCACCCGGGCTGGTGTGCCAGAAATGTTCCTCCGTAACCCTCCCCGAGGACACGTTTTTTATTGGTTTTGAGAGGGAGGGGGGTGAGAGAGAGAGAGAGAGAGAGAGGAGAGAGAGAGAAACATCAATCGGCTGCCTCCCATACCCTCCCTGACTGGGCATCCCACCCACGACCTAGGTGAACAAAACGGAACCTGCCGCCTTTTGGGGGTACGGGAAGACGCTCCCACCCTCTGAGCCGCCCAGCCCCGGCCCAGAGCCATCTGAGGACCACAGACCGAGGCCGGAGTGGGGAGGGGAGGGGGAAGCGGGACACAGCAAGCGAGAGACACGTGCACAGAGGCCCACACACGGCCAGGTCACGGCCGCGTCCCCGGAGGAAACACGCCCGTCGGGAGGGAGGCGGTGCTGACAGGTGGGGGGGGCGGGTGCACACTCACCCCCAGGTGCCCGGGTGCGGGCGGAACGTGGGGCGGGAGCAGCGGGTGGCAGGTGCCCAGGGAGCAGAGGTCAGGAGCCGGGTGTTAGTGTGAGACGGAGCGGACTTTCCCGCCAGCGATGTGACCACCGGCATCCACCGCCGGCAGGGCGAGGCGAGGACAATCGGCGTGCGGGCGCCGGAAATTGCCGGAAATCACTGGAAATCGCTGGAAATCTTCTGTGGCCACGCCTCGTGGAGATGCCGGGGGAGGGAGACGCATCAGCGTGGGAAATGGGATTCCACGCTCCCTCCATCGCCGGCGGGAGAATCAAACAGGAATCAGGAGGGGGCAGGGCGCTTACGCAGCAGAGGCCAGGGTCTCGTCTATATTTCTAGAACCTTCCAAACAGCAAGCATGAGCACCGGAGAGGGTCCTGGCTAAAGCCTCGAGCCGGGGTCTCTATACAAAGAGGGGGCGTGCTCATCGGTCCCAGCGGTGCCCGGTCATGACCGTCACAGTTGTGGGCGCACGCACAGGAGCTGGTGGGCAGGGACCGGGTGGGACTTGTGCCACGGGGACGTGAGGCTGGAGGGGCCGTCTGGGCAGGGGTAGGGCCTCGGGGAGCGCTCTCAGCACTGCTGCTCCGGCTCTGAAAGGGCAGAGGGGAGGGGAGAGCAGAGAGGCCAGTGGTTCTCAACCTTCCTCAGGCCGTGGCCCTTTAAGACGGCTCCTCACGGGGTGGTGACCCCCAACCATACAATTATTTCCGTGGCTTCTTCATCGCTGTCATCTTGCTGCTGTGATGAACTGTCATGTAAATATCTGATAGGCAGGATGCATTTTCATTGTTACCAATTGAACATAAGTAAAGCATAGGGATCAATCACAAAAACAATATGTAATTATATATTGTGACATATTTATTTCTCATGACAAATAAATGAAATGTTGTCTTGAATCGTGGTGTCGCATGGGTAACAGTCTTCCTAGGACAACAGTCAACGACATGACTACACTTGGCTACACCGAGAGCGGTGTGTGGGTTCCTCAGACCATGGGAAATAGGTATTTTCTGATGGTCTTAGGCGACCCCTGGGAAAGGGTCTTTCAACCCCCAAAGGGATAGCAACCCACTGAGATAGGCAGTTAGGGGGATCAGGCCAGGAGGGAGGTTGTGTGCACAGGGGAGGCCCGGAACAGACAGAGGCAGAGACAGGGGGCCATCCCCCAGCCGACCCAGGGCCAGGGGATGCTGAGAGTCAGGCACAGGTACTGGGCCCCATGGGGAGCCTCCTCACACAGTGGGAGGTGGGGCGCCTCCTCGCATGATTTCAATCCCACACTGGGCCTCTAGGCCTGTCTAATAAAAGAGTCATATGCAAACCAACCATCATTCCGCTACGCCCACAAGCCACGCCCACCAGCCAATCAGGAGCGTGTATGCAAATTAACATCAACCAAGATGGCTGCGACCACAGAGTAAGAGCAGGAGGGAGGCTTGGGTTTCCCTGGCCATGGAGGAAGCCAAGCTTTCCACACAGCCTAGCCGGCCCAGGCCTCTGCTCCAGGCTACAAAGTTTCAATTGTAGAAGATAAATAAATCTCAGGTACCAGAGCCTCCACTTGGGTCTCCAGGGGGCATGGCCAGCACAGGTCACTCACCCAGGCCAGCCCACACCCCAAGAGAACCCCCACCCTGATCTGGGACACCCTTCAGGGCAAACAGGCTGCCCCCACCCGTGCACCAGACCTCTATCCTATCTAATAAAAGAGTAATATGCAGATTGACCATCACTCCACAAGATGGCTGCCCCCAGGTGGTCAAAGATCCTGTCCCCATGTGGACACAAGATGGCCACCACCAGATGGCCTGCAGGGGAGGACAGTTGGGAGGGACCAGGCCTGCAAGGGAGTGCAGTTGGGGGCGATCAAGCCTGCAGGGGAGGGCAGTTAGAGGTGACCAGGCCGGCAGAGGAGAGAAGTTGGGGGCAAGTGGGCCTGGAGGGAAGGGCAGTTGGGGGTAACCAGGCCTGCAGGGGAGGGCAGTTAGGGCTGACCAGGCCTGCAGGGGACAGCATTTGGGAGGGACCAGGCCTGCAGGAGAGGGCAGTTAGGGGCCATTAGACTGGCAGGGGAACAGTTAGGCATCCATCAGGTTGGCCGGGGAGTGGTTAGGGGGTGATCGGGCTGGCAGGCAGAAGCGGTTAGGGGGTGGTCAGGCTGGCAGGCAGGCTAGCAGTGGGGAGCCCTTCATCCTGGATTGTGAGAGGGATGTCCGACTGCCCGTTTAGGCCCGATCCTGGGGAGGGGTCCCAGATTGGAGAGGGGGTGCCGGCTGGGCTGAGGGGCACCCATCCCACTCTGTGCACGAATTTCATGCACCAGGCCCCTAGTGGCCAGATCAGAGCCATGCTTCCTGACGGATTTTTATAACTTTTTCCAGGTGTGCTGGGAGAGAATGCTTATTCTTCGTTTGTTTGTTCATCACATCATCCTGCCATTCACACTAAGCTTCCTCGCCGGGTTGTGTGTGTGTGTGTGTGTGTGTGTGTGTGTGTGTGTGTTCCCTCAGCCTGGCCTCTCCGGAGGAAGTACAGTGGTGCCTGGAGATACGAGTTTAATTCATTCCGTCACCTTGAGGCGTGGGAAACGATGAGACGCTCGCATCGCGGTAAACGAGTGGGTCGTGTGCAGCTGGCCGATCCGCGCGATGACTCCTCTCTCAACTGTTGCTCGTCTTTCAAAGCAAAAATCACTCGCTCGAGGGCTCGTATCTCAAACATCTCGTGTGTTAGGGCGCTCGTATCTCGAGGTGCCACTGGACGTCAATGCCCGCTCACACGGCTGCTTGTTATGTGATCCCCGCCGGGTCCACTGATTTCCCTCCACGTTCGGGAGCCTTTGACGAGGAGCTGGCACGGTGCCTATTGCCGGCTCTCACCGCCGCAGTCACACTCTGACCTCGTGCCGGAACCTCTCCGCTGGAAGGAGTCCCTCTGTCTTCCGCTTTCTCTGTGTGTTATCCTCGCGGTCGTCCGGGGTTTCCGGGGTCGGCACTGGCCAGACGGGCGGCCTCTCCCTCCTTTCACCCCCCACCTTCCCTGGGCCTGACCGAGGCGTGCCTCCGGCTCCCCCTGACCTGAACGTCCATCCACACGGTCACCTCCGTTTGTCCGTCGGAATCTGTGAGACGTGCAGCGGGTGCACGGGTACAGGTGGGAAACCGGCCTTTGCCAGGGACCGAGCCTTTGCACAGCCGACCTCAGGGGTCTCTGCACACGTTCAGACCCAGCGTCCTTCCGCGACGCAATCCCGGTTCACCCTCCCCTGACGCCCGCACCTCCGGGCCTTCGGTGGTTTCTTATTTTTGTTTGTTTTGTTTTGTTTTGTTTTTTTAAATATATTCTATTGATTTCTTGCAGAGAGGAAAGGAGAGGGATAGAGAGCTAGAAACATCGATGAGAGAGAGACACCAATCAGCTGCCTCCTGCATGCCACCCACCTGCAGGGAAAGGCAGTTAGGGCTGACCAGGCTTGCAGGGGAGGGCAGTTAGGGCTGACCAGGCCTGCAGGGGACAGCATTTGGGGGTGACCAGGCCTACAGGGGACAGCTGTTGGGGGTGACCAGGCCTGCAGGGGAGGGCATTTAGGGGTGACCAGGCCTGCAGGGGAGGGCAGTTAGGGCTGACCAGGCCTGCAGGAGACAGCATGTGGGGGTGACCAGGCCTGCAGGGGAGGGCAGTTAGGGGTGACCAGGCCTGCAGGGGAGGGCAGTGAGGCGCAATCAGGCTGGCAGGGGAGTGGCCCACCACCAAGGTCCATGCCCTTGACCGGAATCGAGCCTGGGACCTTCCAGTCTGCAGGCCGACGCTCTATCCATGGAGCCACACGGGTCCCGGCTTATTTTTGTTTTCATTATTTTCACGCAGAGCGACTTCAGGGAACCATTGGCCGGCATCACGCCATCACGTCGTCACGACCTTTCTCTGGTCTGATCTCCGCACGGCCTGCTCTTCTGTCCTGGTCTCTCCGCCGAGGGGAGGATCCCCACCTTCTCCAACACGTGAGGGCGAGGGTGCCCGCGTGGTACCCCACAGGCTGAGTCTTCCCGCCGCCCACGCTCACAGAGAAACCGGGCCAGGATGCTCCCCTCCACACCCGCCCGCTCCTCGTTTCCTTACGGCTTTTGTCAAAAACCAGGCCCACGCCTCGTGCCGAGAACGGCGTCCTCCCGCTCCTCAGAAGCCCAATTGGCCGTGAGCGGCGTTTAATGGATTACCGCACCTGAACCGCTAATATTTTGATTGATTTTTTTAACATCTCTGCCCGTGAATTACATCGACCCGCCGCCTTCCTCTCTGGCGGCGCTCGCTCTGGGCCGGTGGCGGTCGAGACGGCGCGCGCGGACTCATAAAAACGGGTCCTTTCGTTTTTTATTGTCTGGAAAATTCCTTCTGAAATGAGAATGATCTGTTCATTGACTGTTTGGTAAAAGTCGCCCATAAAGCCGCCCGCGCCTCCTGTTAAAGGGGAAATGGAGTGCGCGTGGGACTCTGAAACGTGGCGGACGCCCTTCCTCGCGGGCCTCCGGGAGGTACGGGCGGGCCTGCCGTTTCTTGGCGGTGTCTTTTGGGGGAAGGTGGCACCGCGAGGGGCCTGAATCCGGCTCGCTGAGGACCGACCATCCGTCCGTCCATCCGTTCATCGCGTCTCTCACCACGGTGTCCTCCCGGACTGTCTCCTGCAGGTGTGTGTGTGCGCGCGCGCGCGTGTGTGTGTGTGTGTGTGTGTGTGTCTGAGGACGGTGGAAGGCTAGGAAACGGGGTGCTTGCTTCCCCCGCTCCTGGGCTAAGACTCGGACCCTGAGCCGCCCCTTCCAGCTCCTCCCCCCCGCCCCGGGCTCTGCGAGTTCCCTCTCCCCACCGCTGTCAGGGCCCCGGCTTCACCAAAATCCCTTTCGGACGTCTCTTTAGAGCAATGGTTCTCCACCTTCCTCAGGCCACGACCCTGGCATACGGTTCCTCATGGGGTGGTGACCCCCAACCATGAAATTCTGCTCCTGTGATGCATCGTGATGTAAATATCTGCATTTTCCGAGGGTCTTAGGTGACCCCTGTGAAAGGGTCGTTTGACCCCCAAAGGGGTTGAGACCCACAGGTTGAGAACCGCTGCTTTAGAGCCTGGCGGTATAAGAAAGCATCACAGCCGAGACCGGGGTGGCTCAGTGGATAGAGCGTCGGCCTGCGGACTGAAGGATCCCCGGTTCGATTCCGGTCGGGGGCATGGACCTGGGTGGTGGGCACATCCCCAGTAGGGGGCGTGCAGAAGGCGGCTGATCGATGTCTCTCTCTCTCCACCGATGTTTCTGACTCCCTCTCCCTTCCTCTCTGTAAAAAAATGAAAATAAAAATAGAAAGAAAGCATCACAAACATGTCATTGGGTTTACAGCGTGTGAAACACAGATTAGCTTGGTGAGGAAAGGGGTGATATGGGGGCGGGGGGTAGGGGGTGCTGCTGTGTGCTGAGAGAAGGAGGACGGCTCTGACTTAGGGGTGATGGGCCTCCCGGCGGCTGTGGGCACCCCAGACCGTGGGCAGACACTGCCTGGCAGCCGGGAGCAGAAGGGGGGGCGTCCGATGGAGCCAGCACGGGGGGCACCAGTCGGGCCGAATGCACCGTACGAAGCCAGGCCTCTGTCCCTCCGACCGGGGTCGGGAGAGAGCCCATCAGTCCCCCCCGGGATGACGGCCCGTGAAGGGCGAGGATGGGACCGGAGCCACAGGAAGGGGGAGGCTGAGGCGCCATCCGTGCCCGCCAGGCGCCGTGGCCGACGGGAAGCGGTAAAACGGGCCATTGGCCTTTATTTGCCTCTCACCTTGGGCTTCGCCAACTTCTCGGAGCGACGTCTGTAAAACGGACTGGACAGCAGCCGACATTGGCCGGCTCAGTGCCCCCGGCCGGACAGTCCCCCCGCCTCCTGCCCCCGCGGGGCTGTGCTCCGGGGAGGAGTGGGGGGGAGGGGCGTGCACCCCGAGGTGGGCTGGGGGGCACCTGCCGGCCCCTGCGTGCTCCCCGGGCAGCAGAGGGGGGCCCAGCTCGCAGGAGCAGAGAGAGCGACAGGAGGAGGGAAGGGCTGGGGGCGGAGGTGGGGGCGGGGGGTGCCTGGGCCCTCGTCCAGCCCGGCTGCACCCCCTTTTAGAGGAGGCAGCTGGCAGAGACGGGGTTCAGGCAGGCAGCGCCCCACACCCGCCCTCGGTGGGTGAAATCCCGGCTGCCAGGCAGTGTCTGCCCATGGTCTGGGGTCCCCACATCCACCAGGGGGGCCCATCACCCCTAAGTCAGAGCCATCCTCCTTCTCTCGGCACACAGCAGCGCCCCACCACCACTCCCACCTCCGCCCCCGTCCCCGTATCACCTCTTTCCTGACCAAGCTGATCGGTCTTTCGGACGCTGTAAACTCAACGACATGTTTGTGATTTCACGGACGGGGTCTTGCCACGTCAAGGTGCCGCCGCCTTCACGGGGGAGGGTGGGGGGCGGACACCCAGGGGCCCTCGGCGCCCCCCACCCCCCAGCCCTGTGACTCGGGGTCCACAGCAGACAGAGCCGGTGCAGGTGGGCGGGAGGGAGAGGGGGCTCCTTGCAGTACGGCTCACACAGCGGGGGCGGGGGGTGGGGGGGACCGGGCCTGGCCGGTGTGGCTCCCTGGGTAAGGCATCGGCCGGCGGACCGAAGGGTCCCTCCCGGGTTCGAGTCCGGTCACGGGGAATGGACCTCGGCTGCAGGCTCCTCCCCGGCCCGGCCCTTAGGGGCGCCTCCAGGAGGCAGCCCGTCGATGCGTCTCTCTCACATCCATGTTTCTCTCTGCCTCTCCCTCCCCCCACGCTCCCTACACCCCATGGGAACCATCCTCCGTGAGGATTCAAAGCAAACAAACAGCATACAGGAGCCGAAACCGGTGTGGCTCAGTGGATAGAGCGTCGGCCTGCGGACTGAAAGGTCCCAGGTTCGATTCCGGTCGGGGGCATGGACCTTGCTTGCGGGCGCATCTCCACTGTGGGGCGTGCAGGAGGCGGCTGCTCGATGTCTCTCTCTCATCGATGTTTCTGACTCTCTATTCCTCTCCCTTCCTCTCTGTAACAAATCAATAAAATATATTTTAAAAAATAAAAGGAGGTGCCCCTTGGCAGCCAGGCCCCAGTGCCGGGGGCGGAGGGCCGGGCGCTGGGTGCCCTGGGGCTGGCGCTGGCTCCTCCCGAGCCGGCAGAGCCGACAGAGCGGGCAGAGCGCGCCCCGGGGAGCCCAGCCCGGCTCCTGGAACCCCCACCACCCCAACTCCCCGATAATCTCCAGTTGATGGACAAAACCGGCCGCCGAATTCTAATGAGTCGCTGCCCCAGAGACAGGCAGCTCATCCCGGGACTAAATGAGAAAAATTGCCGCTTCTGCCGGTTGCTTTAGAAACGCATTTGCATTCTGTCAGCTCCTATTACGGAGCCGAGCTAGACATTGAGGGGAGCGGGGGGAGGAATCGGGGGGCGCACTGGCCAGGGGGAGGGTGGCCGGTGCCCAGGGCTGTCCACGGGCCGCCATCTCCTGGGGCCGCCGCCCCCTCCCTGCCTGCACTCCTGCAGCCTCAGCCGCCCTACTCTCTCCCCCCAACAAAGCGCAGGCGGGAGTGGGGTGCAGCCCCTGCCCCACTCGCTGTCCTGGAGGAGGAGGAGGAGGTCAGAGGCCCGTGCCTCCCACACACGCCGCTTTCCTGGGGGTTCCCGGGGAGTGGGCTGAGGTGCCGAGCCTGGGGGTGGGCGCGTGGGGCTCCCTCTGAGCTTGGGGGGCAAACCGCCCACGCAGCCTGCGGCTCCCACACCAGCAGCTCCTGGCTCCCCCAGCCATTCAGCCCAGCTCCCCGACAGAGGCCGCGACCCCAGAGAGACCCGGTGAAGTGGGGGGCGGGGGGCAGGCAGCAGAGGGTGAGATTTCTCAGGCCGAGGCACCAGGCTCACTCTGAGGACTCGTGGTGGTGAACGCTGTGTCTGCAGAGGAGAGCTCGCCCTCGGGAAACGCAGCCGGAGGCCCATCGGCCGAGCGAGGGGGGGACTTGGAAGGAGCCGGAGAGAGAGACGGGGCTCCCAAGTGTGCCACCTGCAGGTGGGGGGGGGCGGGGACAGGAGAGGCGGGCAGTCGGGATGTCCCTCTGCAGAGAGAAGGAGAGGCGGGTCCCCGTAGGGTGGGACCAGGGTGCGAAGGGAAAGGGAAGATGAGACACATTCACCACCTCGGCCCCGGGAGACGGCTCTCTGTGTCAGGGACCTCCGAGGTGCCCCGGGCAGCATGCACCTCCCGCGCCCGGCCACCTGGCCGCTGCCCACCCGGCCTTGCGGTCACTCCTTCCCGAGAACTGACCGCACCAGGAGCATCAGCACAGGCCGCCGGCTGCAGGCCGTGACGCCGGAGTCTTTAAACTGAAAGCAGCTCAGACGGCCGCTGGCTGTGGAGGGAGAGGAAGCGAGCATTCCCGCTGCCCCAGGACCCGGCCACTGGGCACATCCGGGCAGGGGGTCCCAGGTTCCGTCCGGCTGCACGCGGACTGCGGGGGACGTTACTGAAAACCCGAAATCATCCTGGTAGCCATTCATCGGAGTGATCCGACGAAAAATCGGTTTTAATGTGTAAGCGATAACGTCCGATGACAGATCCCGTCACCCGTGGTCACTGGTGCCATTTCAACGCCAACGGGAATCCCCACGGGGGGAGGGACCCCGGGAGAAAGGACCCTTCATTCGGGGAACCTGCATTCGGGGTGAGGAAGCCCAGGCTGTGGGAGAGACCTCTGTGAGCTGGACACCCCGCTCAGCGCCCCTGTGGCCGGCTCCCTGCTGGTCAGCCTTGGCCAGCTTCCCTCTGCCCAGCTCCCCTCTGCCCGGCAGGACTGCTGGGCCGCCTCATCCCCCACCGGGAAACAGGTCCCCAGTTTTGGATGGGAAAAAAGTGCACCCCCAGAACTAGACAGGAGACTCCCCCTCTGCTCCCTAAGTGGTCCATCCGCATGCAAATGAGGATTCCATATCCTCGCCGTTCGATTGGTCCGAAATGCCAGAAAGCACCGTCCTGACCAATCTGCGCTCGGATTGGCCAGGGAGGATGCATGGGGACACAGCTGGGCAGCTCTGATTGGAGGGGGGAATCCTCGGTCCTAGAGGTGGACACCGGATTCCGGGACCTGCTCGAAAGGCAGCTGGGTGCCCGCCGCCCCCTGGAGCCTGTTGCCAGGGAGGGAGGCCCCGTGCAGGCGTGGAACCAGGCTCTGCACTCACTTTATCCGTCTGCGCCCCCATAACCCCGAGCCCGCTCGGTGGGAGGCCTCGTTCTCAGGGTTTGGTCATGTGGTGTCGTTCTCGGGGTTCACAGGCTCTGCACGTGTGTGTGTGTGTGTCTGTGTGTGTGTGTCTGTGTCTGTGTGTCTGTGTGTGTGTGTCTGTGTGTGTGTGTCTGTGTCTGTGTGTGTGTGTGTCTGTGTGTGTGTCTGTGTGTGTGTCTGTGTGTGTGT
>JAAGEH010001823.1:8360-34449 GCA_011751065.1 Lasiurus cinereus
CTGTGCAACAAGGCAGCGCCTGCTATGTCCGGGGCTCGGCGAGAGGCATCCTAGAGACACGGCAGAGGGACCAGACCCCACCCCCGGCCGGTCGGGCCCTCTCGTCACACTCGTGGGCCCCCCCCCCCCCCCAGGTCACGAGGGGGCGGGGCATGGGCTGCCGAGAGCAGGTTCCCCCACCCCTCTCCCCGGCACTCGGGCCTCAGTCTAGTCTCCGTCCTAGAGGTCAGCAGGCAGCGGCTGAGGGCGCCGCCCCCCCACCGGGCGGCCTGGGGGTGTCTCCCTCACCCAGTGGCGTCCACAGGCCTGACCGCTCTCTCCTCTTCGCTCCCCAGGTCTCCTGACAGACGCAGGCCCCCTGGGCGGAGGGGCCGGCTCCCTGCAGAGGCCGCCACGCCCGTCTCTGCCACCGGCCGCCCTCCGTCTCTCCGCGGCCCGACCCGGCGGACAGACGGACGGACAGACAGACAGCCGCGTCCAGGGCCTTCCGAGCTGCGTGTGTCCGGCTGCACCGGGGGCCCCGCCAGGACGCAGGGGGGGCGCCCCGCCTCCCGCCAGCCTGGCCTCGCCCGCCTTCCCCGGCCGGACCCTGGCTGAGCCCCCCGAAAAGGAAGAGGAGGAGGAGGAAGAGGAGGAGGAGGAGAAGCCGGAGGGGCCGCCGCCCAGAGACGGACCGCCGGCCGGAGGACTGACCGGGCCCCCGGCCTGGGCGGGTCGCTTTTATTTTCTTACCCTTCGGTACACACTCCATAGACCAAAGAGCAAACCTACTCTAACGCGGACTCGCCCCCGCGCCCGGCCTGGGCACCCCCCCCGGGGGCTCGGGCACAGACATGCCGGCCGCCCTGGCCGCAAGGAAGAGGAGGAGGAGGAAGAGGAGGACGAGGGGCCGGCCCTGGCCGCGGCCTCCGCCCCACGAACACTGTGGGGGACCCCCGCCCCCCCCCAACACGGAGCCCCGGAGCGGCCGGGCCAGGCGGAGGAGAATGTCAGCCGCCCGGCGGGACCACCCGGTCCCCTCGCCGCCGCCGGGACCCAGGCCGCGGGACTGACCGTACTAAACCCGTCTTAACCACGTAGCCACGCCTCGTCATCCATGTCCGACCGAACGCGGGAGGCGCCCGGGCCCTCGCCGCGCGCATGCTGCGTCTCCGGGGACCGCCGCCTCATCGATGCACCGCCCAGCTCCGGGACGCACCGGGAGGAAGCTCAAGTAACCCCTGTTTGAAAGAGATCATTAAATGTATTTTGCAAAGCCTAAAGTTATATATTTAACAGTTTTTATATGTTGTATATTTGTAGAGAAGCCTATTTAACCATGACTGTGGCGGGCGGGCCTGGGCGTGGGGCCCGGTCGGGGTGGGCGGTGGGGGTGCCGAGGGTTCTCGGGGGTGTGGGGGGGGTGTGGGGGGCGGCGAGCTGAGGACCAGGGCGTGACATCGCACGTGGGGGGGGGTAGGGCGCGTGGGGAGGCCCCGGCTTGGTGTCTGGCTCGCTCCCCGGGCCTCTCCCACCGGCCTCCGTCTCGGGGACCCTCCTTCGCTCTCCCCGGTTCTGGCGGGCGGTGCCCCTTTTCCTTACCAGACGCGGAGGGCAGCGGGCACCTCCTCCCGACGCCCCTCGGTCCGTCTGGCGGCGAAGGTCGGGGCTCGGGCCCAGGACGGGCGTCTGTCTCCCCCGGTCCTCCCTCTGAGGGTTCCTTCTCCCGACCCCACCCCCCCCCGGGAACGGGATCGGACTGGTTTGCCGCTGAGCCCTCTATTTTGGGGGGGCCTCCACCGAGGACACGTTCCCCTGGGTGTTTAGGGAGGAGAGTGGGAGAGAGAGAGAGAGAGGGGGAGACGGAGAGAAACATCGATGTGAGAGGAGCACATCGATCGGTCGCCTCCTGCACGCGCCCATCAGGGCCCGGACCCCCCCACCCCAATGAGGCACATGCCCACCCCGCCCCCCCTGACCGGAATCGAACCCGGGACCCTTGGGTCCGCAGGCCGGCGCTCTACCCACTGAGCCGCACCGGCCAGGGCGGGGCGGGCCTGGCCTTCCCTCCCCGGCCCCTCGCCCACCCCACCACCCTCAGCCCACCGGCCCCTCCATTTCCCTGCGTTTCTGGTGAAGTATATACTACCTACGCGTCCATTAACAGGAGTATTATGCTAGTTCTATGCTACTAAAAAAGAAGTTAAAAACACACACACACACACAGCTATATAGCCACCGTTCCCGCCCCCGTAGACAAGATAGGACAGGAAATCTGAGTATTTAAGGCCCCGTCCCCGTGCCCGAGAGCGTTTCTTTTACTTCCGGCCACCGCCGACGGAGACACGCGTGTCCGGGCATGCAGGCGCCAGCGAGAGGTGGGTTTCTGGTCCCGGAGGCCGTGCCCCGGCCCGGGGGGTCAAGTGGGGGGGGTCTCCAGCCCAGCGCACCCCGCCCGGCCAACCAGCCAGCCAGCCAGCCAGCCAGCGCCCTCCGCCCCCCGCGCCCGTGTCCCGGGAAAGAGCGAGCGCCCCCGCCCAGGGCCGAGTCCCGGAGGTCGCGGGGTCACACGTGTTCCTCTTGTTTCACGGTCTCCGGTTTTGTGTTGATGCCGCTAAATTATGGAAATAAAGAGACGTCCTTTCATACGCATGGCTTCTGTTCGCTGCCCGCGGGCCCCGGGAGGGGACGGGGCTCAGAGCCCTGAGGATGGGGTCCCCACCTCATGCCCCCGGCCCCCCCGGGCTGGGCCGGTCGTGAGGACGGGGGGCCAGGAGCCGCCGCACCTGCCTGGCGCCCCAGGACGCTCCCTGCACGCAGCCCAGGTGAGTGGCCGGCGCCCGGCCTGGAAGTGCTGGGCCCCCCCCACCGACCCTGGGCCCCGGCGTGAACCCCGTCCCCCACCCGCAGGCCGGGTCCTGGCCCTGCCGCTGGCCGAGGTGCAGGCACCTCACTGTCCCCCACCGTCCCCCACCGTCCCTGGGGCCAGGGGTCCCCGTCAGCCAGAGGGAAGGCGGGCGACCACCTCCGTCCCCCTCTCCCCAGGTCCCCGCCGGGTCTGTGGGTCCCACTCACCTTCCAGGGCAGAGGTCAGGGGTCCCAGAGGTGACCACACCCCCAAACGATGCCATTCCCCGGGCAGACCCCTGCCCCTCGAGCTTCAGTGGGGCAAACGGTCAGGCGCCCCTCAGGCCGGGCGCAGTCCGGGCGGCTGGCCCTGTGCTGGGCGGGGCTCTGGGCGCTGCTGACCGGGAGCCGGGCCGGGACCCCGTGTCAGGTTCACCTGACCCCACCCCGGGCGCTGGGAGCGGGCAGGCAGGCGGACTGGCCTCGGAGTGGGCAGCAGAGGGCGGGGTGCAGCCTCCACTACCCAGGCCGGGGCGCCCTCCCCTCCCGTGCAGGTGCAGTGCCCACGCGGAAAGGCCAGGGCTGGGCACCCGGGGCCAGCAGCCCTGGGCTTTGCAGGAGCACAACAGGGCGGGAGACGTGGCCAGTGCACCCACTGTGTCCTCTGGTGTCCCTGTGCCAGGCGAAAGCGGGTCAGGCCACCCCCCCCCCTGCATGGCTCCGCCCCTCCTGCATGGCTCCGCCCCTCCTGCATGGCTCCGCCCTCCTGCATGGCTCTGTCCGCCCAGGAATCCAGGGAAACACATCCCGGCTGGAAAAGAGGGGCTTCATAGCACAGGCTCCAACAGGAGGACGCCCCACCCATCAGGGCCCTTCTGCCAGGCCCCGCCCACCATAGCCCCACCCACCAGGGCCCAGTCCACTAAGGCCCCGCCCACCAGTGCCCCACCCACTAGAGCCCCGCCCACCATATCCCTGCTTACCATAGCCCCACCCATTAGGGCCCCACCCACCAGAGCCCATCAGGGTCCCTCCCACCATATCCCCACCCACCAGGGCCCCCATCCACTAAGGCCCCGCCCACCAGAGCCCCACCCATCAGGGCCCCGCCCCCCAGAACCCCCTTCAGCCCCGGGGCCGGGTCAGGGGCAGGAGCCAGCAGCCCCTCTCTGCGGGAGCCACGGCCAGCACGGCCTGAGGACCGTCTCCCAGGAGGGGCCCTGGTCTCTGTGACCGGGGGCAGGATTGGGGGCAGGATTGGGGGCAGGATGGGGGAGTGGGGGGCGGGGGGACGGCACCTACTCCTCAGCTCCCCCTCATGGAGGTGTGGCTTTCAGACCAGGTGGTCCGCTCCGTCCTCCGGGTGTCCCTGTGCCCGGGAAGCAGGCGACCCGCTCCATCCGGCCTCAGAGGCCTCACCACCCACAGGTCACTGCCGCCCACACCAGGGCCACAGCGCCCGGGGCCACGCCGCTGGAAATGGGGAGCAGGGCTGGGCCAGGCCTGGTGACGACGGGGCGAGCAGCCGCCTCCCACACACCTGCCTGCCCTGTGTCCCCAGGTCCGGGCTCCCTCTCGCCCCCCGAACCCGCACCCTGACTGCTGACCACCCTCCTCCACCGACACAGGCCTTCCCGAGGGCGCCCTCCCCAGGTGCTGCCGGTTCGAGCCGATGGGTCAGCCGGGGGCACCGCACCCGCTGTGCGCCGGCCGTGGCTAGCGCCTGGCACACAGCGCCCTGGGTTCGAGCCGCTCCGGGCCCAGCGGGCGCTCAGAGCCTGGGGGTCTCTCCACGTGGGGGGCTGAGCGGCCGCCGGCCGGGAGTGTCGGGGAGCGCTTACCGAGATGTTCCCTGAACCTCCAGTAACCGTGCCTTCCGCACAGGGCTCCTCGGAGTGACCCCTCCTCTGAGGACAGCGCGGCGTCGCTGAGAGAGGGCAGGGCAGGTGCTGAGCCCAGGGGAGGGGAGGGGGGTCATCCCGAGGCCACAGAGGCGACACCTCCAGAAAGGCCCAGGCTCTGGGCACCCACAGCGCGTGAAGGCCTTCCTTCCGGCTCTCAGAGAGGGCAGAGCCTCCGCCCTGAGCCCAGGGCTGGGCCCACAGCAGAGGGAGGGGTGAGGAGGGTCCCCTCCAGAGCTCAGTGCTCTGATTCCCGGAGGGGACACAGACGCCCCTTCACCTGGGGGGGTGGAGGCACTGCTGAAGGTTCGGGGACCCATCCCGAGGCCTGTCTCCCGAGGCCAGCACGGGGGAGGGGGTGTTGGCCGAGGTGGGGGGCAGGGGTTTGCCTGGGCTCCTCTGCAGGGACCCGGACGAGCCGGACTCGGGTGAGCACCAGCTGCAGGGCCTGCGAGGTGCTGACCGGGAAGGCGGGGGGTGTGGGTGGGGGCAGCGCAAGGGGCTCGGCCTGGGCGCAGAGGTCAGAGGTCGGGCCACTCAGACCAGAGCCCAGGGGCCGGCGACCCTTGAGGGGCTCTGCCTCCCGGCCTCAGGGCGGAGGGTGGGGGACGGGCAGGCATGGGCTGGGGTTTTGTCAGGGATAAAGGGGCGTCCGCTCAGCTTCCACGGCCCTGGCCCTGCGCCTGGAGGACGCTGACCCCACGCAGAACACACGCCCTGCCCGCGGCCGGCTCCACGCTGAGCGTCGCCTGTGAACCAGGCGGCCAGGGCACAGGTCCGGGTGCGGACTCCATCCCCCGTGTGGGGCGTGCAGGAGGCGGCGGATCCATGATTCTCTCTCATCATGGATGTTTCTATCTCCCTCCCCCTCTCCCTCCCGCTCTGATGTCAGTAGAAATATTTAAAACAGAGACCGTGCCCTCCCGCTGCCCTCACAGTCCCTGAACCCCCTCCCTCTCCTGGATCCAGCCCCGCCAGCTACCCCCGGGCCCCCCGGGAAAGCAGACCCCTGGGCAACAGCGCTCCCTGCCCCCCTCCCCTCACCCCTCCTCCAGGCCCCCATCTCCCCCTTCTTGGGTCCCAGCTGCTCGCCTCCCTGCCGCTCGGCCATCACTAACGGCGCGGGTGACAGAAGCGCTGATGAGCCCGGTGCGGGCCAGGTATCAATTCCCCCTCCACTCCGCCCGCCGGCCGGCGCCGGCCCATCCGTCACGCGGGAGCGGCCTCCTGACTTCCCAATAATTAAACTCGCGTTCCCGCGCCCGGCGCCCGGCCGCCGGCCCTCCATCACGGGCTGGACGGAGGCCGCGGCGAGCGTGGGGGTCAGTCCCTGTCAACGCGGACGGCGGGTCCTTCCGGTGAGGGAGGCCTCTGCTCTGGGTTGTGGGGGCACCGGTGGGCTTTGTGGGCCCACGGGAGGGCGGGCGCGTCTGCGGGGAGCGGCCGGGCTGGGGGCCGGGCTGGGCCTGGGGCACAGGTGACCCTGAGGACAGTGCAGGGGCGGGGAGGGGGGGCCAGGGTGCCCCTCTGTGCCAGGATCCTCCTCCTCTGAGTCCAAGGTCCCGATTCCCCAGCTCCTCGGGGCCAGGAGGGAGGTCCCAGCTAAAAACCAACGGGATAGAGAGTAAACTGAGGCAGCAACTGGAGGCCAGGGGAGGGGCAGAGGCTGGAGCAGAGGCGTGGGGACAGGGACTGAGGCGTCCCCTCCGCCCAGCCGGGCGGCGGGGCGTGGGCACTGCCCGGTGAGGTGTCAGGCGGAGGGACAGAGGAGGCAGAGGAACGGAAGGTCACGTTGGTGTCAGAACCAGAGGCCTGGAAACTGAGGCCCCAAATCTAGGTGTGAACTCTGCCCCAGGGCCAGGGGCCACCTCCCCCCACAGGACAACGACAGGACAGCCCCAGCCGGGGGCAGAGCTGGGGGTGGGGTGACATTGCAGGTTTTAAAATGAAGCGGAGGGCCCCGCCAGCCACGTGGCTCCGTGGCTGAGCATCGACCTCTGACCTGGGAGGTCCTGGTTCGGTTCCCCATCAGGCCAGAGGCCCTGGGGGTGGGGGATCAGGGGGGGGGCTGGCTCCCCAGGAGGGTCGGGCAGGAGGCAGTCAGTCCGTGATTCCCTCTCATCCTGGATATTTCTATCTATAAAATAAAATAAAATAAAATAAATAAAATATAAAATAAAATAACAAAAAACAAAATAAAATAAAATAAATAAAATATAAAATAAAATAACATAAAACGGAAGCTGAGAAAATGCACCACCGGCGGGGCTGCCTCGCAAAGACGCCGCGTGTTGAGTAAAGAGAACGGAGGTGTGTGCGCAGCCCCAGCCCTTCAGGATGCTCGCCGCTGGTTCCGGCGCGGGTCTGGGTGCTGAACGGGTCTCTTCGGGGCACAGAGGTCTGTTTTCCTCCGGGGAAAGGCGGGGGCCGAGGACCGGCAGGCAGTGGGCGGTGGCGCCATCCCGGCCTCTCTCGGCCACGGCACCAGCCGGAAACGGGTGGTGATGACAGAATACGGTCCCCGTCACGGGCACTGAAAACAGCGCCCGGAAATCTCTCCGGAAAAGCTCCCGGTGCACCCGGGCTGGTGTGCCAGAAATGTTCCTCCGTAACCCTCCCCGAGGACACGTTTTTTATTGGTTTTGAGAGGGAGGGGGGTGAGAGAGAGAGAGAGAGAGAGAGGAGAGAGAGAGAAACATCAATCGGCTGCCTCCCATACCCTCCCTGACTGGGCATCCCACCCACGACCTAGGTGAACAAAACGGAACCTGCCGCCTTTTGGGGGTACGGGAAGACGCTCCCACCCTCTGAGCCGCCCAGCCCCGGCCCAGAGCCATCTGAGGACCACAGACCGAGGCCGGAGTGGGGAGGGGAGGGGGAAGCGGGACACAGCAAGCGAGAGACACGTGCACAGAGGCCCACACACGGCCAGGTCACGGCCGCGTCCCCGGAGGAAACACGCCCGTCGGGAGGGAGGCGGTGCTGACAGGTGGGGGGGGCGGGTGCACACTCACCCCCAGGTGCCCGGGTGCGGGCGGAACGTGGGGCGGGAGCAGCGGGTGGCAGGTGCCCAGGGAGCAGAGGTCAGGAGCCGGGTGTTAGTGTGAGACGGAGCGGACTTTCCCGCCAGCGATGTGACCACCGGCATCCACCGCCGGCAGGGCGAGGCGAGGACAATCGGCGTGCGGGCGCCGGAAATTGCCGGAAATCACTGGAAATCGCTGGAAATCTTCTGTGGCCACGCCTCGTGGAGATGCCGGGGGAGGGAGACGCATCAGCGTGGGAAATGGGATTCCACGCTCCCTCCATCGCCGGCGGGAGAATCAAACAGGAATCAGGAGGGGGCAGGGCGCTTACGCAGCAGAGGCCAGGGTCTCGTCTATATTTCTAGAACCTTCCAAACAGCAAGCATGAGCACCGGAGAGGGTCCTGGCTAAAGCCTCGAGCCGGGGTCTCTATACAAAGAGGGGGCGTGCTCATCGGTCCCAGCGGTGCCCGGTCATGACCGTCACAGTTGTGGGCGCACGCACAGGAGCTGGTGGGCAGGGACCGGGTGGGACTTGTGCCACGGGGACGTGAGGCTGGAGGGGCCGTCTGGGCAGGGGTAGGGCCTCGGGGAGCGCTCTCAGCACTGCTGCTCCGGCTCTGAAAGGGCAGAGGGGAGGGGAGAGCAGAGAGGCCAGTGGTTCTCAACCTTCCTCAGGCCGTGGCCCTTTAAGACGGCTCCTCACGGGGTGGTGACCCCCAACCATACAATTATTTCCGTGGCTTCTTCATCGCTGTCATCTTGCTGCTGTGATGAACTGTCATGTAAATATCTGATAGGCAGGATGCATTTTCATTGTTACCAATTGAACATAAGTAAAGCATAGGGATCAATCACAAAAACAATATGTAATTATATATTGTGACATATTTATTTCTCATGACAAATAAATGAAATGTTGTCTTGAATCGTGGTGTCGCATGGGTAACAGTCTTCCTAGGACAACAGTCAACGACATGACTACACTTGGCTACACCGAGAGCGGTGTGTGGGTTCCTCAGACCATGGGAAATAGGTATTTTCTGATGGTCTTAGGCGACCCCTGGGAAAGGGTCTTTCAACCCCCAAAGGGATAGCAACCCACTGAGATAGGCAGTTAGGGGGATCAGGCCAGGAGGGAGGTTGTGTGCACAGGGGAGGCCCGGAACAGACAGAGGCAGAGACAGGGGGCCATCCCCCAGCCGACCCAGGGCCAGGGGATGCTGAGAGTCAGGCACAGGTACTGGGCCCCATGGGGAGCCTCCTCACACAGTGGGAGGTGGGGCGCCTCCTCGCATGATTTCAATCCCACACTGGGCCTCTAGGCCTGTCTAATAAAAGAGTCATATGCAAACCAACCATCATTCCGCTACGCCCACAAGCCACGCCCACCAGCCAATCAGGAGCGTGTATGCAAATTAACATCAACCAAGATGGCTGCGACCACAGAGTAAGAGCAGGAGGGAGGCTTGGGTTTCCCTGGCCATGGAGGAAGCCAAGCTTTCCACACAGCCTAGCCGGCCCAGGCCTCTGCTCCAGGCTACAAAGTTTCAATTGTAGAAGATAAATAAATCTCAGGTACCAGAGCCTCCACTTGGGTCTCCAGGGGGCATGGCCAGCACAGGTCACTCACCCAGGCCAGCCCACACCCCAAGAGAACCCCCACCCTGATCTGGGACACCCTTCAGGGCAAACAGGCTGCCCCCACCCGTGCACCAGACCTCTATCCTATCTAATAAAAGAGTAATATGCAGATTGACCATCACTCCACAAGATGGCTGCCCCCAGGTGGTCAAAGATCCTGTCCCCATGTGGACACAAGATGGCCACCACCAGATGGCCTGCAGGGGAGGACAGTTGGGAGGGACCAGGCCTGCAAGGGAGTGCAGTTGGGGGCGATCAAGCCTGCAGGGGAGGGCAGTTAGAGGTGACCAGGCCGGCAGAGGAGAGAAGTTGGGGGCAAGTGGGCCTGGAGGGAAGGGCAGTTGGGGGTAACCAGGCCTGCAGGGGAGGGCAGTTAGGGCTGACCAGGCCTGCAGGGGACAGCATTTGGGAGGGACCAGGCCTGCAGGAGAGGGCAGTTAGGGGCCATTAGACTGGCAGGGGAACAGTTAGGCATCCATCAGGTTGGCCGGGGAGTGGTTAGGGGGTGATCGGGCTGGCAGGCAGAAGCGGTTAGGGGGTGGTCAGGCTGGCAGGCAGGCTAGCAGTGGGGAGCCCTTCATCCTGGATTGTGAGAGGGATGTCCGACTGCCCGTTTAGGCCCGATCCTGGGGAGGGGTCCCAGATTGGAGAGGGGGTGCCGGCTGGGCTGAGGGGCACCCATCCCACTCTGTGCACGAATTTCATGCACCAGGCCCCTAGTGGCCAGATCAGAGCCATGCTTCCTGACGGATTTTTATAACTTTTTCCAGGTGTGCTGGGAGAGAATGCTTATTCTTCGTTTGTTTGTTCATCACATCATCCTGCCATTCACACTAAGCTTCCTCGCCGGGTTGTGTGTGTGTGTGTGTGTGTGTGTGTGTGTGTGTGTGTTCCCTCAGCCTGGCCTCTCCGGAGGAAGTACAGTGGTGCCTGGAGATACGAGTTTAATTCATTCCGTCACCTTGAGGCGTGGGAAACGATGAGACGCTCGCATCGCGGTAAACGAGTGGGTCGTGTGCAGCTGGCCGATCCGCGCGATGACTCCTCTCTCAACTGTTGCTCGTCTTTCAAAGCAAAAATCACTCGCTCGAGGGCTCGTATCTCAAACATCTCGTGTGTTAGGGCGCTCGTATCTCGAGGTGCCACTGGACGTCAATGCCCGCTCACACGGCTGCTTGTTATGTGATCCCCGCCGGGTCCACTGATTTCCCTCCACGTTCGGGAGCCTTTGACGAGGAGCTGGCACGGTGCCTATTGCCGGCTCTCACCGCCGCAGTCACACTCTGACCTCGTGCCGGAACCTCTCCGCTGGAAGGAGTCCCTCTGTCTTCCGCTTTCTCTGTGTGTTATCCTCGCGGTCGTCCGGGGTTTCCGGGGTCGGCACTGGCCAGACGGGCGGCCTCTCCCTCCTTTCACCCCCCACCTTCCCTGGGCCTGACCGAGGCGTGCCTCCGGCTCCCCCTGACCTGAACGTCCATCCACACGGTCACCTCCGTTTGTCCGTCGGAATCTGTGAGACGTGCAGCGGGTGCACGGGTACAGGTGGGAAACCGGCCTTTGCCAGGGACCGAGCCTTTGCACAGCCGACCTCAGGGGTCTCTGCACACGTTCAGACCCAGCGTCCTTCCGCGACGCAATCCCGGTTCACCCTCCCCTGACGCCCGCACCTCCGGGCCTTCGGTGGTTTCTTATTTTTGTTTGTTTTGTTTTGTTTTGTTTTTTTAAATATATTCTATTGATTTCTTGCAGAGAGGAAAGGAGAGGGATAGAGAGCTAGAAACATCGATGAGAGAGAGACACCAATCAGCTGCCTCCTGCATGCCACCCACCTGCAGGGAAAGGCAGTTAGGGCTGACGAGGCTTGCAGGGGAGGGCAGTTAGGGGTGACCAGGCCTGCAGGGGAGGGCAGTTAGGGCTGACCAGGCCTGCAGGGGAGGGCAGTTAGGGCTGACCAGGCCTGCAGGGGAGGGCAGTTAGGGGACAGCATTTGGGGGTGACCAGGCCTATAGGAGACAGCTGTTGGGGGTGACCAGGCCTGCAGGGGAGGGCAGTTAGGAGTGACCAGGCCTGCAGGGGAGGGCAGTTAGGCGCAATCAGGCTGGCAGGGGAGTGGCCCACCACCAAGGTCCATGCCCTTGACCGGAATCGAACCTGGGACCTTCCAGTCTGCAGGCCGACACTCTATCCACGGAGCCACACGGGTCCCGGCTTATTTTTGTTTTCATTATTTTCACACAGAGCGACTTCGGGGAACCATCCGCTGGCATCACGCCATCACGTCGTCACGACCTTCCTCTGGTCTGATCTCCACACGGCCTGCTCTTCTGTCCTGGTCTCTCCGCCGAGGGGAGGATCCCCACCTTCTCCAACACGTGAGGGCGAGGGTGCCCGCCGTGGTACCCCACAGGCTGAGTCTTCCCGCCGCCCACGCTCACAGCGAACCCGGGCCGGGATGCTCCCCTCCACACCCGCCGGCTCCTCGTTTCCTTACGGCTTTTGTCAAAAACCGGGCCCACGCCTCGCGCCGAGAACGGCGTCCTCCCGCTCCTCAGAAGCCCAATTGGCCGTGAGCGGCGTTTAATGGATTACCGCACCTGAACCGCTAATATTTTGATTGATTTTTTTAACATCTCTGCCCGTGAATTACATCGACCCGCCGCCTTCCTCTCTGGCGGCGCTCGCTCTGGGCCGGTGGCGGTCGAGACGGCGCGCGCGGACTCATAAAAACGGGTCCTTTCGTTTTTTATTGTCTGGAAAATTCCTTCTGAAATGAGAATGATCTGTTCATTGACTGTTTGGTAAAAGTCGCCCATAAAGCCGCCCGCGCCTCCTGTTAAAGGGGAAATGGAGTGCGCGTGGGACTCTGAAACGTGGCGGACGCCCTCCACCGTGCCGAGAGGTCCGGGCGGGCCTGCCATTTCTTGGCGGCGTCTTTCGGGGGAAGGTGGCACCGAGAGGGGCCTGAATCCGACTCGCTGAGGACCGACCGTCCATCCGTCCGTCCGTTCATCGCGTCTCTCACCGTGGGGTCCTCACAGACTGTCTCCTGCGGGTGTGTGTGTGTGCGCGCGTGTGTGTGTGTGTGTGTGCGCGTGTCTGAGGACGGTGGAAGGCTAGGAAACGGGGTGCTTCCTTCCCCCGCTCCTGGGCTAAGACTCGGACCCTGAGCCGCCCCTTCCAGCCCCTCCCCCCGCCCTGGGCTCTGCGAGTTCCCTCTCCCCACCGCTGTCAGGGCCCTGGCTTCGCCAAAATCCCTTTCGGACGTCTCTTTAGAGCAATGGTTCTCCACCTTCCTCAGGCCACGACCCTTGCATACGGCTCCTCATGGGGTGGTGACCTCCAACCACGAAATGTTGCTCCTGTGATGCATCGTGATGGAAATATCTGCATTTTCCGAGGGTCTTAGGCGACCCCTGTGAAAGGGTCGTTCGACCCCCAAAGGGGTTGAGACCCACAGGTCGAGAACCGCTGCTTTAGAGCCTGGCGGTATAAGACAGCATCACAGCCGAGACCGGGGTGGCTCAGTGGATAGAGCGTCGGCCTGCGGACTGAAGGATCCCCGGTTCGATTCCGGTCGGGGGCATGGACCTGGGTGGTGGGCACATCCCCAGTAGGGGGCGTGCAGAAGGCGGCTGATCGATGTTTCTCTCTCTCCACCGATGTTTCTGACTCCCTCTCCCTTCCTCTCTGTAAAAAAATGAAAATAAAAATAGAAAGAAAGCATCACAAACATGTCATTGGGTTTACAGCGTGTGAAACACAGATTAGCTTGGTGAGGAAAGGGGTGATATGGGGGCGGGGGGTAGGGGGTGCTGCTGTGTGCTGAGAGAAGGAGGACGGCTCTGACTTAGGGGTGATGGGCGGCTGTGGGCACCCCAGACCGTGGACAGACACTGCCTAGCAGCCGGGAGCAGATGGGGGGCGTCCGATGGAGCCAGCACGGGGGGCGCCAGTCGGGCCGAATGCACCGTACGAAGCCAGGCCTCTGTCCCGCCGGCCGGGGGTGGGGGAGGGGGCCCATCAGTCCCCCCCGGGGTGACGGCCCGTGAAGGACGAGGACGGGACCGGAGCCAGCAGGACGCGGGGGAGGCCCAGGCGCCATCCGTGCCCGCCAGGCGCCGTGGCCGACGGGAAGCGGTAAAACGGGCCATTGGCCTTTATTTGCCTCTCACCTTGGGCTTCGCCAACTTCTCGGAGCGACGTCTGTAAAACGACTGGACAGCAGCCGACACTGGCCAGCTCAGCGCCCCCGGCCGACGGTCCCCCCGCCTCCTGCCCCCGCGGGGCTGTGCTCCGGGGAGGAGTTGGGGGGAGGGGCGTGCACCCCGAGGCGGGCTGAGGGGCACCTGCCGGCCCCTGCGTGCTCCCCGGGCAGCAGAGGGGGCCCCGCTCGCAGGAGCAGAGAGAGCAACAGGAGGAGGGAAGGGCTGGGGGCGGAGGTGGGGGCGGGGGGTGCCTGGGCCCTCGTCCAGCCCGGCTGCACCCCCTTTTAGAGGAGGCAGCTGGCAGAGACGGGGTTCAGGCAGGCAGCGCCCCACACCCGCCCTCGGTGGGTGAAATCCCGGCTGCCAGGCAGTGTCTGCCCACGGTCTGGGGTCCCCACATCCACCAGGGGGGCCCATCACCCCTAAGTCAGAGCCATCCTCCTTCTCTCGGCACACAGCAGCGCCCCACCACCACTCCCACCTCCGCCCCCGTCCCCGTATCACCTCTTTCCTGACCAAGCTGATCGGTCTTTCGGACGCTGTAAACTCAACGACATGTTTGTGATTTCACGGACGGGGTCTTGCCACGTCAAGGTGCCGCCGCCTTCACGGGGAACGGTGGAGGGCGGACACCCAGGGGCCCTCAGCGCCCCCACCCCCAGCCTCGTGACTCGGGGTCCCCAGCAGACGGAGCCGGTGCAGGTGGGCGGGAGGGAGAGAGGGCTCCTTGCAGGACGGGTCACACAGCCGGGGTGGGCCTGGCCGGTGTGGCTCCCTGGGTAAGGCATCGGCCGGCGGACCGAAGGGTCCCTCCCGGGTTCCAGTCCGGTCACAGGGAATGGACCTTGGCTGCAGGCTTCTCCCTGACCTGGGCCCTTAGGGGCGCCTCCAGGAGGCAGCCCGTCGATGCGTCTCTCTCACGTCCATGTTTCTCTCTGCCTCTCCCTCCCCCCACGCTCCCTACACCCCATGGGAACCATCCTCCGTGAGGATTCAAAGCAAACAACAGCATACAGGAGCCGAAACCGGTGTGGCTCAGTGGATAGAGCGTCGGCCTGCGGACTGAAAGGTCCCAGGTTCGATTCGGGTCGGGGGCATGGACCTTGCTTGCGGGCACATCTCCACTGTGGGGCGTGCAGGAGGCGGCTGGTCGATGTCTCTCTCTCATCGATGTTTCTGACTCTCTATTCCTCTCCCTTCCTCTCTGTAACAAATCAATAAAATATATTTTAAAAAATAAAAGGAGGTGCCCCTTGGCAGCCAGGCCCCAGTGCCGGGGGCGGAGGGCTGGGCGCTGGGTGCCCTGGGGCTGGCGCTGGCTCCTCCCGAGCGGGCAGAGCGGACAGAGCGGGCAGAGCGCGCCCCGGGGAGCCCAGCTCGGCTCCAGGAACCCCCACCACCCCAACTCCCCGATAATCTCCAGTTGATGGACAAAACCGGCCTCTGAATTCTAATCAGACGCTGCCCCAGAGACAGGCAGCTCATCCCGGGACTAAATGAGAAAAATTGCCGCTTCTGCCGGTTGCTTTAGAAACGCATTTGCATTCTGTCAGCTCCTATTACGGAGCCGAGCTAGACATTGAGGGGAGCGGGGGGAGGAATCGGGGGGCGCACTGGCCAGGGGGAGGGTGGCCGGTGCCCAGGGCTGCCCGCGGGCCGCCATCTCCTGGGGCCGCCGCCCCCTCCCTGCCTCCACCTCCTGCAGCCTCAGCCGCCCTACTCTCTCCCCCCCCCCCACAAAGCGCAGGAGGGAGTGGGGTGCAGCCCCTGCCCCCCTCGCTGTCCTGGGGGAAGAGGAGGAGGTCAGAGGCCCGTGCCTCCCACACACGCCGCTTTCCTGGGGGTTCCCGGGGGGTGGGCCGAGGTGCCGAGCCTGGGGGTGGGCGCGTGGGGCTCCCTCTGAGCTTGGGGGGCAAACCGCCCACGCAGCCTGCGGCTCCCACACCAGCAGCCATTCAGCCCCACACCCCGACAGAGGTCGCGACCCCAGAGAGACCCAGGAGGCGGGGGGCAGGCAGCAGAGGGTGAGATTTCTCAGGCCGAGGCACCGGGCTTGCTCTGCAGAGGAGAGCTCGCCCTCGGGGAACACAGTCGGAGGCCCATCGGCCGAGCGAGGGGGGAACTTGGAAGGAGCCGGAGAGAAAGACGGGGCTCCCAAGTGTGCCACCTGCAGGTGGGGGGGCGGGGACAGGAGAGGCGGGCAGTCGGGATGTCCCTCTGCAGAGAGAAGGAGAGGCCGGTCGCCGTAGGGTGGGACCAGGGTGCGAGGGGAAAGGGAAGATGAGACTCATTCACCACCTCGGCCCCGGGAGACGGCTCTCCGTGTCAGAGACCCCCGAGGCGCCCCGGGCAGCATGCACCTCCCGCACCTGGACACCTGGACACTGCCCGCCAGGCCCTGCGGTCACTCCTTCCCGAGAACTGACCGCACCAGGAGCATCAGCACAGGCCGCCGGCTGCAGGCCGTGACCCCGGGGTCTTTAAACTGAAAACAGCTCAGACTGCCGCTGGCTGTGGAGGGAGAGGAAGCGAGCATTGCCGCTGCCCCAGGACCCGGCCACTGGGCACATCCGGGCAGGGGGTCCCCGGGTTCCGTCCGGCTGCACGCGGACTGTGGGGGATGTTACTGAAAACCCGAAATCATCCTGGTAGCCATTCATCGGAGTGATCCGACGAGAAATCGGTTTTAATGTGTAAGCGATAACGTCTGATTATAGATCCCGTCACCCGTGGTCACTGGTGCCAGTTCAACGCCAACGGGAATCCCCATGTGGGGAGGGGCCCCGGGAGAAAGGACCCTTCATTCGGGGAACCTGCATTCGGGGTGAGGAAGCCCGGGCTGTGGGAGAGACCTCTGTGAGCTGGACACCCCGCTCAGCGCCCCTGTGCCCAGCTCTCTGCTGGTCAGCCTTGGCCAGCTCCCCTCTGCCCGGCTCCCCTCTGACCAGCAGGACTGCTGGGCTGCCTCAGCCCCCAGCCAGGAAACAGGCCCCCGTCTTGGGTGGGAAAAAAGTGCACCCCCAGAACCAGACAGGAGACTCCCCCTCTGCTCCCTAAGTGCTCCATCCGCATGCAAATGAGGACTTCAAATCCTCACCGTTCGATTGGTCCGAAATGCCAGAAAGCACCATCCTGACCAATCTGCGCTCGGATTGGCCAGGGAGGATGCATGGGGACACAGCTGGGCAGCTCTGGTTGGAGGAGGGAATCCTCGGTCCTAGAGGTGGACACCGGATTCCGGGACCTGCTCGAAAGGCAGCTGGGTGCCCGCCGCCCCCTGGAGCCTGTTGCCGGGGAGGGAGGCCCCGTGCAGGCGTGGCACCATGCTCTGCGCTTACTTTATCCGTCTGCGCCCCCATAACCCGGAGCCCGCTCGGTGGGAGGCCTCGTTCTCAGGGTTTGGTCACGTGGTGTCGTTCTCGGGGTTCACAGGCTCTGCACGTGTGTGTGTGTGTGTCTGTGTGTGTGTGTCTGTGTCTGTGTGTGTGTGTCTGTGTGTGTGTCTGTGTCTGTGTGTGTGTGTGTCTGTGTGTGTGTCTGTGTGTGTGTCTGTGTGTGTGTGTCTATGTGTCTGTGTCTGTGTGTGTGGGTGTGTGTGTGTGTCTGTGTGTGTGTGTGTCTGTGTGTGTGTCTGGGTCTGTGTGTCTGTGTGTCTGTGTCAGTGTGTGTCTGTGTTGTGTGTCTGTGTGTGTGTGTGTGTGTGTCTGTGTCTGTGTGTGTATGTCTGTGTGTGTGTCTCTCTGTGTGTGTCTGGGTCTGTGTGTGTCTGTGTGTCTGTGTCAGTGTGTGTCTCTGTGTGTGTGTTGTGTGTTGTGTGTCTGTGTGTGTGTGTCTGTGTGTGTCTGTGTGTGTGTGTCTGTATGTATGTGTGTCTCTGTGTGTGTGTGTCTGTGTGTGGGGGGGTGTCTGTGTGGGGGGGTGTGTGTCTGTGTGTCTGTGTGTGTATGTCTGTGTGTGTGTGTCTGTGTGTGTGTCTGTGTGTGTGTGTGTGTGTGGCATGATCAGCCCCTCACTCACTGGGCCGCAGAGCTCCTGGCTCTCGGCTGCTGACAGCTGTGGTCACCCATTCCTGTCCCTGGTGACGGACGCGCTCCTGCGGTCAGCGCCGCGGTGGCTGGCTGGCATCCCGGAGGCCCGGGGCCGGACGCAGGCCGGGGGCCAGCCCTCCCTCAGCCGGGCTCCGGCAGACCCCCAAGTTCTCACCCACATCTGCCGTCTCCCCGGCCTCCGGCGTCGGCACCCGCGGGTGCGAGGAGGTTCCGGCCGCCTTCCCCGCTCCAGCCCCGGACGTCACAGAGGCAGGGCCATGGGGGAAGGCAGCCACGGGAGCCCACGGACGATGCAGGGGACATGGGGTGCGGGGTGTGGGCACAGGCGGGGCAATCTGCACCACATGCCTCTACATGCAATCCCCATGGGGTGACACGCATTCAGGGACAAAGGTCCCTCTGCTGTCTGCCTGCCTGAGGGCCTCCTGGATCTTTGGGTTAAAAACCACCGACGAGCGAGGAGTGGAGCTGAGGCTGCAGCCCTTGTGGTCCGTGGGCCTGGCTCTCCCGGGGGAGATGTCCCCAGTGGTCGGTGAAGAGATGCCTGTTTTAAAAATGACTTTAGCCGAGACCGGTGTGGCTCAGTGGATAGAGCGTCAGCCTGCGGACTGAAAGGTCCCCGGGTTCGATTCCGGTCAAGGGCATGTACCTTGGTTGTGGGCACATCCCCAGTGGGGGTGGGGGGCGTGCAGGAGGCGGCTGATCGATGTCTCTCTCTCATCGATGTTTCTAACTCTCTATCCCTCTCCCTTCCTCTCTGTGAAAAATCAATAAAATATATTTAAATAAATAAATAAATAAATAAATAAATAAATAAATAAATAAAATAAAAATGACTTTATGGCCAAAACCTGTGTGGCTCAGTGGATAGAGCGTCGGCCTGCGTACTGAAAGGTCCCGCGTTCGATTCCGGTCAAGGGCACGTATCTTGGTGGCGGGCACATCCCCAGTGGAGGGCGTGCAGGAGGCGGCTGATGGATGTCTCTTTCTCATTGATGTTTCTAACTCTCTATCCCTCTCCTTTCCTCTCTGTAAAAAATCAATAAAACATATTTTTTTAAAAATAACTTTAATCATAGTCATTCCGGGTCAGGTGTGCGACAGACCCACGTGCTTTTGTTTGTTTGTTTGTTTTTAAATATATTTTATTGTTTTTTTTTACAGAGAGGAAGGGAGAGGGATAGAGAGCTAGAAACATCGATGAAAGAGAGAGACATCGATCAGCTGCCTCTTGCACGCCCCCTACGGGGGATGTGCCCGCCACCAAGGTCCATGCCCTTGACCGGAATCGAACCCGGGAGCTTTCAGTCCGCAGGCCGACGCTCTATCCACTGAGCCACACCTGTCTCGGCGACCTCCGTGCTTTTAATTCCGTGTGGCTGAGAATGTCGGCGACAAGAGCCTGACGGGGGAGGGGTCTCGTGGTTCACGCCGCGGGACGTGGGAAGCCCCCGTCCGCGTCCGCGTCCGCGCGCCATGGGATGGGGAGCTCTGACAGTGATGGCAGAGCCTCGGCAGCAGGAAGTCGTTCCTGGGGAAATAACACGCTAACGGGTGCAGCATGATGACGCCAGAGCCAACACGGTGCCTCGCATTCACCCCTGCGAGCTTGCCTCCGCCCTCCCTGCGCGTTATACCAGGCCGCCCGGTCAGGGAGGACTAGAACCCCTGCTCATGAAAGCCTCAGTCAGTGGTCCTCGCAGATGACGCTGCCACAAGATGGCCGCCACAAAGATGGCTGCGTACCCAGTGGGTGCGGGGCCTGGCAGTTGCTCCGAGTGGTGAGGCCTGGGGGTCCTGTGGCTCCACACAGCGTGGAGGAGGTGGGTCCCAGGGGAGGAGGCAGGTCGTGGCACCAGAGGGCAGTTGGGGGCAATCAGGCCAGCAGGGGAGGGCAGTTGGGGGCAATCAGGCCAGCAGGGGAGGGCAGTTGGGGGCAATCCGGCTGGCAGAGGATCAGAGAGGCGTCAATCAGGCCAGCAGGGGAGGGCAGTTGGGGGTGATCCGGCTGGCAGAGAAGCAGCGAGGCGTCAATCAGGCCAGCAGGGGAGCGGTTAGGGGCATTCAGGCAGGCAGGCAGGCAGGCGAGTGGTTAGGAGCCAACAGTCCCAGACTGTGAGAGGGCTGGGGCCTAACCCGGCAGGCAGACACCCCCCGAAGGGTCCCCGATTAGAGAAGGTGCAGGCCAGGCTGAGGGACCCAACCCCCTCATACACTCTCACACACACACACACACACACACACACACACACGAATTTCGTGCACGGGGCCTCTAGAGGAAATATAGAAGTAGGTGAAAGCCTCGCTGTAAATGGGACCCTGCCCGCTGCCCCCAGTGGCTCTCTCTCTCTCTCTCTCTCTCTCTCTCTCTCTCTCCCTCTCGCTCTCAAACCGATTTCAAAAAGTAGATAACAAAAACGAGGGCGGTTTGTGTCCGCTGTAAATCCAGAATTCACTGCATTTAAACCGTCGGTTCCTGCAGGAACGCACTCAGTAATGACACGAGAGCGCCGTTCCAGGGCGGGAAATACAGTGGAAACGGCATTCTTGCAGCCGCTGCCCGTGATGATGACAAATTGCAGGTGTCACCCCCTTGGACACGCCGGCGTGGAGAGTGGCACATGACGTGTGCGTAATGCATGCAACAGCGAGCATCTTAATTACACTCGTCCCGTGAGCCCCTGCGGGGGAAGCCGCAGGCTACACGGGCGCCTCTGTGCTCGGGGCCTGGTGGGCACCGGCCTTCCACGTGCGTGGACGCCACCTGCTCCCGCGGGACGTGGCCGCTCGCCTGACTCCCAGGGGCACCTGGGACATGAACACACACAGAGCCACGCACACAACGCAGACATATGTGCACAGCACACACACGCGCACAGCACATGTATGCACACAATACACACACACATGCACACAACACACCAGCGTAAAGCACATGCGCACACGTACATGTGCACTGCACACACACTGCAGACATGAATGATACACATGTGTACATGCATATGGTCACAGACATGCACACAATGCAGACATGCATGTATAGTGCCATCATGCACACATATAGGCACAGCACACTCACGCACAGTACACACATGCATGCACAATACACACATGTATGCAGCACACACATGCACACACCGTACACACAGTACACACGTACATGCACAGCACACGCACAGTACACACACATACACACAGCACACACAGCACACTCACATGCACGCACAGCAAACACACATACGTGCACAGCACGCACATGCGCAGCACACACATACATGCACAATACACACATACTCGCAGCACATGCATGTACAGTATACACATACACGCGGCACACACGATATACACGCACAGCACACCGACAGACATACATGCAGCACACATACACGCACAGCATGCACACACGCACGCACAGCACACTCACATACACACACATGCACGCACAGACACACAGGCACACCGCGGCGTTAACCACCCCTCGCCCCGGGGAAAGCAGCTGGGCCCATGGTGCCGCTGAGTTTACAGATCAGGCGGGACGCGGCGTCCGGGCGCTGTCCCCGGAGCAGGGATTCCCCTTGCCCGGCACCGCCCGGCTCCCCGCTGTCCCCCGGGCGATGCGCCGGCCGCCGGCCTCGTTCCTCTGTCAGGGCCCCCGCAGAGCCGCAGAGCCGCCGCGTGGGGATCGGATCGGATTCTGTGAAGACCCCTTCGCTCCGGCCCCTGGCGTCCGGCCCAGCCTCGCGGGAGGGGCTCCCTCGGGACCCTCGTTCCCCATCGCCCGCGTCTCTGCAGCCGGCGTCCGGCCCGGCCTGCAGGGAGCTCCGGCCTCAGACCCCGCGCCCCGGAGCCGGAGGCCCTGAGAGGGGGCCTGGGCTGCCGGCCCGCGTCCACGCGCTCTCCCGTGCCTGCTGCACGCTGTCCCGACGCCGCTCTGCCCTCCCCGGGCGTCCGGGTCCAGCGGACGGACGGAGCGGGTGGGCCGGGCCGGCGGGGTCACCCGAGGCTCCTGAGAGCGCTTCCAGCAGCTTCCGCCGGGGCTGACGGCAGCCGGCAAACACAGCGGCGCCTCGAGATATGAGTTTAATTCGTTCTGTCACCTTGAGGCGTGGGACACTATGAGACGCTCGAGTCGCGGTAAACGGGTGGGTCATGTGCAGCCGCCGATCCGAGCACAATGACTCCTATCCCAACTGTTGCTCATATTTCAAAGCAAAAATCGCTCGCTCGGCGGCTCGCGTCTCAAAAATCTCGTCGGTTAGGGCGCTCGTATCTCGAGGTGCCGCTGTACTGAGCTCCCGTTCTCACAACCCAACCCCACCTCCCGGGCACAGGGTCAGCCCCGGCCGCACTGAACGCCACCCGCCAACCGTCTCTGCGGGCTGACCCCC
Source organism: Lasiurus cinereus (assembly GCA_011751065.1). Lineage (NCBI taxonomy): Eukaryota > Metazoa > Chordata > Mammalia > Chiroptera > Vespertilionidae > Lasiurus > Lasiurus cinereus. The sequence goes on from JAAGEH010001823.1 coordinate 30,399, forward strand.
GTGTGCCCCGTCCTGAGACCCAGGCCGGACACCCCATCTGCAGGCGGGGGCCCCCCACAAGGTGAGGGTGGGGGCTGGGTCCTGGGAGACCCTGAGGCCCCGTGCCTTCCCCGCTGGAACTCGGCCGCCCGCACCCCCCAACCCCTCCCCTGGCGTCGCCACGGTGACACCGAGCCTCCTGGGGGCTCCCAGAGGGGAGGGTGGCCAGGACGCCCGAGGGCACGGGCACAGCAGGTGCTGCCCAGCCCCAGGGGCGCGTGGGGTCCCCTCCCTCCCCGCTCGTCCGGGGCCCATCGGCGTGGCCATGGGGCCTGGAGGACAGGGACTGTGGGGGCCAGGAGGGGAGTCTGGGTTCGACGCCTCAGTTTCTTCCAGGCAAGAAGGAGGCCGGCCCGGCCGGCGGGCCCCGTGGCTGAGCGAGGACTACAAACCGGGAGGTCCGGGTTCGAGGCCCGGTCAGGACACAGGCCCGGGGTGCGGGCTCCATCCCCGGCGGGGGGCGTGCCGGAGGCGGCCGGTCCCTCATGCTCTCTCCTCCCCCTGCCTCTCTGAGATCCATGGAAACACAGAAACGTCGTCTAGTCTCAGAGAAGGAAGCTGGGCCCTGCCCGCCCGACCTTGGGCCGACCTCGGGCTGCGGGCGGGGCGTGCTCCTCCTCTGGGTGTGGCTGGGGTGCAGCGGGCGGCCATCTCCTCCGGCCCCCGGCCCCCGGCCCCCGGCCCGGCCTGCCGACTGGATTAACCTTGAGCGTGGGCCGCGGTGACCCGGCCGCGGAGCGACGGCGTGAAGAGAGCAAATATTGACTCCGGCTCGGACGCCTGACCTCGCCGACGCCGGGATCGATGGGGCCGCTGGTCAATACGCCTTAATGTTCTCCCCGCCGGTCGATGCGGCCGCCGCAGTCCCGCCGCTGGGGAAGGGGGAATGGGGGTGGGGGAGGAGGGCTGCCACCGGCTCCCGCCCTCCCGCCCGCCCGGCCGGGGGCTCCGCCTGACCACGGCCAGCCCCTCAGCCCGGACGGCCCGGCTCCCCCAGCCCGGGACGGGCGGCCAGGACAGGACGGGGCAGCCGGGGGGCGGACGGGTGCGTGGGGTCCGGGTCCCTCCGTGGGGGAGGCCGGGGGAGGACGGCGCACTGGCCCAAAACAGAACTCACCGGCTGGACATTGGGGGTCAGGGTGGGTCCCCAAACGTCCCGGGGACTGTGGGGCTCAGGGACCAGCAGGCCCAGGAAATCAGGAGCACAGGACACAGCTCCACTCTGAGGGGGCCGTGGCTGCCCACGCTGGTGAGCGCTGCCGAGGCAGAAACGCTTCCAGAAGGTTCCGGGGCTCTCACGCTCACACTCACACTCACACTCACACGCTCACACTCACGCTCACACTCATGCTCACACTCTCACTCTCACACTCACTCTCACACTCACACTCACGCTCACATTCACACTCACACGCTCACACTCATGCTCACACTCAAGCTCACTCTCACACTCTCATACACACTCACGCTCAGATGCTCATGCTCACACTCTCATATTCATGCTCACACACTCGCTCACACACTCACACTCTCTCACACACGCACGCACACACACACACACACACACACACTCACGCACACGCTCACACACCTTCGGATGTAAACCTCACACTCGCCAGTGCTTCCAATATCTGTTCCTGAAACAGGCCCGGGGACGCGCTTTCTGTGGCAAGAACCGCAGACGGGCAACTTGCTGTTCCGCTCGGAGCTGTTTTTCCCGTGTTAAAGGGATTGACGCGGAGTTCCCGGGTTGAGCGGCGCCTGGGACCACTGTGCCCTCCCCCCGCCTGTCTCCCACCTCCCCCTGCCGCCCCGGCCGCTCCCACACTGCAGACTCGCTCTCCCCTCGAGGTTTGGGCGTTTCCTCCGCATTTAACTCTCTCACCGTCTCCTGTCATTGCCACAAACACACGGTAACGGTGCCACCAGAGACCGCCGTGGCGTCCGCCCACCCTCAGCCTCGCTCTCCGGCCACCAGGTGCGCACAGGGAGCCACGGAAGCCTCTGGAAGCGGCTGTGGGAGAGGCAGCCACCGGCTCCCCACAGGCACCCCGCGGGCCCTTGGCGGGAATGAGGGCCCCTCGCTCTGCGCCCCGTCCCGGGCAGGCCCGTGGGGGGGGGGTGTCCTGGTGTGGAGGGCGGAGCCACAGGCTGGCATGACGGCGGCTGGGGGTGCCCGGCTTGCCGAGGGTGAGTGACTGGCTGGTGTGACCACACCCCCAACCAAGAGAGGGACCTCGGGGGTCAGGCCTAGCCCCAGCGGCCCCCACTGTCTCTGTGGACGTCCATGGCCGGTCAGCAGCCCTCAGGCTCCCGCCCCGTGACAGCCCTGAGGCCTGAGTGCACCCCGTCTCTGAGAGAAGCTGCCTGGCCGAGGACTGCCTCCCCTGGAAGTCACTGTTCGACCCTTTGTGTGTGTGTGTGTGTGTGTGTGTGTGTGTGCACGCACATCCATGCGCACGCTTGTAATTCACACGTGTGTGTTCGTGTGAAGCTGTGTTCGCCCGTGTGCATGTTTGTGCGTGCATTCATGTGTGTGCCTGTCTGTGCATGCGTGTGCGCTCATGTGTATGGGCACATCCATGTGCACATGTCTATATCCACGCATGTGTACGCACACGTGCACGTATTCGTGTGTGTGTGTGCTCTTGTGTGTGCATTCATGTGCAGTTGTGTTCATCCCTATGCATGTTTGTGTGTGCGTTCGTGTGTGTGTGCACGTATATGCACGTGTGTGCATTGGACAGTGGGGTGTGTGGACCTGTGCTCCACGGAAACCGTGAGGGCATTGAATCCGTGTCGCTGACCTTCTTCCTCTCCCACACCCACCCCGGCCCCAGCTGGTCTCAGCCCGGCCCCCGCCACCCAGGAGTTTCTCTGGTGCCAGCCCAGAGCTGAGGACGCGGGGTTCAGAGGGGCAATGCCTCTGCCGGCTGCGAGCCTCCGGAGCGGGGTGCGCACCCCTCCCCCGCCCGGCGTGGACGCTGCGGGCGCCTCCCGAGGGCAGCGGCCGGGCGTCGGGACGGAGGGGCCTCGCTGCCCACAGGCCCAGCCGCGCGCGGAGATGGGGATCTCTGGGAAACAAAGCGATCCATCACCCGCCAAGAGAGAGCCCAGCAATATGGAAACAGCACCACAAACGAGGGCTTCTGACGCGGCCGCCGCCACCGGCCTGAGATACGGGAGGAGACGCCGCGTGAAACGCCAATAAATCACCGCGGTTTAATCAGGGAGTATAAATGGCATTCACGGTGTCAGCTGAGAGGCAGTCTTTAAAATAACACATTCGTCCCTTATCGCTGACAGTTCAGGAAAGAGATGGCATTTTCCGAGTCTGTTCATTTAATTTATTTTAAAATTAATAGCTTATTTGTTTTCTATCGGTAACCGTGAACCTAAACCCATCCGTCTCTGTGCTTCCTCTCCCCTAATTTCAGAGGTGACGGTTTCTTTTTTCGTGTCTTTGTTTCCACGGACACACCGGGCGTCAGTGGGGACTCCTCCGGCAGACGGTTCATGAAGGAGCCTCTCTCCTCTCCCAGGGTGGCCATGGAGGCAGGGCTGCAAGGCATGGCACCCAGGACCCCGCTTCTCCTTCCCTAGCAGCCGGAGGACTAAACCTCTCCGTGGAGAGATGATGGTGGAGGGTGGATGGATGGATGGATGGATGGATGAGTTAGTGGATGATGGATGGATGGATGGATGGATGGATGGATGGATGGATGGATGAATAGATGGAAGGGTGGATTGATGGATAGAAGGATGGGTGGATAGAAGAATGGGTGGGTAGATGAATGGATGGAAGGGTGGGTGGGTGGCTAAATGAATGGAAGGATGGATAGGTGGATGGATGGAGTGATGGGTGGATAGAAGGGCTGTTGAACAGATGGATGGATGGATGAGTTAGTGGATGATGGATGGATTGGTGGATAGAAGGATGGGTGGGTGGATGAATGAATGGAAGGATGGTAGGTGGATGGATGGATTGGTAGATGGATGGAGTGATGGGTGG
>JAAGEH010001824.1:0-15097 GCA_011751065.1 Lasiurus cinereus
CCTGCCCTTCCGTCAGCTGGTAGATCTCTGCCCCCCGTCTTTCATCCAGAGCCCGACGGAGCCCAGCCCGGCCTGGGGGGCCTGAGCCGGGGGGCAGGGCCCGCCGCCGGACACTCGGCCCAGAGCAGCTCGCTAGACTCAGCCGGCTCTCGGTTCCGTGTGACTCCCCGGCGGGGGCTCCAGAGGAAGGGGCGATGGCTCCGCGCCCCAGGCCGGCTGAGCTGCGGCGGATCCACGGGGAAGGAGGCAGAGGCTGAGCGGTCCCTGCAGGCTGCGCGCCGAGCAGACGGAATTAACTCGTCGGCCTCGGCGCAGTTCGCCGCGGCGGCCGGTTTATTACATCTCAGGGTCCCTCTCCGCTCCTCCTCCCCCGTGCCCCCGCCTCGTGCAGAAACAGAGGCGAGCGAGACGCGTCCCTGGAGGAAGCCGCTCACTCACATCTCTGTTTGGCCTGGTTTTCGGGGAGCTGTGCGCCCGCAAGGCCCCGCCCCGCCGTCTGGGGGGAACTCGGGGGGTGGACGCGGTGTCCCTCCTGAACCCGGTCCCTAGGGAAGCCGGGTGCGCCCCGTGGGAGGCCGGGACTGCGGCTCCCCGCTGCCGGGGTGTCAGAGCTGCTCGGGCTGTGGTGTTCCCACAGCAGATACACCGGACGGGGGAGGGGGCCGAGGGAGGGGGACAGGGATGGGGACGGGCCAGAGCGTGCGCCCCACCTGCCCGTCCCGCTCGGACTCGGGACGCGTCCAGGGTGAGCCGGTGTCCGGGACCTCACACCCCCCACCCCGCCCCCCGCAGGGCCCGGCTGGCTGGGAGGCAGGGACCCTCGGGCAGGCCGGCGAAGCTCAGACCACGGGACGCCGCCCGCCGCCCTGTCCCATTAACGGGAAACCACGGTCCCCTCTCCTCCAGGAGGAGGCCGGGGTCGGGAACGCTGAGTGAGGGAGGGTCGGGACACACACCCACCAGGTTCCGCCTGCGGGTGAAGCGGGCGTCGCCGGCGAGGAGGGGCGGGAGGGAGCCACCGGTCACGTGTTCATGTGTGTGTATGAGGCGGACGTGAATGGGGTCAACGAGAAGGTGCCCACAAAGAACGCGTCCACCAAGACCAAAGGCCCCAGTCAGCATCCGCGCCAAAGTGACCCCTGCGGCCGGGATAAAGGGCCACTGAGCAAGGAGGGGGTTTGTGTGTCGGTGTGTGCGTGTGTGTTTGTGTGTGTGTGTGTGTGTCTCTGTGTGTCTGTCTGTGTGTGTCTGTGTGCGTGTCTGTGTTCATGTGTGTGTCTGTGTGTGTGTGTCTGTGCGTGTCCATGTGTGTCCGTGTGCGTGTCTGTGTGTGTCCATGTGTGTGTGTCTGTGTGTCCGTGTGTGTATGTGTGTGTGTGTATATGAGGCCCGGTGCATGAATTCGTGCATGGGTGAGGCTCTGCCAGCCTGGCCAGGGGGAGGGGACATGGGCTGTTGGCCGGCCTGCCTGCCTGTTGGTCGAACTCCTGGTAGAAGGGATAATTTGCATATGAGCCTTTCATTCTATAGGATAGATGCTGAGTGGCCAGGTGATTATGCGTTCAGAGATGATCCTTATCTGGCCAGTCAGTGCATGTTTTTATTGGCTTTTTAGAGAGAGAGGAGGTGGGGGGTTGGGGAGCAGAGAGAGAGAGAGAAACGTCAATGACGTAAAAGGATCCTGGATGGTTACCTGCTCCACGGCCCCCACTGGGGACCGAGCCCACCACCCGGCACGTGCCCTGACCGGGGACCCACAGGAAGAGCCCGGCACGGGGTCGCGGGGGCTGCCTGGCCATCCCGCCCCGCCCGCCACCCGCCCGCTCGCCGCCTCCGTGGGCAGATCCTCCTGCGAGGAGCTCCCGGCGTGTCGGGGACTTGATTTAGAGGCTGCCGGCCCCTCCAGCAGCAAATGGCCAGCTCCTGCTGCCATGGCAACGAGCCGCCGGCCGGCTCAGGGCCAGCTCTGCTCCCGTCGAAGACCGGGCTGCTCCTGTGGCCGCCTCCCCCCACAGTCCCGGGGGGCGGGGACCGGAGCCGGGAACGGGGTGCCTGGGTGCAGCCCCCACCCTTCCTGCTGAGAGAGCCCAGCCCACAGGGTGCCCGCCGCCTCAGCCCCTTCTGGTGGCGGCCGGGACCCTGCTCGGCCCGGCCACATCCTGTGTGTGTGTGTTTGTGTGTGTGTGTGTGTGTGTGTGCGCGCACGCGTGCGTACACACAGATCCCTCCACCAAGGTCCCCGCTCTGGTCCCCTGGCCCCTCCCCCGGGTGCCGGGTCCGAGGGCCTGAGACACACAGCTCACTGCAGGCCGCGGGGGGCTGGGGGGGCTGGGCCTCGTCCTCATCGGAAAAAAAGACCACGCTCCCCTGCAGGTGCCCAAACCGGAGCCAGACAGGGCGTGGGACCCAGCCGGCTGCTCTCGGCTTCGCCGGAAGGGGGCTCGGCGTCACCGGGGGCTCGGCCAGCTTCCTGGGGGCGTGGGACCGGGCAGAGCCAGGGTGGACGTGCTGGCACGCAGGCCCAGCACCAGCCGGCGGGACCCTGGCCGCGGGGGCAGCGGCCGGAGCCGGGACCGCAGGGCGGTGGGTGCCCACGGGGGAGCAGGGCCCGTGGAGGGAGGGCCGGGAACCCCGCTCGGCGGGGCGGGGCGAGGACCAGGCCGGCACCCCGAGGGTTCCCGCATCGCCGGCCGCTTGGACTCACACGCCCCTCGGAGCCCCAGAGACGCCGCCCCAGGGTGGAGCTGTGAGTCCGAGCAGCCGGTGCCCAGCCGAAGCCGGAGCCGCCTCACACGTGTGCGCACAACACGGAGAGGCGTTGGTCTAAAGTGAAGAAAAGGGCCGAGACCGGTGTGGCTCAGTGGATAGAGCGTCGGCCTGCGGACTGAAAGGTCCCGGGTTCGATTCCGGTCGGGGGCATGGACCTTGCTGGCGGGCACATCTCCAGTGTGGGGCGTGCAGGAGGCGGCTGATCGATGTCTCTCTCTCATCGATGTTTCTGGCTTTCTGTCCCTCTCCCTTCCTCTCTGTAAAAATCAATAAAATATATTTTAAAAAATAAAAATAAAGTGAAGAAAAGGCGTCGGCGTGTGGGTGACGGGCCCCCGTCCGAGGCCCAGACACCCAGGCCAGGAGGGGTGCCGGGTGGGTGGGGGCCCGGGTGCAGAGAGGTCCGTCCTGGGGCCGCTGCTCCGAGCTGGACGGGGAGGGGGACAGAGGGTCCTGGGCCGGGGAGGGGAAGGGGCGGAGAGAGAACGTTCGATGATCCCGGTCAGGGGAAGCCAGAAAGGAGATTTATCTTTGTGGGTTTTTTGTTTTTGCTTTTTAATATGTTTGCATTGGCTTCGGAGAGGAAAGGAGAGGGAGGGAGAGAGAAACATCGAGGATGAGAGAGAACCATGGACCGGCCGCCTCCTGCTCGCCCCTCACTGGGGGTGGAGCCCACCACCCGGGCCTGTGCCCTGACCGGGAAGCGAACCCTGACCTCCCGGTTCGTAGGCGGATGCTCAGGCCCTGAGCCCCCGGGCGGGTGGACGGGCGGGTGGGCGAGCTGGAGTTCTGGAGTCCGTACGCGTATCCGGGGCACCTGCCTGGCTGGGACCCCAGAAACCCGGGTCCTGGGGGGTTTTAGACCCCACCCTGCAGGAGGCCCGACCCCCACCCCCACCTTCACCTCCACCTTTGGGCCCAGCGCCCCTCCTCCTCCTCGGGGTGCTCCAGGGGTGGCACCAGGTGGCCGCACTCCGCAGCCGCCTAGCCAGGCCGGCGCGGGACCGGGTGTGCCCGGGCGCAGACAGCGGCCACAGGTGCTGCTGGTGACCCACAGCGCGGAGCAGACGGAGGAAGGCGGGACTCGCACCCGTGCACCCCGCACTCCTGTTGGCACACAGCATGGGGGGTAGGGGGGTGCTCGGATGCGGGTGCAGGGAGCCCCCCGGAGTGTGGCCACAGTCAGGCGGCCACCGGGCTGGTCCCTGGACCCACGGAGCCCAGGCCGGCGGGGGAGGGGCCTCTGGGCCGAGCGGGTGCCCTGATGGACCAGCAGGACCCGTGGCTGGGGACCCGCCGCAGGCCCTGCCCCCTGGACACGCCTGAACCTCATCAACAGACAGGAGTCCAGGCCTTGGGAGGGCAGACGCCAGGAGGGGTGAGGGTGGGGGTCAGTGTGCCCGGGACCAGCAGCTTGGCCCGCCTGCCCCCCACCGCCCCCACCCCTGCCCCGTCTGTCCGGTGAGTCCGGACCGCGGCCGCCCAGCAGCTAGCAGAGGGGTCCTGAGCCACCCAGGGAGGCAGAGTGGGGACCTCCCCCAGCCTCGGGGAGCCCTCCCCCTCCCCCACCGCCGCCCGCAGCCCCTGCAGAGCCGGAACCCTGGGCTGCCAGACCCTCCGTCCATCCAGACCCTCCGTCCATCCAGACCCTCCGTCCATCCAGGCCCTCTGTCCATCCAGACCCTCCGTCCATCCAGGTCCCTCGGGCGCAGGCAGCCACACCTCCAGGCTCCAGGGCCCCCCCGCCCCCAGCACTTGCCCGGCCGGCCGGGGTGACGCATCAGCCCCCCGAGACTAGAGGGCACCAGGTTCAGGGCCCGGGTGGTGGGAGTCCCCGGGCTGCGCCACCCCCAGCAGGGGCTCTGGGGGCGCCCGGCCCGCCTCGGGGTGGGGGGAGGAGGGGACGAGGGCCTGGTTAGCATTCCGGTGGCCGGGCCTGGCTGCGGGCGCGGGCGGGATTTACGGCTCTATTTCCTGCTGCAGAGGCGGCGATGATGGATGGGCTGCGGGTGCAGACAGCGGCCCGGCACGGGGGAGGGGCGGCCTGGCTGCAGCTCCCCACCCCCCCCGCCCCTCCCTGCAGCACCCTGGCTCCCGCGCCAGTGGCGGCCTGGCACTCGGGAACATTCTAGAACATCTGGGCACCCCGGCGGTTCCCGCTGCCTCCCGGCCTCCCCCTCCCCGTCCCGGAGCGGCCCCACGAGAGGGGGTGGGGGGACAAGCTAGGGAGGGGCTGGCACCCTGGGGTCCAGTGCAATGTCGCCATGGTAACTGCTGTCCCGCATTCCCTCCTGGCTGCACCGGCACACAGTGGGGCTGCACCAGCGCTCAGTGGGGTTTCACCCGCGCACAGTGGGGTTTCACCAGCGCACAGTGGGGCTGCACCAGTACACAGTGGGGCTGCACCAGCACTCAGGGGGGTTTCACCAGCACACAGTGGGGCTGCACCAGCACGCAGGGGGGTTTCACCAGCGCACAGTGGGGCTGCACCAGCACGCAGGGGGGTTTCACCAGCACACAGTGGGGTTTCACCAGCACACAGTGGGGCTGCACCGGCGACATCTGGCAGGATTGCCCTGGGGCGGAGCAGCGCCACCAGTGGTCCCATCGCTTGGAGGCCCCAGGGGACTCCCCGGCTCAGCGAGGGGTGAGGGGGGGATGGAACCAGCACGGAAGTGCCTGGAGGGGGGCTCTGCCACTCAGTGTGGGGCCTCAGCCCTCCTGTGCCGGACGCGGGCCAGAGACCAGAGGGACGGAGCCAGGTGTGTGGGGGGTGGGAGGGGGGAGGCCCAGGAGGAGCTGGGGGTTGAGTCTCAGGACTCGGGCTGTGCCATCGGCCATCGCCGCTCCCATCCACTGTGCCCGCCGCCCACCCATGCCCGCAGGAGCCGCCCGGCTGCCTGTCCGGGTTCTAATGTGGGATCAGAGCTCCTGTCCCGTTGGTGCAGAGTGAGGTGCCAGAGGGGGAGCGGCCGGCACGGAGGTGGGCGATGGCCTCATCCATCGGGAGACGGCGGGGAGCGAGCAGCAGGGGCGGCTGTGGGCACTGGGCACCCCCCACACACACGCCGGGCTGCGGGCTCCGCCCTAGGACCCCCTCCTCCCCCTCCCCTCCCCCGTCTGACTGCTGCCCCGGCCAGTGCCTCTCCAGGCCCCTGCCCACAGGCCACACCCTCCTGGGGGCCCACAAGTCCAGGATCCCCCGTGGAAGGTGTAGGCGGACCGTTTGGGGGGGCACAGGAGGGTTTCCAGCTGAGGGGGGCCAGGGTGTGCTGGGTCTCTGGCTCTCGCTCAGATGCCCCTCCCCGGCCCAGAGGCTCCAGGCGGGAGGAGCCGAGGGCTGCAGTGGCGGCTCTGGGGCAGGAAGCGGGGGAAGGGGGGTGCAGGGTGGAGGAGGGGCGGGGCATCCGGGACCCTCAGCCCCAGTCCCGAGGGGAAAGCCGAGGTCTCCCAGCACCTGCCGCCCCAGCAGCCACCCCTGGGCCCAGACTCCCCTCGGCGGCGGCGGCTGCATTTTATCTGCTTTACTCCGGCGAGAATTCGGGCCCTGACAGCACGGATCTTTTTCTTTTAATATGTTTTTTTATTGATTTTTCACAGAGAGGAAGGGAGAGAGATAGAAAGTCAGAAACATGGATGAGAGAGAGACATGGATCAGCCGCCTCCTGCACGCCCCATACAGGAGATGTGGCCGCAAGCAAGGTCCATGCCCCCGACCGGAATCGAACCTGGGACCTTTCAGTCCACAAGCCGACGCTCTATCCACTGAGCCACACCGGTCTCGGCGACAGCACGGATTTTCATAAAATTGTCACCGGCGTCTCGTCCCGACGCCCCGCCCCATCCCCTCCCCAGCACGCGGCCCTCGGGGTCGGCTCAGCGGCATAGAGGGGGGCCATCCGGTGCCCGGACGCCGCCAATGTGGGCACAGGGATGGGCTGGGGGGGCCTGGGAGCCCGTGGCCCCCGCCGGCACCCGGGAGCTCTGCCCGGCCAGGCGGCGACGCGGCGACTCGCACGGCCGTCCCCCCCCCCCACACACACACACGCCGTTATCGGGCTTGTTGAAATATCAATTTTGCACATGGCTTCACACGGCTGCCCGCGGCCGCCCCGGCCTATTACTTAATTCTCCCGTCATTAAGAAAGCCTCTCTCCGGTGCCAGAGGCCGGCGAGCGGTGGGGGAGGCGAGGCGCGCAGGCCGGGCCGGCTGCTAATTGCAGTTCCCGAAGGCCCCGTGGGGGGAGGGGAGGAGAGGGGGGGACGGAGGGAATGTCGGGGGGGCGATGGGAGGAGGTGAGCGGCGTCAGCGGCCTCGGCGGCCGCCCTGTCTGAGCCCCCGGCCCAGGTTCGGCCCGGCCCGCCCCGTGTCCCCAGCGCCCGGGCCCTAGAGCCGCCACACCCATCTGTAGGGCCACGGGGGGCCCTTCGGGGGGTCGGGAGGGGGGACCCGCTGTCCTCAGGGGCGGGCAGGTGCCCGGGTGCCCTCAGCAGCCTCCGCCCCTGCCCCTCCCGCGGCCTCCATGCAGGACGCCCTTGGGACGAGGCTGCCGAGTACTCCTCATCCCCGTCCATCCCCCTCCTCGTCCAGAGGAAGGTCTGCTCGCCGCTGCCTCCTCTCCCGCCAGCCCCCTCATCATTGGAGCAATAATTTATTTCCCCGTCCCGTCCGCCCCGGGCTCGGCCGTGCCCCCCACCCCACCCCCCGCCGCCCCGTCCTCCTCGGCGAAGCCGCTGTTTGCCGGCCATTCATCACCGCGTCCCCGGCCCTTCCCGGGGAGGACGCGGTGGGCACACCCACGGGGGCTGTCCGCCTCCCGCCGCCTCCCGCCGCCCGGCCCCGCCAGCAAGGGCAGAGCTTTTTAAAGAACCATTTTCCACCTAAACTGCCATAAACAACTCATTTTCTCTGCGAGGCCCCGCTGCTGCCCGTCCCCCCCCCACCCTCCGGGGGCGGCCGCCCACTCCACCGCAGCCTCTGCTCCAGCTGCTGCTCAGGAGCAGCCTGGCACCCAGCCAGCCGCCGCCCGCTACCTGCGCTGGCTCCCCTGTCAGGCTCCCATTTGTATTGTCGGCGATTTCCAGATAAATGGGCCTAAGATGGCGGCGGGAGCAGGGGGAGGGGGGCGGGCAGGAGGGGGGATGGCTGGATGCAGGCCCAGGGCTGCCGTGTCCTCCTCCATGCGGCCGGGCCCAGCGTCCGCAGGCAGGTGCCCACCCACACCCAGCGCCAGGCCAGACAGCCGCTGCCTCAGCGCCACGTGGTCCCAGGCCGGCATCGCCCAGTGTGCCGGGACCCAGGGCTTTCCCGGGCCCAGAGGCTGCGGGGCCCAGCGCCGTCCCGGCCCCAGAATCCAGAGGTGCCGGGGAAACCACGGGAGGAGCACGCACGGAGAGGGCTCGCTGCTGTGCGTTGCGTCATCAGGGAGTTGGAGAGGGTGGTTTCAAAGAATGTGACTGGTCGGGAACGTGCACCGGGAGGTGGGAAGCCAATGTGGAAAGGTGGGCTGTGGGCTGGCCTTTATCACTTCCTCCCTCTAGCTTATATACCCACCCACCCACCCATCCATCTCTCCATCCATCCATCCATCCATCCATCCATCCATCTGTCCGTCCATCCATCCATCCATCCATCTCTCCATCTATCCATCCATCCATCCATCCATCCATCTCTCCATCTATCCATCCATCCATCCATCCATCCATCCATCCATCTCTCCATCTATCCATCTCTCCATCCATCCATCCATCCATCTATCCATCTATCCATCTGTCCATCCATCCACCCATCCATCTCTCCATCCATCCATCCATCCACCCACCCATCCATCTCTCCATCTTTCCATCCATCCATCCATCCGTCCATCTATCCATCTGTCCACCCATCCATCCATCCATCTGTCCATCCATCCATCCATCCATCCATCCATCCATCCATCCATCTGTCCATCCATTCATCTCTCCATCTATCCATCCATCCATCTATCCATCCATCCACTTGTCCACCCATCTGTCCATCCATCCATCTATCCATCTGTCCATCCATCCATCCACCCATACATCTATCCATACATCCATACATCCACCCATCTATCCATCTATCCATACATCCATCTCTCCATCTATCCATACATACATACATACATACACTCATCTATCTATCCATCCATCTATCCTCCCACCCATCTATCCATCCATCCATCCATCCACCCATCTATCCATCTACCCATACATACATACATCTATCCATCCACCCACTTGTCCACCCATCTGCACATCCATCCATCTATTCATCTATCCATCCATCTATCCTCCCATCCATCTAACCATCCATTCATCCATCCATCTATATCCATTCACCTACTCCTCCCTCCCTCCCTTCCTTCCTCTCAGTGCCAGGCTTCCACTAAGGTTGTGAACAGCCATCCCAGGATGTGTGGCTGGACATTCCCTGGAGGCCCCTGGCTGTCTCTGGGCCTCTCGATCTTAGTGGCTCCCATCTATAGGTTTGGGGACCAAGAGAGACCGAGCCATTGCCTCCTTCCCAAGCACCTGCTCTGGGGAGCTCTCCAGGGCTCTGAAGAGGACGTGCTGGGACCCGCTGGGAGGCCACGGCAGGAGTCCACGGGGGAGGAGAAGGCGGCTAGGCCCAGGTGGGGGACACACGCAGCCTCTGTGGGTGGCAGCCTCGCTCCGAGCGAGGGTGGAAGGGACGCAGGAGCAGCAGAGAGGGGGCGGGCCTGCTGTCTTGGCCACGAGGGAGCTCGATCCCGTCCCCAAGGCTCCGATGTTAGCGGAAACATGGGATTAAAATCCCTAAGGCGATCATCGCAGCCCTGCAAGCAGACCAAGCGAGAAACCCAGACGGACACGGGCGTCTGTCCCCACGGTGCACGGTGCACTTTCCTGGCGAGAGGCGGCCAGTGCCCTCTGGGCATCGCCCTGCCTTTGCCGAAAGGATGGCACAGGCGAGGGGTGCCCGGCAGGCAGCTGGCCGAGGCCCGTTTCCCTGGCGGTGGCACCCGAACCGTCTCGGGAGCAGACGCCTCGCCTCGGTCTGAGCTGCAGCAGAGGGACCTGGCCGCCCCCTGGCGCCCCCACACCGTGGGCGCTGAACTTCCTACACGGGGTGCCCTGCAGCCCGCGACCCCAGGCCCCAGGAATGCACTCCAGCATCTGCTCCTGGAGAAGGCAGCGCCCCAGGCGGCCAGCCACAGGCGCCCGCGGCCGGGCCGTTCTCGGCGGCGGCTCTGCTCAGCTCTGCTCTGCGGATTAGAAATTTCGGGAGTGGATCCAGGTCTTGTTGGACATGACATTGGGAAGCAGAAGCTCGGAAACTTTTGTGCGCATGGTAATAGGATAACATGCTACAGCAGTTCCGGTAATTGCCGGCTCTGTCTCCGGCTGCGCATCCGAGACACGCATCCCCACGCCACCCCCCAGGAGCGGGCTCGGGCGGGGGAGCGGGCACGGGCGGGGACGAAGCCAGCGCCCACCCTGTTCCCACGGCGGCCGTCCATCCCTGAGCATCCGCCAGGCCCCCCACCCGGCCAAGAGGAGGCAGGGCAGGCACCGGGGGAGGGAGCCGTCCCTCCGTACTCCTCCTCTGTCCCCCCGGGGCCATGGGTAGGGCTCCCGAGTTTCTTGTCGGAGGCGCCAGCGATGGGGCAGCGGGGAGCCGAGCGGAGTTAACAGGCCTCGGCAGCCCCTCTGCTCGGCGGAGTTAATGGATGGAAACAGTAGACGGTGGGCATTAACCAACACGAAAACCCAGCCGAGAGCCAGGCCGCGGAGCTGCGGGCGGGCGGGCGGTCCTGGCTTGTCCTGGGGCCGCTGTGCCAAGGCCGCATTGGAGGGACCGAGGAGACCAGGGGCCCAGGGCCGCCCCTCGGTGACCCTCCTGTGGTGCCAGCAAAGGGCCCGTAGGAAGCTGGCCAAGGGGTGACCAGCAGCCCGACCAGCGGGACTTGAGCTCAGCTATGGCCCCCGGGCCGGGTCCTGGCATCTGATGTGAGGAGGGGTCTGGGGTCCCCATGTAGACAGCCGACCGGCGTGGCTCTGTGGTTGCACAGCAACCTATGAACCAGGAGGTCACACTCCGATTCCCAGGCAGGGCACAGGCCCGGGTTCAGGCTCCGTCCCCAGTGCGGGGCGGGTGGGAGGCAGCTGATCCGTGGTTCTCTCTCATCACTGATGTCTGTGCCTCTCCCTCTCCCTTCCCCTCGGGTATCAATACAAATCTTACCTAATAACCAAGAAACATGGAAATTGACCGTCCCTCCGCGACGCCGCCCACAGCCGATCAGAGTGAGCATGCAAATTAGAAGGCCAAAGATGGCGGCCGCCCAGCTGTTCCAGGGGCAGAGCAGCCAGGGGGCAGGACGCCTGCTGAGAGGGAAGGCAGGGTGCAGGGATCTGCAGGAGCAAGAGCCGCAGCGAAGACAAGAAAGCAGATCTGACCGGCGCACAGGCCTGGGTCCCGGGTGCAAGAGGAAAACCCGGGCTGGAGGCCGAGGGAAGGAGGGCCTATTGCAGTGTCTCTTCATGCAGCGGCCTCTGGTGTGCAAACATTCCTTAAAAAGACAGCGCCACTGTTTCCTTGTGGGGCCAGCCCAGGCCCAGACCCTCCCCTCAGGGCCCAGCAGCCTGGTCTGTGACAGACAAGGGCCCCCCCCATCCTGGGGTCCCTCCTGCTCTGACTCCACGAGCAGAGGGACCAGGTGGACAGGGTCCAGAGCTCCCCCAACCAGCCGGGCAGGTGGGCGGAGGGCTGATCAGGTGCCTGGAAGCTTCCAGAAGGAGAGGGGAGTGAGGGTGACGGCTGGGGCGGAGGGGAGGTCGGAGCACCCCCCTAAACCCCCCTCAGGGCAGCTTCAGGTCCACCAGGAGCCACGGGAGGAGGAGGCACAGTGGGGACCCCAGCTCCTCCCCAGCAGCGCCTGCGTGTTCCGCTGAGACACTGGGCGGGTGGGGGTGGGTGGCCACCCACCGGAGGATCAACAGGGACACGGCCCCCCCCGGCCCGCCCCCCCCGGCGCCCCCCCCCACCCCCGGAGCCGTGGCGGCTGCGTGTGAAGGGACGTGTCCGCGCATCCGCCGTGTGACCGATGATTACAGCGCCGGCCTTGCCGAGACCGGTGTGGCTCAGTGGATAGAGCGTCGGCCTGCAGACTGAAAGGTCCTGGGTTCGATTCCAGACAAGGGCATGGACCTTGCTTGCGGGCACATCTCCAGTGGGGGCCGTGCAGGAGGCGGCTGATGGATGTCTCTCTCTCATCGATGTTTCTGACTTTCTATCCCTCTCCCTTCCTCTCTGTAAAAAATCAATAAAAATATATAACAAAAATATTAAAGCGCCAGCCTGGCACGTCCGAGAGTGAGACGCTCGCTCGCAGGGGAAGCTCCCCACGCGGGCTCCCTTAGGGACCACCCAGGGGAGGCACGGCGTGTCTGTGCCAGGGGGTGGGCAGCAGGGGGGAGGGGGCTGTGGCCAGCGCTCGGCTGAGGTCGGGGTTTTATATCGGCTGTTGGTCTCAGTGCTCCGGAGGCGGCCCGGCTCTTGGCTGGGTTTCCGCGTCAGTTAATGCCCACCGTCCACGGTTCCCATCCATTAACTCTGCCCAGCCGAGGGCCGCCGAGGCCTGTTAACTCCGCTGGGCTCCCCACCGCCCCATTGCCGCCACCTCGGGCCTTGCCCGCTCCTCGCCAGGGGAGGGGGGCCCCCGCTGACCTCTCCGTCCCTCCCTCCCGCCGCCTGGTGGACAGGGCTGACCGCTCCAGGCCGGCTGAGACCCGGCTACATTCCTTTTTATTCCTTTTGCTGCAACAGGCTTTACGGTCCGTTTGGTCCCAGGCACGGAAGGGGGCTCGGGTGGTCACGGAATGGCCAGTGGTTTGGGGGAGCAGCCCGGGCAAACGCCGACGCCAGGGGGTGCAGAGGGCCCTTGGGAGGGGCCACGCCTTCATCTCCCGTCGGCCCCGTCTTCCGCCCGGTGGCGGCTCGCTGCTGGACACAGCCCCAGCCCGGCGCGGGGCTCAGGCTGAGTGTGGACCCAGGAACCAGGAGGTCAGGGTTCCATTCCCGGTCAGCGCACAGGCCCGGGGGACGTGCAGGAGGCAGCCAATGATTCTCTCTCACCATTCATGTTTCTAGCTCTCTCTCCCTTCCTCTCTCTAAAATATATATATTTTTTAATTTTTTTATTGATTTTCCCAGAGAGGAAGGGAAAGGAATAGAAGCCCAGAAACATCGATGAGAGAGAGACATCGATCAGCCGCCTCCTGCACGTCCCCTACTGGGGATGTGCCCGCCACCAAGGTCCATGCCCCTGACCGGAATCGAACCTGGGACCCTTCAGTCCCCAGGCCAATGAGCCACACCGGTTTCGGCTAAAATATATATACTATTTTAAAACCCAAATCCAAGATGTTTTCTGCAGAGCAGCGGGGGTCAAAGGTCAGGCCTGATCCTGGGCAGGGGAGGGAGGGAGGAGTCACAGAGGCTGTGCTGGTTCAGACAGAAAGGCCTTTGAGCCAAAACCGGTGTGGCTCAGTGGATAGAGCGTCGGCCTGCGGACTGGAAGGTCCCGGGTTCGATTCCAGTCAAGGGCATGTACCTTGGTGGCGGGCACATCCCCAGTGGAGGTCGTGCAGGAGGCGGCTGATCGATGTCTCTCTCTCATCGATGTTTCTGACTTTCTATCCCTCTCCCTTCCTCTCTGTAGAAAATCAATAAAAAATATTAAGAAAGAAAGAAAGAAAGAAAGAAAGAAAGAAAGAAAGAAAGAAAGAAAGAAAGAGGCCTTTGACTCCGGTTCCCACCATCCTGCTGACTGGAAACCCAACGGCAAATGCTTGGTTCATGGCGGCTTGCGTCCTGCATCCGGACACAGATGCCGGGGACTCGGAGGAAGGAGTCCTGGGCACCATGGAAACAGGGAGGACTGAGGTGGCAGCGGGGAGGAGGAGGGGGATGTAGGGGAAGAGGGAGCAGGGGGGATACGTTCCCCAGGGGATGGGGCAGCGCCCGGCGGGGGCCTGGGGGGGGGTGCCCGAGGGGGAGCGGGTCCCGGTGCTGAGGGGCTGCGGGCACCGGTGAGGGACACAGAGATAGTCGGGACTTTCGGGGAATTCAGCACGTCAGCCCCAGCTTTTACCAGAACCAAAGGCCGCGATCCCGCCCGCTCAGTGGCGCAGCCCGCGGGCCGAGGGCAGGAGCGAACGCCGGGATGGGAGCCCCCAAAGCAATTAGCGTGTCCACAGGGCGGGGGGGGGGGGCAACCTCCAGGGCGTCCGGCGGGCAGGGCGGGCGCCTGCACCCAGGGGGACGGGAGCCAGGCCACCTCCGGGCCTTGGGCCTCGGCCTCGGCCTCGGGTTCGATTTTAAATCGGTGGCAGTGGGTTCGCTCGCGATTCCTCCCCACGCTGAGTGTCTGCAAACGGAGCCGTGAGTCGGCGTGGAGGTTCCGTTTACCGTCCTGGGAGCAGCCAGCCAGGGGCGGTGGGAGCCTGAGGATCGGGGACTGGGCGCAGGCCTGCAGGGGGCGCACTGGCGTGCGAACCCGGCCCCCGGGAAGGAAGAGGAGGGTCAGCGATGGCTCAGAACGTCCCAGGAAATGCACCAGGGGAGGCCCCACTCCCATGTTTGTGATGTTTGAGCCCCAGCCAGGGTGGCTCAGTGGATAGCGCATCGGCCTGGGACCGAAGGGTCCCGGGTTCGATTCTGGTCAAGGGCCTGCACCTCGGTTGTAGGCTCCTCCCTCCTGGCCTGGGCCTGGGTCAGGGCTCCTGTCTCTCTGGCATCGGTGTTTCTCTGTCTCCCCCCACACACCCCCTCCCTTCCATTCTCTCTAAAAGTCCATGGGAAAATATCCCGGGATGAGGATTAACAAAATGCAAAAATAGGGAGGGAGGTAGATAGGTAGATAAATAGATGATAGATAGATAGATAGATAGATAGATAGATAGATAGATGATAGACAGATGGTAGATAGATGATAGATAGATAGGTGGATGGGTAGATAGATAAATAGATAGGTGATAGATGATAAATACATAAGTGATAGATGAGAGATAGGTGATAGATAGATGATAGATGAATAGATGGATGGATAGGTAGGTAGATAGACAGGTGATAGATGATGGATAGATAGATAGATAGATAGATAGATAGATAGATAGATAGATAGATAGATGATAGATGGATAAATGGATGGATAGGTGATAGATGATAGATAGATAGGTGATAGATGATAGATGGATAGGTGGATGGATAGGAAAATAGAGAGAGAGAGAGAGAGAGAGAGATGATAGATGATAGATTGATAGG
>JAAGEH010001825.1:0-10000 GCA_011751065.1 Lasiurus cinereus
GCGCACAGTGGGGCTGCACCAGCACACAGTGGGGCTGCACCAGCACGCAGGGGGGTTTCACCAGCACACAGTGGGGCTGCACCAGCACGCAGGGGGGTTTCACCAGCGCACAGTGGGGCTGCACCAGCACGCAGGGGGGTTTCACCAGCACACAGTGGGGTTTCACCAGCACACAGTGGGGCTGCACCGGCGACATCTGGCAGGATTGCCCTGGGGCGGAGCAGCGCCACCAGTGGTCCCATCGCTTGGAGGCCCCAGGGGACTCCCCGGCTCAGCGAGGGGTGAGGGGGGGATGGAACCAGCACGGAAGTGCCTGGAGGGGGGCTCTGCCACTCAGTGTGGGGCCTCAGCCCTCCTGTGCCGGACGCGGGCCAGAGACCAGAGGGACGGAGCCAGGTGTGTGGGGGGTGGGAGGGGGGAGGCCCAGGAGGAGCTGGGGGTTGAGTCTCAGGACTCGGGCTGTGCCATCGGCCATCGCCGCTCCCATCCACTGTGCCCGCCGCCCACCCATGCCCGCAGGAGCCGCCCGGCTGCCTGTCCGGGTTCTAATGTGGGATCAGAGCTCCTGTCCCGTTGGTGCAGAGTGAGGTGCCAGAGGGGGAGCGGCCGGCACGGAGGTGGGCGATGGCCTCATCCATCGGGAGACGGCGGGGAGCGAGCAGCAGGGGCGGCTGTGGGCACTGGGCACCCCCCACACACACGCCGGGCTGCGGGCTCCGCCCTAGGACCCCCTCCTCCCCCTCCCCTCCCCCGTCTGACTGCTGCCCCGGCCAGTGCCTCTCCAGGCCCCTGCCCACAGGCCACACCCTCCTGGGGGCCCACAAGTCCAGGATCCCCCGTGGAAGGTGTAGGCGGACCGTTTGGGGGGGCACAGGAGGGTTTCCAGCTGAGGGGGGCCAGGGTGTGCTGGGTCTCTGGCTCTCGCTCAGATGCCCCTCCCCGGCCCAGAGGCTCCAGGCGGGAGGAGCCGAGGGCTGCAGTGGCGGCTCTGGGGCAGGAAGCGGGGGAAGGGGGGTGCAGGGTGGAGGAGGGGCGGGGCATCCGGGACCCTCAGCCCCAGTCCCGAGGGGAAAGCCGAGGTCTCCCAGCACCTGCCGCCCCAGCAGCCACCCCTGGGCCCAGACTCCCCTCGGCGGCGGCGGCTGCATTTTATCTGCTTTACTCCGGCGAGAATTCGGGCCCTGACAGCACGGATCTTTTTCTTTTAATATGTTTTTTTATTGATTTTTCACAGAGAGGAAGGGAGAGAGATAGAAAGTCAGAAACATGGATGAGAGAGAGACATGGATCAGCCGCCTCCTGCACGCCCCATACAGGAGATGTGGCCGCAAGCAAGGTCCATGCCCCCGACCGGAATCGAACCTGGGACCTTTCAGTCCACAAGCCGACGCTCTATCCACTGAGCCACACCGGTCTCGGCGACAGCACGGATTTTCATAAAATTGTCACCGGCGTCTCGTCCCGACGCCCCGCCCCATCCCCTCCCCAGCACGCGGCCCTCGGGGTCGGCTCAGCGGCATAGAGGGGGGCCATCCGGTGCCCGGACGCCGCCAATGTGGGCACAGGGATGGGCTGGGGGGGCCTGGGAGCCCGTGGCCCCCGCCGGCACCCGGGAGCTCTGCCCGGCCAGGCGGCGACGCGGCGACTCGCACGGCCGTCCCCCCCCCCACACACACACACGCCGTTATCGGGCTTGTTGAAATATCAATTTTGCACATGGCTTCACACGGCTGCCCGCGGCCGCCCCGGCCTATTACTTAATTCTCCCGTCATTAAGAAAGCCTCTCTCCGGTGCCAGAGGCCGGCGAGCGGTGGGGGAGGCGAGGCGCGCAGGCCGGGCCGGCTGCTAATTGCAGTTCCCGAAGGCCCCGTGGGGGGAGGGGAGGAGAGGGGGGGACGGAGGGAATGTCGGGGGGGCGATGGGAGGAGGTGAGCGGCGTCAGCGGCCTCGGCGGCCGCCCTGTCTGAGCCCCCGGCCCAGGTTCGGCCCGGCCCGCCCCGTGTCCCCAGCGCCCGGGCCCTAGAGCCGCCACACCCATCTGTAGGGCCACGGGGGGCCCTTCGGGGGGTCGGGAGGGGGGACCCGCTGTCCTCAGGGGCGGGCAGGTGCCCGGGTGCCC
This sequence comes from Lasiurus cinereus, assembly GCA_011751065.1. Classification (NCBI taxonomy): domain Eukaryota; kingdom Metazoa; phylum Chordata; class Mammalia; order Chiroptera; family Vespertilionidae; genus Lasiurus; species Lasiurus cinereus. Next base: position 2,121 of record JAAGEH010001825.1, read on the forward strand.
TCAGCAGCCTCCGCCCCTGCCCCTCCCGCGGCCTCCATGCAGGACGCCCTTGGGACGAGGCTGCCGAGTACTCCTCATCCCCGTCCATCCCCCTCCTCGTCCAGAGGAAGGTCTGCTCGCCGCTGCCTCCTCTCCCGCCAGCCCCCTCATCATTGGAGCAATAATTTATTTCCCCGTCCCGTCCGCCCCGGGCTCGGCCGTGCCCCCCACCCCACCCCCCGCCGCCCCGTCCTCCTCGGCGAAGCCGCTGTTTGCCGGCCATTCATCACCGCGTCCCCGGCCCTTCCCGGGGAGGACGCGGTGGGCACACCCACGGGGGCTGTCCGCCTCCCGCCGCCTCCCACCGCCCGGCCCCGCCAGCAAGGGCAGAGCTTTTTAAAGAACCATTTTCCACCTAAACTGCCATAAACAACTCATTTTCTCTGCGAGGCCCCGCGGCTGCCCGTCCCCCCCCCCACCCTCCGGGGGCGGCCGCCCACTCCACCGCAGCCTCTGCTCCAGCTGCTGCTCAGGAGCAGCCTGGCACCCAGCCAGCCGCCGCCCGCTACCTGCGCTGGCTCCCCTGTCAGGCTCCCATTTGTATTGTCGGCGATTTCCAGATAAATGGGCCTAAGATGGCGGCGGGAGCAGGGGGAGGGGGGCGGGCAGGAGGGGGGATGGCTGGATGCAGGCCCAGGGCTGCCGTGTCCTCCTCCATGCGGCCGGGCCCAGCGTCCGCAGGCAGGTGCCCACCCACACCCAGCGCCAGGCCAGACAGCCGCTGCCTCAGCGCCACGTGGTCCCAGGCCGGCATCGCCCAGTGTGCCGGGACCCAGGGCTTTCCCGGGCCCAGAGGCTGCGGGGCCCAGCGCCGTCCCGGCCCCAGAATCCAGAGGTGCCGGGGAAACCACGGGAGGAGCACGCACGGAGAGGGCTCGCTGCTGTGCGTTGCGTCATCAGGGAGTTGGAGAGGGTGGTTTCAAAGAATGTGACTGGTCGGGAACGTGCACCGGGAGGTGGGAAGCCAATGTGGAAAGGTGGGCTGTGGGCTGGCCTTTATCACTTCCTCCCTCTAGCTTATATACCCACCCACCCACCCATCCATCTCTCCATCCATCCATCCATCCATCCATCCATCCATCTGTCCGTCCATCCATCCATCCATCCATCTCTCCATCTATCCATCCATCCATCCATCCATCCATCTCTCCATCTATCCATCCATCCATCCATCCATCCATCCATCCATCTCTCCATCTATCCATCTCTCCATCCATCCATCCATCCATCTATCCATCTATCCATCTGTCCATCCATCCACCCATCCATCTCTCCATCCATCCATCCATCCACCCACCCATCCATCTCTCCATCTTTCCATCCATCCATCCATCCGTCCATCTATCCATCTGTCCACCCATCCATCCATCCATCTGTCCATCCATCCATCCATCCATCCATCCATCCATCCATCCATCTGTCCATCCATTCATCTCTCCATCTATCCATCCATCCATCTATCCATCCATCCACTTGTCCACCCATCTGTCCATCCATCCATCTATCCATCTGTCCATCCATCCATCCACCCATCCATCTATCCATACATCCATACATCCACCCATCTATCCATCTATCCATACATCCATCTCTCCATCTATCCATCCATACATACATACATACACCCATCTATCTATCCATCCATCTATCCTCCCACCCATCTATCCATCCATCCATCCATCCACCCATCTATCCATCTATCCATCCATATATACATCCACCCATCTATCCATCTACCCATACATACATACATCTATCCATCCACCCACTTGTCCACCCATCTGCACATCCATCCATCTATTCATCTATCCATCCATCTATCCTCCCATCCATCTAACCATCCATTCATCCATCCATCTATATCCATTCACCTACTCCTCCCTCCCTCCCTTCCTTCCTCTCAGTGCCAGGCTTCCACTAAGGTTGTGAACAGCCATCCCAGGATGTGTGGCTGGACATTCCCTGGAGGCCCCTGGCTGTCTCTGGGCCTCTCGATCTTAGTGGCTCCCATCTATAGGTTTGGGGACCAAGAGAGACCGAGCCATTGCCTCCTTCCCAAGCACCTGCTCTGGGGAGCTCTCCAGGGCTCTGAAGAGGACGTGCTGGGACCCGCTGGGAGGCCACGGCAGGAGTCCACGGGGGAGGAGAAGGCGGCTAGGCCCAGGTGGGGGACACACGCAGCCTCTGTGGGTGGCAGCCTCGCTCCGAGCGAGGGTGGAAGGGACGCAGGAGCAGCAGAGAGGGGGCGGGCCTGCTGTCTTGGCCACGAGGGAGCTCGATCCCGTCCCCAAGGCTCCGATGTTAGCGGAAACATGGGATTAAAATCCCTAAGGCGATCATCGCAGCCCTGCAAGCAGACCAAGCGAGAAACCCAGACGGACACGGGCGTCTGTCCCCACGGTGCACGGTGCACTTTCCTGGCGAGAGGCGGCCAGTGCCCTCTGGGCATCGCCCTGCCTTTGCCGAAAGGATGGCACAGGCGAGGGGTGCCCGGCAGGCAGCTGGCCGAGGCCCGTTTCCCTGGCGGTGGCACCCGAACCGTCTCGGGAGCAGACGCCTCGCCTCGGTCTGAGCTGCAGCAGAGGGACCTGGCCGCCCCCTGGCGCCCCCACACCGTGGGCGCTGAACTTCCTACACGGGGTGCCCTGCAGCCCGCGACCCCAGGCCCCAGGAATGCACTCCAGCATCTGCTCCTGGAGAAGGCAGCGCCCCAGGCGGCCAGCCACAGGCGCCCGCGGCCGGGCCGTTCTCGGCGGCGGCTCTGCTCAGCTCTGCTCTGCGGATTAGAAATTTCGGGAGTGGATCCAGGTCTTGTTGGACATGACATTGGGAAGCAGAAGCTCGGAAACTTTTGTGCGCATGGTAATAGGATAACATGCTACAGCAGTTCCGGTAATTGCCGGCTCTGTCTCCGGCTGCGCATCCGAGACACGCATCCCCACGCCACCCCCCAGGAGCGGGCTCGGGCGGGGGAGCGGGCACGGGCGGGGACGAAGCCAGCGCCCACCCTGTTCCCACGGCGGCCGTCCATCCCTGAGCATCCGCCAGGCCCCCCACCCGGCCAAGAGGAGGCAGGGCAGGCACCGGGGGAGGGAGCCGTCCCTCCGTACTCCTCCTCTGTCCCCCCGGGGCCATGGGTAGGGCTCCCGAGTTTCTTGTCGGAGGCGCCAGCGATGGGGCAGCGGGGAGCCGAGCGGAGTTAACAGGCCTCGGCAGCCCCTCTGCTCGGCGGAGTTAATGGATGGAAACAGTAGACGGTGGGCATTAACCAACACGAAAACCCAGCCGAGAGCCAGGCCGCGGAGCTGCGGGCGGGCGGGCGGTCCTGGCTTGTCCTGGGGCCGCTGTGCCAAGGCCGCATTGGAGGGACCGAGGAGACCAGGGGCCCAGGGCCGCCCCTCGGTGACCCTCCTGTGGTGCCAGCAAAGGGCCCGTAGGAAGCTGGCCAAGGGGTGACCAGCAGCCCGACCAGCGGGACTTGAGCTCAGCTATGGCCCCCGGGCCGGGTCCTGGCATCTGATGTGAGGAGGGGTCTGGGGTCCCCATGTAGACAGCCGACCGGCGTGGCTCTGTGGTTGCACAGCAACCTATGAACCAGGAGGTCACACTCCGATTCCCAGGCAGGGCACAGGCCCGGGTTCAGGCTCCGTCCCCAGTGCGGGGCGGGTGGGAGGCAGCTGATCCGTGGTTCTCTCTCATCACTGATGTCTGTGCCTCTCCCTCTCCCTTCCCCTCGGGTATCAATACAAATCTTACCTAATAACCAAGAAACATGGAAATTGACCGTCCCTCCGCGACGCCGCCCACAGCCGATCAGAGTGAGCATGCAAATTAGAAGGCCAAAGATGGCGGCCGCCCAGCTGTTCCAGGGGCAGAGCAGCCAGGGGGCAGGACGCCTGCTGAGAGGGAAGGCAGGGTGCAGGGATCTGCAGGAGCAAGAGCCGCAGCGAAGACAAGAAAGCAGATCTGACCGGCGCACAGGCCTGGGTCCCGGGTGCAAGAGGAAAACCCGGGCTGGAGGCCGAGGGAAGGAGGGCCTATTGCAGTGTCTCTTCATGCAGCGGCCTCTGGTGTGCAAACATTCCTTAAAAAGACAGCGCCACTGTTTCCTTGTGGGGCCAGCCCAGGCCCAGACCCTCCCCTCAGGGCCCAGCAGCCTGGTCTGTGACAGACAAGGGCCCCCCCCATCCTGGGGTCCCTCCTGCTCTGACTCCACGAGCAGAGGGACCAGGTGGACAGGGTCCAGAGCTCCCCCAACCAGCCGGGCAGGTGGGCGGAGGGCTGATCAGGTGCCTGGAAGCTTCCAGAAGGAGAGGGGAGTGAGGGTGACGGCTGGGGCGGAGGGGAGGTCGGAGCACCCCCCTAAACCCCCCCCAGGGCAGCTTCAGGTCCACCAGGAGCCACGGGAGGAGGAGGCACAGTGGGGACCCCAGCTCCTCCCCAGCAGCGCCTGCGTGTTCCGCTGAGACACTGGGCGGGTGGGGGTGGGTGGCCACCCACCGGAGGATCAACAGGGACACGGCCCCCCCCGGCCCGCCCCCCCCGGCGCCCCCCCCCACCCCCGGAGCCGTGGCGGCTGCGTGTGAAGGGACGTGTCCGCGCATCCGCCGTGTGACCGATGATTACAGCGCCGGCCTTGCCGAGACCGGTGTGGCTCAGTGGATAGAGCGTCGGCCTGCAGACTGAAAGGTCCTGGGTTCGATTCCAGACAAGGGCATGGACCTTGCTTGCGGGCACATCTCCAGTGGGGGCCGTGCAGGAGGCGGCTGATGGATGTCTCTCTCTCATCGATGTTTCTGACTTTCTATCCCTCTCCCTTCCTCTCTGTAAAAAATCAATAAAAATATATAACAAAAATATTAAAGCGCCAGCCTGGCACGTCCGAGAGTGAGACGCTCGCTCGCAGGGGAAGCTCCCCACGCGGGCTCCCTTAGGGACCACCCAGGGGAGGCACGGCGTGTCTGTGCCAGGGGGTGGGCAGCAGGGGGGAGGGGGCTGTGGCCAGCGCTCGGCTGAGGTCGGGGTTTTATATCGGCTGTTGGTCTCAGTGCTCCGGAGGCGGCCCGGCTCTTGGCTGGGTTTCCGCGTCAGTTAATGCCCACCGTCCACGGTTCCCATCCATTAACTCTGCCCAGCCGAGGGCCGCCGAGGCCTGTTAACTCCGCTGGGCTCCCCACCGCCCCATTGCCGCCACCTCGGGCCTTGCCCGCTCCTCGCCAGGGGAGGGGGGCCCCCGCTGACCTCTCCGTCCCTCCCTCCCGCCGCCTGGTGGACAGGGCTGACCGCTCCAGGCCGGCTGAGACCCGGCTACATTCCTTTTTATTCCTTTTGCTGCAACAGGCTTTACGGTCCGTTTGGTCCCAGGCACGGAAGGGGGCTCGGGTGGTCACGGAATGGCCAGTGGTTTGGGGGAGCAGCCCGGGCAAACGCCGACGCCAGGGGGTGCAGAGGGCCCTTGGGAGGGGCCACGCCTTCATCTCCCGTCGGCCCCGTCTTCCGCCCGGTGGCGGCTCGCTGCTGGACACAGCCCCAGCCCGGCGCGGGGCTCAGGCTGAGTGTGGACCCAGGAACCAGGAGGTCAGGGTTCCATTCCCGGTCAGCGCACAGGCCCGGGGGACGTGCAGGAGGCAGCCAATGATTCTCTCTCACCATTCATGTTTCTAGCTCTCTCTCCCTTCCTCTCTCTAAAATATATATATTTTTTAATTTTTTTATTGATTTTCCCAGAGAGGAAGGGAAAGGAATAGAAGCCCAGAAACATCGATGAGAGAGAGACATCGATCAGCCGCCTCCTGCACGTCCCCTACTGGGGATGTGCCCGCCACCAAGGTCCATGCCCCTGACCGGAATCGAACCTGGGACCCTTCAGTCCCCAGGCCAATGAGCCACACCGGTTTCGGCTAAAATATATATACTATTTTAAAACCCAAATCCAAGATGTTTTCTGCAGAGCAGCGGGGGTCAAAGGTCAGGCCTGATCCTGGGCAGGGGAGGGAGGGAGGAGTCACAGAGGCTGTGCTGGTTCAGACAGAAAGGCCTTTGAGCCAAAACCGGTGTGGCTCAGTGGATAGAGCGTCGGCCTGCGGACTGGAAGGTCCCGGGTTCGATTCCAGTCAAGGGCATGTACCTTGGTGGCGGGCACATCCCCAGTGGAGGTCGTGCAGGAGGCGGCTGATCGATGTCTCTCTCTCATCGATGTTTCTGACTTTCTATCCCTCTCCCTTCCTCTCTGTAGAAAATCAATAAAAAATATTAAGAAAGAAAGAAAGAAAGAAAGAAAGAAAGAAAGAAAGAAAGAAAGAAAGAAAGAGGCCTTTGACTCCGGTTCCCACCATCCTGCTGACTGGAAACCCAACGGCAAATGCTTGGTTCATGGCGGCTTGCGTCCTGCATCCGGACACAGATGCCGGGGACTCGGAGGAAGGAGTCCTGGGCACCATGGAAACAGGGAGGACTGAGGTGGCAGCGGGGAGGAGGAGGGGGATGTAGGGGAAGAGGGAGCAGGGGGGATACGTTCCCCAGGGGATGGGGCAGCGCCCGGCGGGGGCCTGGGGGGGGGTGCCCGAGGGGGAGCGGGTCCCGGTGCTGAGGGGCTGCGGGCACCGGTGAGGGACACAGAGATAGTCGGGACTTTCGGGGAATTCAGCACGTCAGCCCCAGCTTTTACCAGAACCAAAGGCCGCGATCCCGCCCGCTCAGTGGCGCAGCCCGCGGGCCGAGGGCAGGAGCGAACGCCGGGATGGGAGCCCCCAAAGCAATTAGCGTGTCCACAGGGCGGGGGGGGGGGGCAACCTCCCGGGCGTCCGGCGGGCAGGGCGGGCGCCTGCACCCAGGGGGACGGGAGCCAGGCCACCTCCGGGCCTTGGGCCTCGGCCTCGGCCTCGGGTTCGATTTTAAATCGGTGGCAGTGGGTTCGCTCGCGATTCCTCCCCACGCTGAGTGTCTGCAAACGGAGCCGTGAGTCGGCGTGGAGGTTCCGTTTACCGTCCTGGGAGCAGCCAGCCAGGGGCGGTGGGAGCCTGAGGATCGGGGACTGGGCGCAGGCCTGCAGGGGGCGCACTGGCGTGCGAACCCGGCCCCCGGGAAGGAAGAGGAGGGTCAGCGATGGCTCAGAACGTCCCAGGAAATGCACCAGGGGAGGCCCCACTCCCATGTTTGTGATGTTTGAGCCCCAGCCAGGGTGGCTCAGTGGATAGCGCATCGGCCTGGGACCGAAGGGTCCCGGGTTCGATTCTGGTCAAGGGCCTGCACCTCGGTTGTAGGCTCCTCCCTCCTGGCCTGGGCCTGGGTCAGGGCTCCTGTCTCTCTGGCATCGGTGTTTCTCTGTCTCCCCCCACACACCCCCTCCCTTCCATTCTCTCTAAAAGTCCATGGGAAAATATCCCGGGATGAGGATTAACAAAATGCAAAAATAGGGAGGGAGGTAGATAGGTAGATAAATAGATGATAGATAGATAGATAGATAGATAGATAGATAGATAGATGATAGACAGATGGTAGATAGATGATAGATAGATAGGTGGATGGGTAGATAGATAAATAGATAGGTGATAGATGATAAATACATAAGTGATAGATGAGAGATAGGTGATAGATAGATGATAGATGAATAGATGGATGGATAGGTAGGTAGATAGACAGGTGATAGATGATGGATAGATAGATAGATAGATAGATAGATAGATAGATAGATAGATAGATAGATGATAGATGGATAAATGGATGGATAGGTGATAGATGATAGATAGATAGGTGATAGATGATAGATGGATAGGTGGATGGATAGGAAAATAGAGAGAGAGAGAGAGAGAGAGAGAGATGATAGATGATAGATTGATAGG
>JAAGEH010001826.1:0-10393 GCA_011751065.1 Lasiurus cinereus
CCCAGCTTCCTGCACTGCCTGTGGAATGCTGGGTCTTTCTGGGAGACTGTCCAGAGTTGTTGTGTGAAAGCAGTGCTCACGGGACCCTGCCGCTCCCTCTCCCCCAGCCCCAGGCGCCCAGCACACCTGGCAGTTGGGCATCCCCCGTGCTGAGGAAGCCCAGCGACCCGAGGCGGTAGTTGAAGGTGACCACGATGACGTTGCCCCGTGTGGCGATCTCCTCCCCGTCGTACTGGTAGTTATTGAACAAGTTTAACTCCTGGGCGGCGCCCATGAGGAAGGATCCTCCGTAGATCCAGATCATGACAGGCAAGTTCTGGGAAACTGAGGCAGGAGACGTGCCGGGTGACCCCAGCTGTCACCTCCCCATCCCCTCTGGGTGCTTGTTTCAGTGATTTTCAGCTCCGGAGCCCACACATCCAAGGGGCTGGGTGCTTTCTGCAGGTTTGGGGACCTAGAGGGCACGGGGTGGGGGATGCACCTTCCTTCTGGCCCTGGGGGACCCAGATGTTGAGGTAGAGGCAGTCCTCAGAGCCTCTGGTGTTCTGATTGTCAGTGAGTTGCAGGCATCGCGGTTTGAAGTCCTTGGCCTTCAGAGTCCCTGTGGATGACCAGAGGGGCTGGTGTTGATGGGGAAAATGAGACATTATTGGGGGGGGGGGGCTAGCAATCTGAATCTAGTCACTGCTCCTTTAATTATCTGGTCCTGCAAGACCTGTTTACTCAAAATACTACTCCCATATTAGAGAGGCCATAAACCACCTCCAGAGGGGTTATCGGTGTTGGCACCAGGCCCAGCCTTGGGATATAGTCCCACTGCACCCATCCCAGCACAGGGGGCTTTTTGCAAAGCCTTTAAAGGTCCAGATGTATAATCCTTATTTGGGGCACAAAGAAACCAAAGGGGTATAAAGGAAAGCTTCCTCCTATTGGTGGTGGTGGTGGGGAAGAGACTCAGGATTTGGAGAGAAACAGACGCCCCTGAGTGACTGTACCAGTACATGTGAAATATGGGAAAATAAACGGGCTTTTCCTGTGCCTTGGGTTCCCCTGAATATCTTCTCAGTCACCCGGTCAATTGTGTAACATAAATATGGTGCATGGGCCAGGTAGGATGCAGCGGATCTGCCCCTTTGAGGCACCTCTCTGTGAGAGCAGGCGGGTGTGCCCAGTCCACGGAGCCTGTGATGATGGGAAAGCATGCTCCAGTGATTTACTGGGTTCCAGGCCCCATCGGGCCCAGGCGACCAGGGCCCCTGCTAACACTCCAGTGGACTTCAAGGAGGACAGGAAAGCCCTTTTCTGGACCAGACGTCTGACGGGTAAGTTTTCCCCTGGGGGACCAGTCCGAGGTCAGGCCTGCTTTCGGGACAGAAGAAGTAGCTGATCATTACTTAGGCAAAATATTTGCCTCAGGGACTTCCTGTGGGTGGAAGTCAAAACTCAGACTGACGGGTGTGGGAATGTGAGTGTGAGAGTGTTAAAGGGAAAGCTACCTTGTGTTGTCCTGTGTCCCTGTCAACGGAGAAGAATTTTGCCATCTGGCTGCAAATGCGGGAAGCAGTTCCTGTCAACTTGTTGTCTTAGAATGTGTGCTAAAACAATCAAAAAGGGCCCAGACCGCTGCCTGCGATGCAGATGTCTCTCCGAGAAATCAAGAGCCACCAGCTTATAACCCAAGGATGGGAATCATGAGAGCGTTTATTAATGTCTCTTGGTTGTTTAATTTGTTTAAAAATAGGGTAAGTCCCACTTTAGGGGAAGCCTAGTTGTATGTAGTGGGCCTGAACACTGTGACAGACTGCAGATGTCCCAGCAGCTGCAGAGAATCCTTTTTTCTTGGGGTCATCTTTCTTTCTGTCAGGGAAACTCTTAGCTAGTGAAATTTCTGTTTCTATCTGTAAAGTAGCGACTTTAATGTGCTCTTCCCTGTTTTATGATTTTTCTGTGATAAGTTAAAATTTTAAGATTCTAAGGTTACTTTAAAGGTATAAAATTTGGACTCTGTCTTCCTTAAACCAAGGATACTTAAAAACCGATGATTTGCATGTTGCCTCCCTAAACAAAACAGGCAAATAGCTTATGTCAAAGAATTGAGGAAGAGGAAGACTGATAGAAGAAATCCAATTAGTGTTATTTGCTGTCCACACCCAAGGACAAATAAAGTTAGGAAAATAAGCCTTATTTTGGTCAATTCTTTTCTAATAAAATAATTATATTAGTCAAATATTTAATAAAAAAGGAACCCTCTTCTAATCATAGGGACTGAAGTTTAATCTTTTGGTTAAATGAAGTTTGACAATCCTTCAAGAATTTGGATTTTAAGAAGCTTTCTCGATCTAGAATTGGCTTTAGATCATCCTAATGGGCTCTGAAATGCCTCAACTGTTTGTTTTCTCATGAAGAAAAATTTTATTCTGAAGGTACATAGGAACCTTTGTCAAATACAATTACAGTAGTACCTCGAGATATGAGTGCCCTAACATATGAGATTTTTGAGATACGAGCCGTCGAGCAAGCGATTTTTGCTTTGAAATACGCGCAACAGTTGAGATACGAGTAATCGAGGGGATTGGTCGGCTGCACACGACCCACCAGTTTACCGGGACTCGAGCATCTCATAGTTTCCCACGCCTCAAGGTTACTGAACGAATTAAACTCGTATCTCGAGGTACCACTGTATATCTAATGGTTATTAGTTATAATATTATAGAATATTAGGCTTTACAGGAAGGACAATATTCCATGTCATTTGCATTGTAATGAAATCCATAAACATGTCATTTTAAATTTCCTCTTGTTAATTGGAGACAGTTACTAATGCATTTGGAAAGTATTGCATCTTTGAAGAGTCCATGGAAAGGACTGGCAAGGAAAATCAGAAAATCTTAAAGCCAGTCAGTATATTTTTCTCCTTATATAATTCCTCCAAAATTAGGCAATGCTTAATAAATCATGGCAATGCATTTCTTTGCATAAATTTAATAAGACCGGTTTCGAGTAGTGGTTTTATTTACTGAAAACTTTGCCTGGAGTATCATGCTTTAAAGAGCCCTGTCTGAGCTCTGAAGAATTGAAACTAATAAAAGTACCACAGAAAAAGCCTGGTATCTTGCTTAGTAGTCCTGAAAAATAGATAGTACTGGAGCATCAGCCCATACCCTGCCATCACTGGCACTTTGTCAGAGCAGAAGGGGAGCAATGAGGGTGCCTCTAAGTCTCTGTGGAACTCCCCCACACTCCAGGCCTCAAGGAGGAGAGCTGCTGAGATGGACCTTAAAGCCTAGGGCATGGTCCTGAATGAAGTTGCTGCAGGTGAGGGATTCGCCTAACCCAGCAGATACTCCAGGCAGGCCCGACAGCAGCTAGATGGCTTGGGTTCCTGGCCCTCTGGGGCACATTGAGATTCAATCATGAAATTTCAGCAACAGTGGTCAGTTACCATGCTTGTTGTGTTTATGCAAATGATCAGGCCAAATTGAGTGCAATAAATAAATTAGCCTTAATTTAGTCCTTTAATAAACATAAGGATAATTTTAAGGAGAAAAATTCTATTTCAATAGTAGTTATTAAAATTAAAATGCCTTCCCCCCCCTTCCATTTGTTGTAACTCTTGCTATTCTAATTGCTCAATAGTGCCAAATTTTATAATACAGTTTGTCTCTGCCAGGTCACAAGCCCACCTCCTCCTGTGCCTGGGCCTCACTGTCCCTCTGACAGACAGCACAGATTTCTTGGCTCTGAAAAGAAAACTCCGTCCCTCCTCAGCATGGAAGTAGCCAGAGGAGCCTACCCACATCTATTTTCCCTGAAAGAGTTCAGGGCCAGGATCCTTCAGGAAATGTGTGAGGCACTTAGACAGACATGAGCAGAGCAAGGATGATGGGCCGAGTGGAGAAGAAATAGATGGGCCCTGAGACATGCTTCTCACCACTCTACCTGCTCTGAAGCTGGAAATGAAGAAACCTGTGCAGACTCCCTCTCCCTTCCTCTAAGAAAGCCAACAGGTTTAGAACAGCTAATAGATAGAATCCATAAGCCCGGATGTCCCAGTGTTACTCCAGACCAGGTCTCTGGACTGCCATTACAATCCCTTAGATAGTAAAGATTGAAAAAAATAAGACGCTGCTGAACACCTTTCTCCTTAGTGTTGAGTCTTCTATTGAATCCCCAAGGCTGACAATCAGCTTAAGGATCAAAGGAGGGAAGTGATGGAGAACATGAGACATTTTTGGGGGGGCTAGCAATCTGAATCTAGTCATTGCTGCTTTAATTATCTGGTCCTGCAAGACCTATTTACCCAAAATACTGCTCCCATTTTAGAGAAGCCAGAAACCATCCCCAGGCAGGGTTATCAGTGCTGGCACCAGGCCAGGCCTTGAGATGGGGTCCCACTGCCCCGATCCCAGCACAGGGGGCTTCTTGCAAAGTCTGCAAAAGGTCCGGAAGTATGATCCATATTTGGGGCACAAAGAAACCAAAGGGGTGTAAAGGAAAGCTTTCTCCATAGCGGCGTGGGGGGGGGGGCGGAATCTCAGGATTTGGAGAGAAGCAGATTCCCCTGAGTCACTATACTAGTCCATGTAAAACATCTGGAAGTAAATGTTTTTTTTTTGTGAGCCTCCTAGTATGCCTGCATATTTTTCGGTCGCTGGGTAAATTCTGCAAAAGCAAGAGGATGGTGGCCCCAGGCACAGGGCCTGCCCAGCACCCACTCACCCACACCCACCTTGCCAGCCGGGGTGCGGCTGGGGGTTCTCCAGGACCTTGGGTGGTGCTGCGTAGGGGATGCCCTTGAAGATGTCCACAGAGCGACCGCCGATGCCGAAGAGGCCGAGCTTCTTGTTGACGCCCTCCACGAAGCCCCCTTCCGTGTGCACCACACCCAGCTGGGGAGAGGGCAGGCTCAGGGGGTGCAGGTTGGACGGGCAGTGAGGTTTGGTACCCCAGCAGGCTCTAGGCTTTCAGACAGCCTCCAGGTGGGGCCCCTAGTCATGCCTGCCTGGAGCTGTGGGTTCCTGAGGAAGCCCCACTCCTCACCCCTGGCTGGGCCCTGAGGGAAGGGATCCTGTAGGTGCCCTGAGGCTCCCAACTCCCTCTGGAGAAGCCCGGCCACTGGCAAGCAGGTGGGTGTCGCCCCCTCTCCATGGCTGGGCTCAGGTTGAACTAGAGTCCTGTTGCCCTCTGAGGCTGTGATGGGCAAACTGCCGGCCTCCTCAGGGCCCAACGCCCTTTTGAGCTGAGCCAGAAGGGCGTTGGGCCGTGGCCATCCCTGGGCAGAGGGAGAGAGCCCAGGTCCCTGGTGGCCCAGGCAGATGCGCAGATCAGCCCTGAGGGCACCCGTGACTCTGGGCTGCGGGGACAGGGTGCCTGGCTCGTGTTGGCCTAAGTGCCCTGTGAGCTCTGGAGAGTGGCTGGCCCACCCTTACTCGTGGTTTCTGACATCCAAGTTGGTGGGTGTCCTGGTTGTTCCCTGCGGGTGCCATCGTGTGAGCGCGAAGGCAGGAGCGCAGAAGAAGGGCCAGGAAAGCCCTGGGCTGCTGTGGGTTCTCGGGGGCTCTTTGTGCCAGCGCCCCACCTGCCTGCCCCCCTCTGCGGTGCCCTCCCAGGTGCCAAACCTGGTTACCTGTCAAGTCTGCTGGGCTCCGCTTACCTTTGCTGTGCGCACTACTGCCAAGCAGCAGGCCAGGCCTAAGACAGCCAGCTCTGGGCGCCCCATGGTGCGTGTGCCTGATCGGGGGCCCTGCCTCCAGCCCATGGGTATTTATGTGGCGGAAACCATCCGGGAGAGATCCGGGAGCCGGAGGTGACAATTGCCTGTGGCTGGTTGCCTTCCCCTCCTCCTCCCTCTGCCTCTTCCTCCAGGCAGTATGCCTGGGGCCAGGATGGCTACTGTTCCCAGCCAGGCTCAGGGCCAAGGTCATGCATATGTGGGCGCACACACACTTAGACACACACACGCATGCAAAGCAGCTGTTTCCAGGAACGCTCAGGTTGGGCCAAGATCACAGGGGTACATGCACACCCTCCAACACACACACACACACACACACACACACACACACACACACACACATACACACACATACACACGTGTGTACAGGTGCAGGGATGGTCTGCTTTTCATAGGACCTGCTGACCCGGGTACTTGGTGCTGACAGTGCGCCTGGACAGGTTAGAGGATTGAATAGTCAGCTGTCCCTGAGCAGGAGCCCCAGGGAGTCAGCTGGGTGCCCAGTGCCCTGAATGGGGGCTCATTTACAAGGCCCTGGGCTCAGCCTCAGGGAAGTGGGCCTGCTGCCCTCCAGGCCCTGCCTGCCCCACCTCCAGCCTCAGACCTCAGCAAAGGAAGGTCATAGGGCATGGGCATGTGGCTTCCGGGACAGAGATGGCTGTGGGCTCCTGGACAGCCACGTGACTGAGGTTGGGTCCAAGGGCCCACTGGTGAGCAGTCCGAGCTGGGTATGGGGACCCCGAGCAGCACAGGTGGGTGATCCTGCCCTCAGGAAGGGCACACCTCACACTCAGCACCAGCAGCCCTGGGAGGCAGCACTGGAGGCTCAGGGGGGCACAGGATGGGAGGGAGGGGGCTCCCGCCCAGGGCTTCCCTGAGGGAGAGGAAGTGCCTGGCATCAGAAATGCACCACGACCTGGGGCTCAGCAGAGAGACAGAGAGGGGGACAGACAGAGGGAATGACAGACAGAGGGACAAACAGAGATAATGGGGACTCAGAGAGACAGGGAGAGAGCTGAGCAGAGTGTGTGAGAGCAGAAGGGAGCGTGTGGCTGGGGGAGCTGGTCTTAACTGGGGAACCAGAGGACAAGCCCAGGGTTCCTGCCTTTGTGTCGGTGGCAGACCACCCTCTCCAAGGATGGGGGTGCGTTCAGGACCAGGGACAGCAGAGCCCTCTCTGGACAGCGCTCCCTCATCCGGGCCCCTTTGCTACCAGGTGCCGGTGTTGGTACACAGGCCACAGCCCCGCTGACGTCACTCCTGGTGCTACCCCCGCACCACATGGATCCACAGACACCGGCCACGCTGGCTGCCCACTGCTCCAGAGCACAGGTCTCCTGGCATGGAGGGGGGAAGACAGCAGGACAGTGGGCAGCAGGAGCCAGCTGGCTGGGCCGGGAGAGGAGCGGGGAGCAAAGGGCTTGAGGGGTGCGTTTGTTAACAGCCCGAGTGCCCATCAGTATATGCATGGACAAAAGCTGTACGTCATTTACCCGTGGATTATTGAATAGCAGTAAAAAGAAGGAACTCTGACCCGTTGACACAGCCAGGAGGGACCTGCAGAGCACCATGCTGAGGGACATCAGCCAGTGGGAGAAAGACAAGTGTCCCATGATCCCACTCATGTGGAATCCCATGAACCAAATAAACTGACGAGTAAACAGGTCCATAGGCACGTACGCATGGAACAGAAGGCCAGATCTCAGAGTGACGGTGGAGGGAGGGCGGGAAGAGATTCTTCAAGAACGTATAGGCATATATTGATGGACAATAGACAGGGGAGAGACATGGCTGGGTGGGAGGTGGGTGGAGAGGGGCAGAGAGGGGAAATGGCAGAAGTCTGCCCTACTCTCAACAAGACAAGTTCAATGTAAAGAAAAGAGCCTGGCCTGGGTGGTTCAATAGGTTGAGTGTCTTCCCTGCACCAATAGGTCACCCTTAACAGACTCAGGACTGCACATGGAGCCTCAGTCCTTGGTAGGGAGTGTTAAAGAGGCAGCAGATACGTGGAATGATCGGATCCACGTTTCACTCTCTCCCTCCCTCTCTAAAAAAGAAAATCAATGAGAAAGAAAACATGTTCAGAATAGGCAAATTGCCTGAGGCAGGAAGTTGAATGGACTAGCAGCAGTTGGGGGAGGGAAGATACTGAGGAGGGCACACCGTTTCTGTTGGGAGTGATGCAATGATTTGGAACTAGGTAGAGTGATGGTTGCACAACAGTGTGACTGCAATTAATATCACTGAATTGAGCTCAGGCATTGTTAAACTATCCTGTGTTATGTGATTTAAATGTTACCCAGCTGCAAGGACCAAGTCCTGACCCAGGATGGGGCTGTCTGCCTTTGGAGGAAGAGGGGTGAGTTTGGCTGGGCTTGTGGTTTCTGCTGCCCACCATGAGGAATTCGTGGGTTTCAAGTTCAAATGGGAACCCACCAGCACTAAATGAGGGATTGTGGACAGATCAAAGCCTGCCACTGGGAAGGTGGGGCACGGAGTATTGGCCAGTGGCCTCTGTTGGGGGACTTCCCATTTTGTTCTTCAGAAGCCAGGCCTTCCTTTCCTGCTTGGAACCCTCCCGGAATCCTGTCCTGGGAAGGCCTCTCTGGCAGCGTTGTGTCTGAGGAAGTGTGGAGAGCAGCTACAGAGTTTGCACAAGGTCAAGCCTCAGACTAATGAGAGGGCAGGTCCTCTCGGGCCCACACCATGTACAAGTGCCAGCCTTTCCAGCACAATTACAGCCAAAGGTTATGGTTGTCAGCCTGACCTTATGGTCCCAGCCTGTGGTCCCCCGTGGCTGAGCGCTGTAGGCTGTGGGGTTGCAGCAAGTGGTGCCAAAACAAAGCTTGATAGAGTTCAGCTGCGTGCAATGGAGTAGATTCCAAATCCGAGAGAACAATGTAAACATCTTGTAAGCACTTTGCCCTGTGGAATCTTGCTCTAAAATAAAGACTTTTCATCAGAGAGCAGTGTCCCACCTAGCCCCAGCTTTATTCTCTTGTCTGTCTTTTTTAATATTTCATCTCTCCCTCCCCCACCCCCGCTCAGGTTCATCCCAGGGCCGTGCTAATACAGCCACAGAGAAGGATTGTGACGCAGGTTATTTAAGGTGACAGCTGGGCCCTGGGAACCAGGAGCTGCAGCTCTTCTCAGGCTTCATTTCTGGCAGAACCAGGCGCTGGACTGCCCCTCTCACGCTGCCTGCACGTGGTCTGAGGAGTCCCAGGTGAGTGTGGGTTTTCAGGAGAAACGTGCTGATTCTTGATACCTGGCTGCCCTCTGTCCCAGATGAACTCAGGGATGTGAGGTCTGAGGTCCCGGTTTCAGGAAGTCACCAGTTTAGACTCACTGTCCTGAGGGTAGATGGGCTGGAGCCCTGAGGGCTCCCAGCCCCTGCCTGGCTGCCCTCATTGACCAGGTCTGTGCTGTGGTTCTGGAATGGGGAGGTGGGCGATGGGAACCTCTGGTGGGGGAGGTGGAAAGATGGGGCAGGGAGGGCAGGGAGGAACACCACCGAAAGCTGTACCCACAGCCTGGCCCGTTAAACAGTAGACCGTGTGCATCAGGGTGGCTGGCTGGTTCCTAGAGCTGCCCCAATCATATCCCAGTCCCCCCTCCCAACCCCCGCATCAGTCAGGAACCTTCTCTTCTCTGAGCCCTCATGCTTGCTCTGAACTGACACGGTGAGCTTTGGAGTCTCAGACCTGGGTTTCAATCCTTGCTGTGAGGGTGTGGGGCCCGTGACCCCTCTTGGAGCCTTGGCACTGAGGGAAATGGCCAGCATGCTCAGCCTCTGATGGAAGCGGTGGCTGAATCTCCCCAGGCACAGAGAAGGGAGGGGGAGGGACAAGGATGTGAGACCAAGGACTGAGGGTGTGGGCCAGCATCATGGTGGAGACCCTCAAGGAACCTGCTTCAGCTAGACCATAAGGGGGAATCAGGGGCAACTAGAAAAGCCTCAACCTGATTTTCTTAAGTGGCCAATGGGAGGACCTAGTAGATGTGTTAGGAAACAGGTGAGCCCAGAGTACTCAGCCAATGAGGAGCTGGAGGAGGGGCCTGGTAAGTGGCTGTGTTCCTGCCCCAGGAGCGGGGGTGGGGGTGGGGGTGTGTGTGTGCCCGTACATGCCCGTACATGCCCGTACATGCCCGTACAGCCAGGCAGACACCCGCTCTGGAGAGAGCGTTCAAGGTCTCCTTTCCCCGCACTTCTGTCTCCGAGTGTCATCTGAGTTGGGACAGGGGAGCATTTCTCACAGCAACTGTCTACAACGGGGTGTTCCCCGTGCCCACCGCCTGGGCCAGGTGAGGTCAGGATGGCGGGGAGCCTCGGTGCAGGCGATGACCTGTCACAGAGCTCGCTGAGGTGGCCATGACCCTGCATGTCACCTCTGCCTCCCGCTGCCCTCCGGACTCTGCCAGAGCCAGCGGGCAGCACCCTGGCCCAGCCCTGGTTCCCTCTGCTCTGAGCCCAGCGGGATGTGTTGCTGTCTCTGCCTGGGATCCAGCTCGAGGCGAATGAGTGTCTCTCCCAGGCCATTCCCATTACTGTTACCCAGAGCCCACTCCCCAGCCCGGAGTATGTGGCTGAGGCTGGGCACACTGGTCCAGAGGCAACTGCCCACAGAGCCCATTCCCCACTCAGAGCTGACCCTTCTC
>JAAGEH010001827.1:0-39246 GCA_011751065.1 Lasiurus cinereus
CTCTCCCATAAGTGCTGACTCAGCCTTCCAGTCTCCTTCCAGCCTACTATACTTAGAAGCTTGAAGCAGATTTTATGTCCACACAGGTTTGGAAGAGTATCACTCTCACCTGCATCCCATTGACCTTAACTTCACTGAAGAGGATGGTGGGAAATAACATCTTCCTTTGTGTCCAGAAAGAGGAAAAGATGACAGGATTCTGTGAACAAAAAGCCTTGTCTCTGCTACAACCTCTTTCCTTTGGAAAACCACCCAAACCTAAGCCCCATAGTTCCTGGGGAGCTGGCAATTAGAATCCTCACCCCCAGGGCCTAAGGAGTGGGTGGACCCATGACCTAAGCTAAACAAAGTCAAGTATTCCTCTCCTGGTCATTTGAATATGGAGCAAAGTCAAAAGAGCAAAAGGCACATAGTGGAATCATAGGGTGGCAATACCCAGTGAGATGGATGCTGACTGCAGAACTCTGTGGTTTCACTGGGTCCTCTCCCTCCTAACACCAGTTATCCAGCTCTTGTCAAGTCTGTGGGCTCACCCCTATCATTCTAGTTAATCCCTACTTATGGTTAAGTTTCTGTTGTTTGTACCTCAAATACCTTAATCAATACCCAATATTTGCTATCTGTATGCTGACCAACCAGATTCTCATTCTCTCATGACTCAGCCCTAAAGTATAATTTCACCATGGCAGTGCCTCCCCTTGGGGATATGTTGGGGTGTCTGACCAATCTTTTCCAGGTGACACTTCTCTATCTCATTAGCTACTGTATTTGATCATTAAGATGCAGCTCTACCTATAGAATTAGTGTCCTTATAAGAAGAGAAAGAGACCAGAGCCCGCCCTCTCTCCATGTAAAGATACAGAAGACAGTGGCTATCTGCAAGCCAGCAAGAGGACCCTCACCAGGAATCAATTCTGCCAGTATCTTGATATTGGACTTCCTAGCCTCTCTAGACCTAAAAAAAAAGTTATCTGTTGTATAAACCACCCAGTCCATGGTATTTTGTAATAGTAGCCTAAGATGACAAAGACAATTCCTGGTGACCATATTAAATTATGTAAACGGAAATGTGTGAAATTAATTTTAATAACATATATCATTTAACTTAATATATACAAAATATCATTGCAAAATATAATCAATAGGAAAATTATTAGTAAGATACTGTACATTCGTTTGGTCACACTAAGCCTTCATAGTCTGGTGTGCATTTTATAGTCATAATACATCTCATCTGAGACCAGCCATGTTTCAGGTGCTCAATGGCCACATGCAGCTAGTAGCTACCATGTTTGACAGCCCAATTCTACAAAGTGCTGGGTGGAAAAGAGAGGTTATCAGAATAACCACCATTTCTTGAGCCCTGCTATTTTCCCTTAAGTAAGACTTCCAGATACAGAATTACTGGATCACAGGATATTTTCTTGAATTCATACACATATTGCCATTCTCACTTTTTAAAAGGCATGAAAGCTCTAGATAAAGGTCTCAAAGTAAATACACTCAATCTTCTTTCCTTTACTCCAAATCCATAACAAAGAGTCATGATATAAAAATACATGTTTAGCCCTAGCTGGTTTGGCTCACTGGATGGAGTGTTGGCCTGTGGACTGAAGGGTCCCTGGTTTGATTCCAGTCAAGGGCACATGCCCAGGTTGTCAATCCACAGTGCAGGAGGCAACTGATCAATGATGTTCTCTCATCATTGATGTTTTTCTCTCTCCCTCTCCCTTCACTGAAATCAATAAAAATGTATTAAAAATACATGTTTATATGCTTCTTTCAAAATATAAGAAGAAAATCCCAGTAGCTCAAACTGAGAGTAAAATTTAAACAATGAAAAAAGTATAAAGCCACAGGGACAAAGATAGGACTGGAGCCAGGCACGCAGGGCCGCAGTTAAATACCTTCTGTACCAGGAACCTGAGCGGGGCTTCCTACCCAAGAACAGTGGGTGATGTAACTTCATCCATGCATCTAGAATTGTGGCAGAAATACACTACTTGCTCAGAGCCAGCGTCCACAGTAGAGTCCCCTTCTGGTCTTGAGAAGGCTAACCCCTATTTTGTAAAACTACTGTTTGGAATTCTCTGCTGTTTTTTTAGACAGCCTCTTATTCTAAAAACAAAAAACAAAAACAACAACAACAAAAACTGCTTTCTAGCCTGCTTTAGCCTGCTTGAATGAGGAAGATAAATTTTCTGTCTGACCTTGTAGGCCAGAGACTAGATATGACCATAATCTCAATGCCATACCAGATGTATTTTTTAATCAGATAGAACTGTGTCATTTTCAAGGCCAGCAGCGAGATAATCAGTAAGCACACATAGGGCTGGCTCTTTAATAAAAAGGGAAGTTCTGCTTGTAGCCTTGCTTAGAATTTGAATTCATTTTCTCTAAGCCTACTGATGAATAAAGTGTGACTCCACACTCTCTGAGCATTGTTGATTTATTCCGGATCTCTGTAATAGTCTGTACCAGGTGAAGTGTCATCCCAGAAGTGAGCTGCAAAACATATGGCCTAAGGTGAGTCTGGTAACCCATGAGACCAAGGCCAAGACAGCTAAGAAACTGCTTCACAGATGAGAGAAGTATGCAAGAAAATTCACACAGGAAAAGTTAGAAACCACACTTAATACAATAAAAATGGTCACAAAGGAGAGGTTTTTATCCTGAGGTGACAGAAATACAAGAAGATAAAAACAACTTAAGTTCTGTCTAAAATCTTCAAGGAAATAAAGAAGATAACATCATTAAATCAGAAGAAGATATCATGAAACTAAAATAGATAAATAATAAAAAGGACATTAGAAAATTATCACCTCCCCACGTAAAAATGAAACCATCCTTTAAAGGAACTGTACTTCACTACACTGACAGAAGAGGGTGATCTTGAACTATGAATATAAATTACTCTAATTCCGTGAAATAAAAGGAACCATCACAAAGCCACAGGAAGCTACACTAAGAGAGGGAAAAAATGAGAATCAAAGCATTTTAGCTGTAGAAAGTTCTTGCCAAAAAAAACACCACAAAACACAAAATTCCAAATGGAATTATTATCTTAAAACAAGCATTTGGAATATGAAAAAACACCTGAAGTTGTAAATTAAACATTGAAAAACAGAAATGAACAAAGCAAGAGAGAGAGAGAGAGAGAGAGAAAGAGAGAGAGAGAGAGAGAGAGAGAGAGAGAGAGGATAGATAAATTTGTCAACCAATGATAGAACTCAGGAAAGAAACAGAAAAATAATCTTAGGAATTAAGGCTCAATTTTAAGTATCCAAAGGAGGTTAGACTTCAATGAAATTCAAAAAACAACACCCCATGAAACTCATAGAAAAAAGAGGTCAAATTTGTACTTTTTGACCACCTTCCTCCAACTGGTAATTGACTTCTTTTTAAAAAGATACAAATTTTTAAAAAGTGACACATAATGAAGTTAATAGAGCAGATCCTAATAGTTATAGTCATCATGTTGTACATTATATCCCTAGTACTTACATATAACCAAAAGTACCAATTTGACCTCTTAGGCAACTCTGCTAGCAGTTCTCAACCTGTGGAACTGCTGCTGCAGAGCCTAAGACCATTGGAAAACACAGATATTGACATTACGATTCACAACAGTAGCAAAATTACCATTATGAAGTAGCAAAGAAAATAATTTTATGGTTGGGGGTCACCACAAGATGAGGAACTGTATTAAAGGGTCGCGGCATTAGAAAGGTTGAGAACCACTGCTATTGAGGCTTAGAAGCAAGAGAAGAATGGCATGGGAGGACACTTACTGTTAGAAGGCTCCTGAAACTCAGAGACAGTGTTGTTTCTGGAACTGGTGGCAAAATCAGGAACATTCCTCCCTACTCTACCACATAGTTTCAAGTTTCTGCTGCCAGATGCCCCTCTGGAAATAAGCATAGGAATCATCTTCTAGGGTTTAATCATATCTCAAATGTTTCAACTCAATGCACTGAATAATCATCTGTGAGAAGTTCACAGATTGGTGCTCCAGTTGGCAGGACACTGAAGTCCAAAGGCTCACATTCATGGTTTCCACCATTAGCGAAGTCCTCCTCTACAAACCTCTACTCTTTTCCTTGCAGGTGCATGGAACAGGTGAGTGTTCTCCTAGATGCCAGACAATACCATGAAATTTTCCTTTCGCTTTAATTTTTTCCCCACTATTCCAACAAGTATTATTAAGCCATGATTCAGGACCCCAGGGTGGGATGTTCTCAGGCCCCCGTTCACCTCCCTGGAAGAAGGTTGGAGGACAGAGGACAGGTGAGGTGCTCCTGGCTCAGATCTTCCCAGGAAACTTGATTCCTGTCTGGTAGTTGTCTCACGCTGACACCCAGGATATGGCACACAAAGGAACTTGCACAAGGGATGTGGGTTTGTTAACACATCCATGCCCCTTTACCTTGCTCTACTTTTCCCTAAAGCATGTATCATGTTCTATCATTCTCGATAATTTACTTCTTTATTGTGTTCATTACCTCCTTACTAGATTGTAAGCTTAAGAAAAAAGAAGGATATTTATCTGCTTTATTCACTGAACAGCCTTTATCAGTAGCTATCACATGTAGGAGCCCAATAAATATTTATTACTGAGAGAATATTGGCATTAGCAGCCTAAGAAAAGTATATCCGAGGCCCCGAAAGTTAGAAAGCACAGAACTACCACTCTGCCTTTTAATTATTAAGCTGCACAAGTGTAAAAAAACTCATTTTCATTTTACCCTTCAGTCAACAAAGCAATAAAAGCCCTTGAACGTGCATAATGAGTCCATGAGAATGATGGCTAATTGATGTCAAGCAGCCTAGCTGCCTGCCAGTTGGCCGCTGGGATCACCTGATGAGCTCCTTGGAAGTGGAGCAGATCTCTCTCTCTCTCTTTCTCTCTCTCTCTCTCCCTCTCCCCCACCCCTCTCTTTCTTTCTCTCTCTCTCTCATGCTCATTATACATCTGTTTGAACAAGCCTGGGGGACAGGGCTTAGAAATGCTCTCAACAATGTCGCAGGAATGAGACAAACACTAGAAACTGGATAGGCACGGCAAATTTACTTCTGTGCAGAAGGAAGGGTGCTCCTGCCAGCTGAAAATCATGAAAAAAAAAAAAAGATACAGAGGCAAAGGAGCATTGAACAGGCTGTCAGGCTACAGCGGGAAGGCAGGGGAGGCTTGGGGGCGGGGGGCGCTCTACTAGATCAACTGAAGGACTTGTATGCACGTATATAAGCATAACCAATGGGTACAAGACACTGGGAGGGGGGGCAAGTGAGGGCATGTATTGGGGGGTAAGGGAGGCCGGGGGGAGGTCAATGAAAGGGAAAAAAGGAGACATGTGTTCTACTATTTGTAATACTTTAAACACAAAAAATTAATTACTTTAAAAAAACAATAAAAATACCACCTAAGATTTTATGAAGTTAAAAAAAAAAAAAGCACACCCAGCGGGAAGTCTACTCAGGTTTAATCTCCTAACGTGGGTCTGCCCTGCCCTTCACTTTGAACTCTGACCTGACTGGCCAGGGTCCAGAGCCCGGATTCCCATTATTGGGCGATTGGCTAATTCAGAGGAAGGGGAAGGTAAGGCAGAACCTAAGATTGCAGCCCCCCTGAGAGCCTGAAGGTCATACCAAGATGGCAGAACCTAAGATGGCGGCCCCCATAAAGAATCTGAAGGCCATACCCAAATGGTGCGAGCTCCCTTCTTTGACATGAAAGATGGCTGGTTCACTCTCATGGGGGGGTGGGGGGGGAGCATAGATGAAGAAGAGCTGAGACAGCGTCTGCTCCAAGGCCTTTGTTCTCATTGCCTGCACGGGGCCTGGGGCTTTGTCCCCATTCTCTCAGCCTGGGACCCTCATCCTGGACCCTGGTTTATTAGATTCCTCGAAGGCTCAGAGCTGTTTAATTAGAATCCAACTCTGTGATTCGTCCAGGTTCACAGGATAACTAGGTCTGAACCTTGCTCTCTGGAGTCTCTTCTCCAGCCTGGCATTTCCCTGGGTGAATGGCACTCAATGTTTCTGTTTACAGAACAGATTGCACCAGTCAGATTGGGTCTGAATCCAGCGGGGTCATTTCCTGGTTGATTGGATAGCTTTTGAACCTTTTGACAATATTGAATTTTACCTGAGCCCTGCGAAAACAGGGAGGATTAATAATTCCTTCCACCTTTTACATTCTAGGAAACAGCTCATCTCTCAGAGTTGTTGTCATAAATAAACTAGTTAATATTAATACCAGGGCAAAAACAAAGGAAGGCCAGCCTTTATAAGCTGCAACTTCATGCTCCCCAGGGAACCACCGGTCTATTCCTTGCAGATCACTGGGAGGAAATACAAACAAAAGGGGAAATAGGCACATAGGCAAGGAAGTTGAGGTGACATAGAAAAGATGCTTGCCTGTCTGTCTAAACTGAGAAAAATATAATTGCCTATGGGGGGTAGAGTCACTACAAGCATGAGAAATCCTAAAGGGTTAATTGTTTAAGCTCATCGTTATGATCCTCAGAGGAAGAGTTCTCTCTCTCTCTTGTTCTGTTCTTGTGCTCTTCTTGCTCTGTGACCTGTACTCTCCCCATGCACTAGCCTGCCATGTGGCCTTAAGCAACCCCATGGCCCATGGCCAGGCGTAAGCTACACGAAATGGATGGCAACTGAGAACACAAGCTAAGCTAGCCAAATGCTGCACTAGTCTGTTCTTGAACATGGAGCAAAGGCTCTGGGTAGTGGCCTTAATCCTAGCCCTGCTGAAGACAAAATTGAACTTTTTCCATGACTGGAGGGGGGGAAATGCAACATTGGAAACCCAGGGGTTTTATTCCATGAAAATAAAGATCACTCACCCTCCCCTGTTAGTCTCAGGAAATTCCTTTTCTTGAGACATCACAAGAACTCCACTTCCACTGGTAACAGATGGGGACACAGAGGGCACCCCACCAGTAACAAAAGGACAATCTTGCCCATGCAGATTCCATGATAAGATCTGTCCATGCTCTCTGCAGGGATTCCCTTGTTTACCTGCTTGTAAAAAAAAAAAATCCTGACTTCCTTCCCTTTCTTTGAGGTGGTCCTCACCAATATACCTCCTAATTGCGATAGCCTAAATAAAACCAGCTCCTAATTGCCCAATGCATTTTGTCTTAATTTTTCTATTTATAAAAGATCATCATAACTACTTAGGACTGGTTGTGAGGAGTAAATAAGATAATGTGTGCAAAGCATAGTAAGCTTTTAATAAAATTTTTAAAATATATTTTTATTGTTTTCAGAGAGAAAGGGAGAGGGAAAGATAGAAACATCAGTGATGATAATCATTGATTGACTGTCTTCTCCACATACCCCCACTGGGGAATAAGTCCACAACCCGGGCATGTGCCCTTGACTGGAATCGAACCTGGGACTCTTCAGTTTGCAGGCTGATGCTCTATCCATTGAGCAAAACCAGCTAGGGCTCAATAAATATTCTGATAAAATTATTATACCTGTCATTAATTCCCTACCAGGCCTTTTTCCTTAGGGTTTCCTGTGCTGATTAAGGTCTGATGGGTGTTATCATTAATGTGCAACTTGCTGTCATTACATATTTCCTGTTCTAGACAGCATTTTCTAGAAGCGTTTGCTGGTTCATTTCTAGCCCTACTAAACCACTATCAACCATTGAACACAGCTAGGAGCATATCCCAAATGCTCTCTGAAAACAGTGTGTCAACATTCCCCTCCCATTCAGAAATGGAGTTCTGAACTGCTTCCCCCAACCCAACAGCCCCCCTCCCCCAATTGTTCTCCACGATCTGGCTTTGCTTTTCCCTTCACACTTGATTTCCTTACATTTGAGTGTTGCTTCTTGCTTGTTCAGCTACTTGCCTCCAGATTTTACTGGTGGTAGATGTGGGTCAACTTCAGTTCAGGAGAGGGCAAGAGCTAATCACTGCCTCACCATGCTTCTGCAGAACCTTGCCAGTGCTTAGCATTGGAATTTCCTGGGGGCTTTTTAATATTTCCCATATGCACATAGCTCCCCAGACCAATTAAGTCAGGGCATCTTGGTTTGGAACCAGGACACTGGGTTTGTGTTTTTTTTCCCTCTCAATTACATTAACTAAGAAAATTTCCTTAAAGTTTTCCTTGCCTGACTCACCCTAAATCTTTGGATGCTTCTAAGGGGAAGTCTGCTAGTAAGGGAAAGTTGAGGAGAAATAAGTGTCTGTTATAAACAGCTGATGAGCTTGATATTTTATGGATGTGTATTTTAGATCTATAATTTTATTGAATAAGCTACACCTTTAACAGTAGTTAACATTTTTAAGCAACTGAAATTAATTAAATTGATAATTGCTGTCCCTCTCCCAATAGTTGAGTGAATTATAGCAAAGAGCACCAACAGTAACTGCTGATTTTCTATGGGAAGTAAAACAAGTCCCCAGCTGCCCCAGTCTTCTTTTTTCTCATCTCCTAGTCAATGTGCAACCTTCCCCACCTCCCTTTTTAACTGGAAACTATGAGAAAATACTCAAAAGAAATCTTGTTTGTTCTTAGTAAAAAGCCAGAGGTGAAATTATGATCCAGAACTTTTTAAATCTTTATTGTTGAAAGCATTACATTCTCCCTCTGACACCCGCCCCCCATACCCCACCCTGCCTCCAGCCACAGGCCACAGGCTTTCCCCAACTTACTGTCTGTGTCCCTGGCTTATCCAGGACACTGTTGTTTTGTTTTGTTTTGTTTTGTTTTTAATTTGTACTTATTTATTTTTTGACACTGGTTTTTTAAAATTGGTTCTAGATATTCAGCAAAGGTTAAAAACTGTCAATGGCCAAAACCGGTTTGGCTCAGTGGATAGAGCATCAGCCTGCAGACTCAGGGGTCCCGGGTTCGATTCTGATCAAGAGCATGTATCTTGGTTGCGGGCACATTCCCAATAGGGGACGTGCAGGAGGCGGCTTATTGATGTTTCTAGCTCTCTATCCTTCTCCTTTCCTCTCTGTAAAAAATCAATAAAATATATATTTAAAAAAAAAAAAACTGTCAATGACCCTGGCTGGTGTGGCTCAGTTGGCCAGGCATCATCCCATATATCAAAGGGTTATTGGTTTAATTCCAGGTCAAGGCACATACCCAGATTATGGGTTCTAATCCTGGTGACAGGGTATGTGTAAGAGGCAATCAACAGATATTTCTCTCTCTCTTAAAAAAGAAAGAAGGAAAGGAGAAAGGAGAAAAGAGAGCAAAGGAGAGGAAAAGTGAAGGAAAAGGGAGAGGAAAAAGGAGAGGAAAGAATAGGAAAGGAAAGGAAAGAAAAGGAAAGAGAAAGAACCTGGCCAGTGTAGTTCAATGGTTGATCATGGACCTCTGAACCAGTTCAGGGTTCTATTCCCCATCAGGGCACATGCCTGGGTTTCAGGCACAAATGTGCTGGGGAGAATGAGATTTGTCTTTTTCTAAAAGTGGAAATTTTAAGTGAGATCTCAGGGCTGAGGTGCTCCTTTCATATGCAAACTAGCCACTCCAGAGCCATAGGCTGCCCCCTCCTCTATCCCTCAGGGCAGCTATTCCCCTGCACTAATCACCCCAGGCACAGGTACCAGACAACTTTACATAGCCCCTACATCCTGGACCTCACTGAAATTATCCCATCTAGCTAATCCTCTAGACCAGCGGTCCTCAACCTGTGGGTCGAGACCCCGCTGGGGGTCGAACGACCCTTTCACAGGGGTCGCCTAAGACCAGCGGAAAACACCTGTTTGCCATGGTCTTAGGAACCAACAGACCGCTCCTCTGTGTAGCAAAGTGTAGCAATGTGGTTTACTGTTGTCATATGAAGACTGTTACCCATGCTACACCACGATTCAAGACAAAATTTCATTTATTTGTAATTAGTAATAAATATTTCACAATATATAATTACATATTGTTTTTGTGATTAATCACTATGCTTTAATTATGTCCAATTTGTAACAATGAAAATACATCCTGCATATCAGATATTTACATTACAGTTCATAACAGCAGCAAAATTACAGTTATGAAGTAGCAACGGAAATAATTTTATGGTTGCGGGTCACCACCACATGAGGAGCTGTCTTAAAGGGTCGCGGCATTAGGAAGGTTGAGAACCATTGCTCTAGACAGTCCCTCTTCCCCCAAGTTCCCATTACCTCTGAGCAGCTTTGGTACTTCCCTCGGGCCCCTCCCCCACTGGAGTGTGGCTTGCCCCCTTCTATTGGGAACTGTGAGTAACTATCTTTTCATTGGCAATCATCTCATGATTTGTTGGCTTCATTATTCCTGAACGATAATAAAACTTACTTTTTAAAACCTACAAAGTCTGATGAATCCAACAGGCTCTAGCTTCCTGCTGCTAAGGAAAACAGTGTTGAAAACAGATCTTATAAAGTCCTAGAGGCCAATGTTTTCCAGATCTCAACTAAGATTTCAGCAAATACTGGGGACAGGTCTCAGCTTAGCCCAAGGTGCCACATACCCGGACTCTCCTGAGGGCAGATGCCCTGCCCTTTCAGTTCACATATTATGCCCTCTCCTGTGGAAGTATACCTCCTGAGAGAAGGCTGAGGTCTGGCATCACTTCTGATTAGACTTATATCTTGTGAGGAGGCTGCCTTTAGATGTACATTAATCCAGTCATTTACTACACTAAAGGAGTATTTTACTGGAGTTACTGACACTTCTTTTACTTCAGAGAGAGAATCATCCCCTCAAGTCTACCCTGATTCCATAGAGGTCTTTAATTAGAACATCCAGTTTATGAAGGAACAGCTTGTGAAAAATAATCTTTGTTTCTTTCCCACCACTGGCCTCCCCTGGCCTCATTATTCAACTATTCTCCTTCCTGCAACCTTCCCTTTTCCCCATCTTCCACCCACAGTGATCAAAGCTCCAAAAGGACCCTTCTCTGCCAGTCTTCCCCAAAGCCTCCAAAAGATGACCCAATATTGATTCCTCCATCAGTCTCATTCTCTTTCCCCTACATTCTGGCCACTTTGGGGTTTCCCAAAACCTCAAGAAATGCTTAGTGACCAGTGTCAGACACAGCACTTGAGTTTTAGGGGGGATTGGGCTGCTTCATGGACTGTGAAGGTAATACAGGTTAAAACAAGTTTTGAACCGGCCAGAGAACCCAGCCAATATTTATTTTTAAAAAATAATAATGAATTGACTAGAGAGAGAAGCAGGTTGGGTGGGACTGTAAATTGGATGCGGCCAAAGTTTCATGGAATCACCAAGTTGGAGCCAATAGTGTGAGCCAGGCTGATGGAAACTCATATATGGCTGCCAGTCAGCTCTTCCAAGTGGGAGGTCCCAGCACAGGAACAATGACCCCTTCTAGCACCCCCATCTGGAATAAAGCCATCCCGAGTTCTTGCCCTGATGCCAGACATTCCAGTTCCTCCCTGAATGTCTCAGGTTCCTTTCAAGTCACCATCTCAACACTGGAGCCCAGAGTAATCAAGACTGAGTAAGTTCATATTCCAGCCCTTCAAGAGAAACTGGTTGGTTCTCCGGCAGCCTTTTATGTCACTCAGACACAATCCCATCTGGTTTTTAAAAACTGAAGTTATGTGGACTTGTATTCCCAGCTCTGGAACCCTGGGCTGGGGTCTGATGTGGAGCTGGGATTCCTTTCTCCTCACAGGTCTCTGCAACTACATCTCTACTGATTAAAAACATACCATACCACCCATAGAGAATGAGCATGGGGTCCTTGGTCTTTTTCTAAAGGTGGAAATTTAGAAATTGGCTGGATTAAGGGAGGGGGTCTACCATATAGAATTTCAAAGGGAGAGACCAGCCCCTTCACCTCTTCCACCTCTCCTACCAGTCTTAATGTGCATTCCTCTTTAGTTCTCTAGTTGTAGGACTTCCATTCAGCAAAGTTTCAAGTGGTTCTGTATTTTAGTTGTAATTTTTTAAAATTTAAACTTTTAAAAATATATATTTTATTAATTTTTTACAGAGAGGAAGGGAGAGGGATAGAAACATCAATGAGAGAAACATTGATCAGCTGCCTCCTGCACACCCCTACTGGGGATGTTCCCGCAACCAAGATACATGCCCTTGACAGAAATCGAACCTGGGACCTTTCAGTCTGCAGGCCAACGCTCTATCCACTGAGCCAAACTGATTTTGGCTTTTGTTGTAATTTTGATGTGGTTGTGGCAGCTAATATTGCCATCTTGGTTCTCCCTCTACCTTTAGGATTTTACAAATAAATGTTCTCTTACAGTTTGAGTCTTGGCTCTAAATCCTTTCTTAGCCAGAACTCATATACTGAGGTTGCTGAACCCAGGTCCAGTCTAACTCCATAGGTCTAATACCTGGTGCCCTTCCTGGTGCCCTTCCCGTTGCTCACAATAGTTATGCACTCATTGGTTGATTCTTGCATG
The DNA here is from genome assembly GCA_011751065.1 of Lasiurus cinereus. Lineage (NCBI taxonomy): Eukaryota > Metazoa > Chordata > Mammalia > Chiroptera > Vespertilionidae > Lasiurus > Lasiurus cinereus. Next base: position 12,420 of record JAAGEH010001827.1, read on the forward strand.
TGCCCTGACTAGGGATCAAACCTGCAACCTTGGCACATCAGGATGATGCTATAACTAACTGAGCTACCCAGCCAGGGCTAAGCATGTTTCTAAGACGAAATGTATCTCAAGATCCAAACAAATGACATATGAGGAGCGCAGAAGGCTAAACCCTATAACAGGCTACTTTGGCACACTCAGGAACAATTGTTGACCTCCCCTAAAGGGCCTGAAAGAAGTTAGGTAGAGGGCCTGTACCAGGAAGAGAGATATTAACAGAAATAACTATCAACGTAAGAAACATTCAAACCAGTGAAGAATTTTTGTGAGTTTATTTGAGCCAAACTGTTGACAATTACTGGGAAGCAAAACCTCAATTGATTAAGATAATGCTCCTGAGAATGGTGGTTTTGTACTTTATTTTATACATTACAATAAAAAGAGTAGACTTAAGTGAGTTACATGAAATCCATTGGAGATAGATTAGGGATGCAAGAGAAAGCAAAGCAGGGAAACCTCTGGGATTGGATAAAAAATAAGATCATAGACACATACTTCTTTTACAGGACATATACTATAATTAACAGTCAATAATTAACTCAATAACAATGAGGGGATTTGTGGTATGTGATTTGAGGGGTCTGGAAAAAGGAAATTATTTTGATATTTCAAAGGTATGTTATATATGCAAAAAGACAACAAACAGGCTCAGGTAAGGTAAAGACTGACCTTTGTCAAGGAAGATACCAGCCTAGGACATGAATACCCACCATAAACTGTTTTTAATTTAAGTGGTTTTCTTTTCAGACCTTTGTGGTTATTTTAGGTCTCTGAGTTTGTAAGGCTGCCATGCAGGTCTCCCCTGATTTTGTCAGGATTAGTACGTGACCCCTTTTTGTCCACATCCTATCTAATAAAAGGGTAATATGCAAGTCGACTGAATGGCAGAACAACCAGTCACTATAACGTAAACTGACCACAAGGGGCAGATGCTCAATGGTGGAGCTGCCCCCTGGTGGTCAGTGCACTCCCACAGGGAAAGCACCACTCAGCCAGAAGCCAGGCTCATGGCTGGCAAGCGCAGTGGTGGTGGTGGGTGTGGGCCTAAGCCATCAATTGGACATCCCACAGGGGCTCCCAGACTGTGAGAGGGCACAGGCCAAGCTGAGGGACCCCCACTGAGTGCACAAATGTCATGCACCGGGCCTCTAGTGATGTTTATAACAGAAAGATTTAGCTGCATGACATGCCAAACTTACATTTACCAAACATTTGCTCTTCTCATCTTCCTATGAATTGTCTTCCTCCCCTAAATCTTTCTCCTGAGCTCAGGATGGTATACAAACTGAAATTATATGAGTGCCTGACAGTCTCCTATTTTTATGGGGCTTCCGCATGTACAAATTTGTTTTTCTTCTGCTAATCTCTTTTATGTCAATTTAATTATTAGACCGGCAGATGAACCTAGAAGGGAAGAAGGAAGGAGTTTTCTATGCCTACACAAACAAATGAACTTTGAGATTATAAAGCTGTTTGCAAGCTAAACAGCCTCTACCTAATGGCCAACTGGGTGCAGTGAAGTGAACCCTGATTTAGGAGATTAGGGTTCTAGTCCCAACTCTGCCACTCATTTCTCCATAGAGACTCAGATGACTCACTAATAAAATGCACATACTAGCTTTAATATCTTCTGTGCCAGATATTAGGAGAATGGCCCAGGCTGTCTCTGGCAATTCCAACCATGATTTAAATTAAAGCTCAGCTGTAAGAGGTTCATTTCCTGCTGTGAAGAATTCCTACATTGAATGATTTATGAAAAGTTTTGGAGTGGGTGGTAATGACATAAAGGATCTTTCTTTCTGAAGGAGCTTATTAATTCAATCATCACAGCAGAGAGAATGAGGAGTGTGGTGGAAGGAAGAGGTGGGCTGTGTGGCTGGACCCAGGGTACACAAAGGAACCACGGGTGACCAATTTATTTCTTGCTGCAATGTTTCCTTTTCCTCAAATCAAGAGCCCTATTGCATCTCAACAGTCTCAGAGAAGCCATTTGCCTTCTTTCCAAAGGGCAGTCATTTGCCACCTACAGGTTTGTATTAACATAAACTTTGAAGACGGCTTTTTGTTCTAGGAAAAAAGCCTCTCAGTAGGGCTAAGGCAATCAGACATTCCGCTTCAGAAAGGCAGAATTAATTGACTGCAGAAAATAAGCTGACATTCTGCTCCAAGTAACGTTGAAGGGAAGTAATCTTGAATGGATTTGTAACTGGTTCATTTACACAATTTTTATTACTTGAAAGGATTCAGTGAGCTTATAAAGTCCAGGGGCCTCAGTTTAGTAAAAATTGCCCTGGGTGAGATGTTGTTTAGTGTTTATTACAAACATTTAAGCAGCTACTGATGGTTCCTTAAGGGGCATAAAACTATTAAATGCCAATTCTTATTTTCACATTTCTATTTTCATTTTGCTAATTACTTGTTTAATTTTTTTTATTGATTTTTAGAGAGAGAGGAAAGGGTAGAGAGGAAGAGAGAGAGAGAGAGAGAGAGAGAGAGAGAGAGACATCTATTGGCTGCCTCCTTCAAGCCCCCTTCAGGGACAGAGGCCACAACTAGGGCATGTGCCCTGGCTGGGAATCGAACCAGCACAGGACAATGCCCAACCAACTGAGCCACACCAGCCAGGACGTGCTCATTATCTCTTAACAGAAACTTTTTGTTATTTATTTTCATCAGCCAGTTGCCAATGGGGAAGATTTCAAAGAACTTTTCTTTGAAGAAATATTCGATGCAAGTCTCCTCAGTGGTGAGCTTTAGCAAAGGCCTGGAGGTGGGAGAGACAATGGTGAGGGAGCCTGGGATGAATAAAGCTGGGTAAACAAAGCAGCGGTCTTGGAACTCCCTGCTAGGTAACATAAACTGACCAGATTATTTATTGATCAAACCAGAGCATTTTTGAGACTAAAAGGGGATGCTAATTTGATGGGGTACCAGGAAAATCTGGGACAAACTTAGGGAAATGAGCATACATGGTGACTATAATACCTGGCTTAGCAGTTCTGTGCTTGTGGAAAGTCATTTAACCTTTTTGAGCTTCTTTCTTCGCTTCACAATGAAGAAAACAATGTTCTGCAGGATTTTTGTACTTATTAGTGTCAGGGAGAAAAGAGCTTTCCTCTATCCTCCTGAGTTTTCATGTCTGGTCTGATAATTAAATTGACATGACATAGATTAACAAAGAAACTAAAATTTAATTACATACATGCAGGGCCCTTATAAGAATGAGACCCACAGGCAGTTAGACAATTAAGGTTGATGTGTCTTTCTGAGCTTCACTTGAAGTTTATATGCCTTTCCTTGCCGTTCAAGGGGTAGAAGTCTGGGATTTCAGAGGGGAGAAAGACAACTTTCAAGAAGATGAAGGAACAACTATTTGGTAAACAGAAGTTTACCATGGCATGTAGAGACAATGGGATGCAGAAAGAATTAAAAAACACATACAAACATTTGTTTTAATTTATGAATGTTAGAAAGAGAGAGGGATCAGTTTGTTTTTCCACTTATTTATGCATTCATTTGTTGATTCTTTTATGAGCCTTGAATGGAGATCAAACCCATAACCTTGGCATTTTGGGAGCATACTCTAACGAACTGAGCTACCCAGCCAGGGCCAACACAGAGAAAACTCTGAATAAGCTTTACTAAGTGTCCCCAAATCTACCACATCTATTTCACATTCTTCATGGTTATCCTTGGTGACAGTTCCTGGATCAAGCTAAATTTTTTTAAGCTGGGAAGGGGAGAGGAGGAGAGTAAAAGTTCTTTATGAGTCTTGGTGGCCTCAATTGTCTGCAGCTCAAAATAATCTAGATGTTAAAGTGACACATTCTGGAGAGACTCATTTTGAACCCCTTCATTAGTCCTGGAGATACACATAATACATTTTACAATTTGTAAAACATGATATAAATATGAGGTGCTATCATAGTTGATGAAGGAAAGTCAAGTTTACTGCTTGCTACTGAAAGACTGAATATAAAAATAGGCAATGTCTGGGCCATATATAAAAATAGAACTTTGACCTGAGGCAGGTTAGTGAGATGCTAAGAAAATTTCTTGACAAGTGGAATAAGTAAAATGGAGACAGATAGTTAAATGACCAAGTAATTTACAGCCTGATAATGAATCTCAAGGTCTCATCTTTTCTAAGGACACTTAAGAGCAAATGGTTTACACATTTTAGACTGTGCAGGAGAAGAGGACCGGGCAGAGCCACCTCAGTCCCCGTACCTCTTTAGTGACATCCTTTCAAGGTAAAATTGCCCAGAGAATGACCCTGATCTCTGAATATGCTCAATTTGATTCATCAGCATTTTAAAGTACACCACTGGAAAGTTGATGAATGTTCTATTGAGATCCTCCCCTGAAGTCTCCTGTAAAATTCTCACCTTTAGAAAACAGATAAAAACTCTAAGACAAAGGAACGAATACACACTCTTCAGCATGCCTGTGCCTTTTCCTGCTTCCTTTCCTCAGGTATGTATCTTTGCTTTTTATTTATTTTTTATTTTTTTCTCTTAAGCTTAAAGGCCCCCATAGCACTTGCAACCAGGAGCAGTAGGCAGCGGCAGCCTGTCCTGTGCTAACTCCATCCTGGGCTAACTCCCTGAACTTGTCTCCAAGGGGCCTCCTTTTGCCTCTAACTTGTTTCCTGAGCCCATGCAGCCCAGCTGGCTCATTGTCCTGCCTCTGTGACTTTCTTTCCAAAGGGCCAGCCTCTTTGAGACTTGACTCTTCCTCACATTTCCAAAGGGCCAAGGCAGCAATGCCTGGACACATTCCTGTTGCTATGATCTTGTCTCTTCTAGCTTAAGCACTTCCTTTTTTTCACTGTCCCCAGCTTTAATAAGTATACTTTCAAAATCACCAGTATTCATTTCATGAAATCTTTCCTGCATGAAGTCAAGATCTGCCCAAGTCCCAATCCCATTCCAGTGACAGACCCACAACCTGCAGCAACCCACCCAGGAAATCAACTCTTTACCTATTATAAACAGCCTAAGATGCCAGCCTGCTGTAAGTCAGACTTGCAAGAAGCCAGTTTGCTATCTAGTGACAATCCAGGAAACAAAACAATAGCCTCTGTAACAGTCACCCCAAAATGGCCAAGAGTTGGTTAATAACTGACAGGTTCCTTAATTTTTATCTCCACTTCCAACTAAGGGCCAACTAATTAGAAAACCAAATATGTACCCCTAACCAATCACATAGGATGTGTCTGCAAACTCATTAGTCAACAGAGCCAAATATCAACAGTACAAAGATTGAAATTTCTTTTGAGCACCAAAATTTTTTAAACTTAAACTTCTTCTAAACACCACTTCTTCAAAATAGACTTGTCCAGGCAGAAGTATTTTGTGGAAGAGCCACACTCAAGGGGCCAAAGAGCTGCATGTGGCTTGAGAGCCTCAGTTTACCATGAACATAGGTGTTCCACTTCCAGTTAGCCTGCAGTTTCCTCATGCCAACAGCCTTTAATTGGAACACCTGGAGGCTTCCTTTTTTCTACTAAAAAGCTTTTCTATTTCTCTGCCTGCCTTTGAGTCTCTGTCAAAATGAAAGTGAGGATGGCTGACTCTGAGTCAATAGCCTTTGCTTTTCATTTGTTTGGTCTTCATTTATTTCCACACCAGATATTCACACAGAATGGGATTTTCCATGTTTTTGTTTTTCCACGTGTTTTTTTTTTTTTTTTTGGAATTGTCAATAAAGCTTTAAAGCTGGGGGAAAAATAGGTACTAATTGAAGCAGGTTGGTAAGGGGTAGCAAAATTCCTGGCAAGTGGAATAGGGAAACTGAGACAAATAGTTAAACGAAGGCCAAGCAATTAGCAGCTAGCTAATAAATCACAAGATCTTCTCTAATCAAAGACACTTAGGAACAGATGGTTTACTTCTCTCCTCCCCAACCATAGAGGGAGTAGCTTACATCACCCAGTTAGGGAGATAGATAACAGGGACCCAATTAGTGCTAGACAAATCCAAGAATGAATCAAGTCCAGGGAATAAATAATAAAAACCCCAATTAGAGTAGGACAAATCAGACAGAGGTAAAGCTGACTGGAGAATAATCCCCAAACCCACTATACACTCATTTTGATGTATCAGCTTAACTTTTCTGAGTAGAAGCCGCCCCACCTTAGCTCACTCCTGTTGTGATGTTGCTACTTCTATCTAAAGCCCTTCCTTCATCCCACTTAATAAATGTACTTTCAAAATCACCTGGACTCATGTTTTGGAATCTTTCCTGTACAAATCAAGAACCCATACATTCCAAACTGTGCTGGGGCAGAACCACCTTAGCCTGGTCTCTTTCCAGGGACACAAACTACGTCCATAGCACTAAGAGTAACCTAACAGGTCCTGCTACCATTATGTCATCAATCTCTACAAACTAAATTGGAGTAGAAATACCCTGGGAAAGTAGAATTAATTACTCTAGAGGAGGGATGCTGAGGCTTCTCAAGCACGGATATTTGCATTTCCTCTGATGCAATTGATTCCACAGAATTAGCAGGGCTGGAGCCTTTTCACTGGTACCCTGGGTGAACAGCTGCCTACTAATGAGAGGACCCCCGCCCTGAAGGGGCTGAAGGTGTGATCAGTAAAGGGTATACTACAGAAGTCATCTCACCTTGGCTGCATGCTTATTTGGAAGAAAGACAACATTTCCCATCCACTCTTTCACCTAAATGGACCAAGTTCTGGTGAATCAGATGAGCAGCATCTGCACAGTACATAGGGCTTCTTTCCCTGGAGAGATTTTTGTTTTCCTTCTTTAGTTCCTCCTCTACCTTCTCCACTGTTCGTGGATGCAGAAGTAGAGTGGAAGGAGTGAGTAAATTGTTTCTCCTTCCAAGTGCAGGCCCTTGCTTATACCCAAACTGGGGAGGAAGGACAGAGCATTGGAGTTGGTTGTGAAATTGAAACGTCTCATTGGACTGCTCTAGGCTAGACTATTTAATGCCTGAGTATGACCAGAAAACTTTGGGAGCTTTCAAAATGTTATTAAGGAACAGAAAACAGGTGCCCCATTGATATTTGTTGAATGACACTGAACTATTTTGTACATACAGATTTTTACATGTTCCATTTTCTTAAAATGGGGGTAGATTGATATTCTGTACAGAATATTTATAGATAGATTGGAGTTGGGGGAACTGACAGTTATGGCAAACATATACCAACAAGGGCACCAGTAGCCCAAATACATCATTTTATTTTCTTTCTTCCCCCTCCCTCTCCTCCTCCTCCTCTACCCTCCTCCTCCCTCTCCTCCTAAGTCCTCCTCTCCCTGCCCTTCTCCCTCCCCCTCCTCCTTCTTCTTTGGGCTTGGCCAGTGACTTTGGGCTGTGAAATAATTCACAAATAAAAGAAGACATGCAGAGAGAAAGTTTATTTCACTTATCCCAAGGGAAAGGGCTGGTGCATTGCTAATCAATACAGGGCAAGAAAACAAAGGGTGGCTTTCCCTTTTAAACCCAGGCTATTGCTAAGAAAGGGAAGAAGATTTGAAGCCAAAGTTGAGTTTGTTTTCCAAGAGACAGTCGACAAATGTCCTGGGGAGGTGTTTTATCAGTATTTTCCCAAGCTTGTAAAATATTTGAAGAGCAAAAGTTATGAAAAGGTCAAAAGAGACTTGTTTGAAGGGAAGAGGGGAAGGGACCTTTCTAATAATTAGAGACACCTTGGTGTGAATTATCCCCCAGTTGTAAGAACAGAGGGCAAGAGGGGTATGCAAGAATATAGCCTTGAGAGTAGTTTATTTTGTCTTGCAATTTGAATAGAGGGGCTAACAATTTTAGGGTTTAATTATCAGGTGCTTCTCATAAATTGTGGAAGGCCACAGCAAAGAAAAAGAAAGGCCTTTGTTTCTGTCCTTACAGGAAACACAGAGCATGATGATCAATAAATGACTGATGGATTAATGAATAAATGATATTAAATAAAAATTCTTTTTCTTCATCTTTTTATCAAGCAGAAAGTTTCTATCTTCAAACTTTTCCCTACTTTGTAAAGAGGTTAAAATATAATTTCTGTATGGATATCCAGTAAAATGGAAGTTTGGCAATGGAATTACATTTTGTAAGCATTAATAAAGTAGGAAACTAATTTGTTTTACATAATTTGAATCTGAGTTTAAATGTAAAGGTAGCTTAAGCAATCTCTCTTTTTGTGATCGATGCTGACACCTACAGGCCATATTTCATATTAAACACTTGACAAATTTTCACCAAGAAAAAAATGTTCCCAGTTCTTGGAGGCTGAAGTTTTGAGGGGGGCAGTGGGAGAGAATCCTGCCTCCTGGATGTGAGTGGAGACACTGGGAAATGGAGGCCCAAGGATTAGCAAGGATTTAGGGAAAGAATCACAGGTTAGCTTCTGAAATGTCATTTAGTTAGCTGACTCCAGAACTCCTGGCTTGCCTATCTAAGCCCTTCGTCTCCTTGAGTTTTTCACGTGATGTTCTACGGAATTTTATTCGAGGTGCACAATTCCATCTTCGAAGCAGACTTTGGAAAAGAACTGACACAGGATAGTAAGAAGCTAGGGAAAATTCCTTGGCAAGTGGAATGAGGAAACAGACATAGCTAAACAAACTGGCTGAGCAATTTACAGCCAGGTACAGAAGGTCACCACGTCAGAAAGCCCAGGGTGCCTAGAAACTGGCAAGACTAGTGACAGACTTTGCCTCCAGGGTTGCCTTTCATATCACTTGTCATGTAGTTCAGATCTCCCCTCCTACTCACCCCTCACCCTCGATCTTTTCTCCCTAGAGATAACATCTAGGCCTCAGGTGCATTTCAGCTCTGGGCCCAGAAAAACAACAAAACACAGGCAGGCAACACCAGGACCAGCTGCAATGACTAATGTCCCCTGACTTGGCATTAACCAATCAGTGAAGATGACAGCCCTGAAAGGATTTACACAGAAAAGTTGATAAATATATTATTGAGATTCTTCACTAAGACTACCCCTAAACTCCTGCAGAGTATTCCCAAGACTTCCCCTTCCCCATCTTCGTTCCCCACAGACCTGTACTCCTAAACTCTAAGCCTTAGAGTCTAACCCATCAGACTTGCAACCAGGCAGCAATGGGCAGCAGCAGCTTGTCCCAAGCTAAACCCCTGAACCTGTCCCAAGACCCCCTTTTCTCTGACTCTCCAGTGAGCTGACAGCAGCCCCATCTTGGCTCACTTCTTTCCCATAAAGTTTCTACAGAGCCAAAGAAGCGCCGTTTAGCTCTCTCCTGTGGCTTCTATCCCGGGCCCTTCCTTGTTTCACAGTCTCAAGCTTTAATGTACATCTTTTCACAGTCACCTGGACTCATCTTGTGAAATCTTTCCTGCATGAAGTCACGAACCCGCATACTAACAGGCTGTCCTGAGGCAGATTCACTCTGGGCCGAATCCTTGCAAGGTAGCAGAACCACCCTCCAACCACCAGACATAAATGCCGCTGTATCATTTTTGGGCAACCCTGTAGCACTCAACATTATTATTGTTGACTTGTTTTGGATGTCTGTCTACCACTGTGCTGATGTGGTAGACAGACAGATATGAGCAGAGAGTGAGGATGATGGGCCAGGTTTAGAAGGTCACCAGGAGTGAAAAGCCCCAAGTGCCTGCAAAGAACAATTGTAGGGTGGGACCTCCCACCAACGTGACATCCCCTCCCCTTTCATGTGGTTTGGACCCCTGACCTTTCCTCCCCAAGGATAATAGCTAGATCTCAGTTATAGTTCAGCTCCAGGCCCAGATAAGCAACCTCATGGCTCATCTCAGGACCAGGTGCAATGAATAATGACCCCTTGTCCCAGAGCCAACCAGTCAATCAGTGGAGATCTTGATCCTGAAAAGACACACCTAGAAAACTGCTGAATACTGTACTAAGACCTTCCCTAAAAATCTCCACCCTTAACACCCTTAGGACAGAGGACCCAGCGAGCTCTCCCTCCCAGGAGCACACCCAAGCCTTTCCCTTTTCCCTCCCTCTACCCCCAATCCCAGGCAGATTACCTTCCTCTCTCCCATGCTCAAAGGGCCCTTCCTTTATCTCTACAACTTGTTTCCTAAATCTATTTCTTCTGCGAATTACTTCTTCTATCTGTGATTTTCCAAATAAATGTTCTCTTACAGTCTGAATCTTGGCTCTGAAGTCTTTCCTAGCCAGAACTCAGTACCGAGGTTGCTGAACCCAGGATCTGGCTCTTCCCACTGCCTGCAATATTTCTAAATGCAGAGGGGACCTAAGCTGCTTCCCTCCAGGAGAGCCTGGGAGGGGCAAACAGCAGGAACTCTAGGTTTGACCTTCTAAGAAGGGGGATGGGGAAACTGGAGGCAAAACCTCAGACTAGAAATGGCTGTGGTAGCTTGGGCAAATGGGCCCAAGGGACGTTCAAGGGAGTTTCCTACACCCCACTAAGTATGGGGAGAGTAGATGACTCCTCTGAATGCAACCCAGGCACAATGAAAGGCAGAAACCATCCCATGGGCTTCATGTGGATCTGGCATGATGTGGAACACCTCCCCAGGTTCCTGAGAAGCACCCAATGAGCTGAGAGACTCCAGTGGCACCTGTGTGGGTTAACAACTGAAGACAAAGTGAGAATGAGGACTTCCTAGCAGAAGACAGCAAAGAGAAACCAGGAATTTCACTTGCACCTCTCTGCCACCCTCTCTTGTACTTTAACACTAGATCCCAGAACTTTGATGCAATGCCGGGGAAGTGGGGAATCCTAAAATTTCAAACAGCAGTTTTTATGTAAGATGGATGCTTCATACCCATCTTTTAAATATCTGTTTAAAAGACATTTTAAACTGCTGTTTGAATTACTAAGACTACATGGCTATCACTCAAATCAAAATGGGCTAATAACAGAAATTAAGTTCATTTACAGAAAACTAAGTGCTCATATTTTGCAAACCTGAGTTTGTATATGAAACATTCTCCTCTTGGATTTTGGTAAAATCATTTGCAGATGTACCAGGAGAATCTGGGCCTGACTGCCGCAGTTACATGAGTGCCAGATCATGAAGGAGAGCTTGGCCAGCAGTGTTACCACTGGCATGCAAGCAGTTTCACAACTCCACAATGAAGTTCCCACTGCCCCCCCTCCTCCCCAGGTCCTGACTGCCAGCACAAGCCATGCTTCACCAACAAGAGGCCCATCTGTATTTAGGTACAGAGTCTTCCCTATCCCCAGGTCTGCCCAAAGAAATTCCCTGGGGGCAAAATATATCTATATATATGAAAGCCGAGCTACTGAATGGCAGAACAAACAGAATGACCAGTAACTGTGACACACACTGGAGCAGCCAACTGGCCCGATTGGCCCCACATTCATCCACAGCCCCTTGTCCTGGCTGGCCAACCTCCCAAAGTCCCTCACCTTGGGCCAGTCTCCAACAGGCCTCAATCACCAGCCAGGCTGAGGGACCTCACCTGTGTATGAACTTGTGCACCAGGCCTCTAGAATACATATATCACCTGGGGAATGTCTAAAACAGCTATTTAAAAGCATCCATCTGCCGAGGCCGGTTTGGCTCAGTGGGTGGAGCGTCGGCTTGCAGACTAAAAAGTCCCAGGTTCGATTCCAGTTGGGGGCATGTACCTTGCTTGCGGGCACATCTCCACTGTGGGGCATGTAGGAGGCAGCTGATCGATGTCTCTCTCTCTCATCGATGTTTCTGACTTTCTCTCTCCCTTCCTCTCTGTGAAAAATCAAAAAATATATTTAAAAAAAAAACTTAAAAGCATCCATCTTATATAAAAACTGCTGTTTGAAATTTTAACCCTGCTATTTGGCTTCTATAAATGCTTGCTTGCTGAAATACTAAGGAAAATAAGATTACTCTTACTTCAGAGAGGCCATTAAACCTTCCCCCAATGAAATTATCAGTGTTAACACCAGGCCAAGCCTTTGGTTGAGGTCTCAAGGCCCTAGCACATAGAGGCTCTTTAAGAACTTGCACAGGGGGCCGGAATAACCCCATATTTCAGAGACAAAGAAGATAAAAACATATAAATAGGGAAAGTTCCTTCATGTTGGGGCCCAGAATTTGGGAGACATTTTCCTCTGGACCCAAGTGTAATAAATGTAACTCCATCTCTCTAAGTATTGCTTGGTTCTTCTCTGGTTTTCTGTAACAGGTATGAAACTGGAAAGTTGGCATTTGGGATACCTGTCACTACCCAAACCAATAAGCAGAGACAGGCTTGAATTTTTTTTTATTCTTTTAAATATATTTTTATTTATCTCAGAGAGGAAGGGAGAGGGAGAGAGAAATAGAACCATCAAATATGAGAGAGAATCATTGATTGGCTGCCTCCTGCATGCCTCACATTGAGGATTGAACTATGACCTCCTGATTCATAGGTCAACACTCAACCACTGAACTGTGCTGGCTAGGCTTGAGTCGTTTTCTTAAAAGTAAATTTTTTGTTGATTTTTACAGAGAAAAAGAAACATCAATCAACCACAGGGGATAGAGCCCACAACCCAGACATGTGCACTGGACCGGGAATCGAACTGGCAACCTCTTGGTGGACGGGAAAATGCCCAACCAACCGGGCCACAACAGCCAGGGCAAGGATGAATCTTTGTGTAATGTAACTATCTGTGTTTTCCAATGGTCGTGGGCTCTACAGCAATGGTTCTCAACCTGTGGATTGCAACCCACAAGTTGAGAACTGCAAGCAGGATCGAACTGCCAGCAGGATCACCTAAGACCATTGGAAAATACAGATATTTACATTACGATTCAAAACAGTAGCAAAATTACAGTTATGAAGTAGCAATGAAAATAATTTTATGGTTGGGGTCACCACAACATGAAGAACTGTATTAAAGGGTCGTGGCATTAGAAACGTTGAGAACCACTGCATTAAAGGGACAGCTCTCAAAAGCTAGTGAGATGCAGTAGTTTTTGGATTGCTAAGATGTACTCTATATTCCATGATGTTATTTTATTTCTCTTACCCAACCTTGCATAACATTGGGGACCATTTTGAAATACATTGTTTTAGGAAAAACCTACTGGAGTATCTGCCTATTTCTCAGTGATCCTATTCACAGAGAATTGCTCACTCCTGAGATTGGACTCCTGGCAACCTTGTTTGTAATAGATAATCCTTGCCAGTTATAAATTAGATCAAGGGAGACAGCTGGCTCCATTTGAACAATCAGATTCTCCCCTGGAAATCAAGCTTGGCAGCTAAGCACCAGCTGGTTATTTTCAGGTTGCACCTGGAAATGAGGGATACATATCCCAAGGAGCTGAGAAACTTTTCTTTCATTGAACAGAGAAGTGAAGGTAGAGAAGAAAGAAGCAGATGGACAGAGAGATCGAACATCAAGGAACCATCTGGCTCCAGAGGGAAAGTGAGAGGAATATGAGGATGCCTTAGCTCCCAATGGCAGTCCTGCAGGACACACAGCTGCACTCCTACCCTTGAGCTGTAAGATACACTTTGTATTTCCTTCCATAACTCCCCTCACTCCCTCCTGTCATTTCTGAAGCTAAGTTCAAGTGTATCCCATTATTTGCAAAGATAAGGAATATCTGTGTACCTTGAATGAGTCAGTAGCTGTGTGCTCAAGCAGCAATGTTGCAAAACCTTAAGTTAAGCTTATTCCCTACTCAAAATGCATGCCTGTGACTCAGCAATTTTCTCCTCAAAGTCCCTGAAGAGTCCTAGTAAAACTCAGCCAACTGCTGTCTTCTCCTCGTTCGCCAGTAGGTTAAGTTAGGCGAAGTGCTTAGGCACAATAGGTGACCAAGTCAACCAACACATAGGGTTACAGTGATGAATGATGTGGATGAGCCTCTACCACCTAGAGCTTCTAGCTACTGGGTGACACAAGTAATTAAACACACAATTATAGTTCCATTTAAATGCTGTTTAGCCATGGGAAGTACAGCATACTAGAGAGACACATGGCAGGAGGTGCCTAATCCAGCCAGGAAAGGTGGGAGAAGAGTGATTTGTCAAGAGGGAATACAATCCTGAAACAAAATCACTGTTTACATAGGGCTGGACATGAGTGCTGGACATCATTCTGGGCCCTTATCTGTGGTAAATACTATTATTAATCCCATTTTATAGATGATTCAAATACATCATAGAGAGTTTAATAAGCATGTCTAAGAACAACACTAGTAGTGGTAGAGCTGAGATTCAAACACAGGCAGTTTGATTAATGGATGTTTATTAATTATTTGAATAGCTGGACAAAGTACAATGTTTATTCATCACCATGACCACCCATGTTGGTCATTTTTATTTCTAAAATATAAAATTTCTTTAAGCTTTGAAATGTATATGCAGAGTCAATGTCAAGATTAAAAAAGCATTTCAAAGCATTTCTGCCATTATCACACTCCAGGTAATAATTAATAGCAACCACATTATTATCAGCAGTGACCTCTACCCATCAGGGAACAGGAAAACAAACAGGATCATTTCAAGGTTGCACCAGCTGCCAGCTGAAATTACCCCCATTAAAGGCAACTCCACAGGAGTGGTTGCTGGGTGACAAGAGAAGCTTGTTGACATGAAGTGCTCCTTTTGAGGGAAAGCCTTCCATGCAGATTTCTATTTCCATTATTTTTTCAGATTGGTTTTGTGGCTTCATTAGTAAATGATTATTTGGTTATTTTATTTAACAAAATGTACCACTGCAGTCACTTGTGAAGCCATCAGAGTCAATCAAACCTCTGTACAAGAGTTAAATTAACAGTTTGGATGGTATTTGGCTACCCTATATTTTGGACTGAAAAGAAGAGATCTAATTAAAAACAAACAAACATGTTTTTGTTTATTTCAGAGAGAAGAAGGAGAGGGAGGGAGAGATAAGAACATCAAAACATGGATCTGTTGTCTCCTACACATCCCTTACCCCTAGTATGTTCCCTAACTAGAATTGGTGACCTCTTAGTGCATGGGATGACACTCAACCAACTGAGCTACACTAGGCAGGGCTGATTTACATTTTAAAACATGGATAGAGCTGAAACTGGTTTGGCTCAGTGGATAGAGCGTCAGCCTGAGGACTGAAAGTTCCCAGGTTCGGTTCTGGTCATGGGAACGTACCTTGATTGCGGACACATCTCCAGTGGGGGGCGTGCCGGAAGCAGCTGATACATGTTTCTCTCTCATTGATGTTTCTGACTCTCTATCCCTCTCCTTTCCTCTCTGTAAAAAATCAATAAAATATATTTAAAAAAACAAAACATGGATAGAAGTTTGCCAGCTAAAGCAAGAGAGGAGTTCATTCCACACTGATGGAAGATCAGTGCAATGATGTAGGCATAAAACAGTTGGACATGTGACAGGAAATAGGAATCCTATATAATAAAGAGGGAACATGCTGGTTGACCATCACTCCGTCACAAAGATGGCTGCACCCACAGCTGAAGCCAAGTTCCCATAAGGACCCTTAAGGAGCAATCAGCAAGAACCTGAGGTTATGCCCTGCCCCAACCCTGTGGGGCTTGACAGGGGACCTCAGGCCACATCCCCCATCCTGCAGGGCTTGATGGGAGACCTCAGGCTGAGCCTCGAGCCCCAGCACCAAGCCAGGGACCTGAGGCTGTGCCCTCCTGCCTGGATGGGCTTGACAGGGGACCTCAGGCCATGCCCCCAACCAGGTGGGGCTTGACACGGGATTTCAGGCTACACTCCCCACCCCAGCACCAGGCCAGGGGACCTCAGACCGCACCCCCCTCCTGGTGGGGCTTGACAGGGAACCTCAGGCTATGCCTCCAGCCTTGGCACCAGACCGGGGGACCTCAGGCCATGCCCCCCAACCAGTTGGGGTTGGATGGGGGACCTCAAGTTGCACCCCTAGTGCTGGGTTGGGGGAACTCAGGCCGTGCCCCTGACTAGGTGGGGCTTGACAGGCGATTTCAGGCCACAACCCCCACCCCAGTAGCAGTACAGGGGACCTCAGACTACATCCTCTGCCTGGTGGGGCTTGACGGGGAACTCAGGCCTCACTCCCTGCCTCAGCACCAGGGCAGGAGACTTTATGGGAACCTCAAGGTGCACTTTTCATCCTGGCACTGGGCTGGGAGACCTCAGGCTGCTTCCCCCTAACCCCAGCACCAGGCCAAGGAACCTGAAACTGTGCCCCCATGCCTGGCAGGGCTTGACTGGGGACCTCAGGCACTCCCCCTGCCCCGTTCTGGGCTGGGGGACCTCAGGACACAGCCACATCCTGGCGTCGGGCCAGGAGACCTGAGGCTAGGAACCATGCCTAGCAGGGCTTGACAAAGGTGGGATTGGCCACGTCTGGATCTAGCCCAATGAGGGGAGGGTAGCCAAGTCTGGGTCTCATGTGATTTTGAGGTGTATATGGATGGACAGGGACTTCACTCTGGGTCCCATGGTGTGTCCCAGACTCTGACAGGAGGAAGGTTTTCATATACATTTTACTAATTTTCTTTCATCTCTCACACTTCTATTATAGAGAAAGGGCAAATAGCAATATTAAATTATTTCCTCTAATTAATCCCCTTTTAATGTGCACAAATTTCATGCACCAGGCCACTAGTCTATAATAATAAAAGCATTATATACTAATTAGACCAGACAGCCAAACAACCTTCTGGTCATCATTCTGGACATCCTTCCAGATGAAGCCGTGGCAGCAGAGGTCAAGGCAAAGGCAATTAGGGGCAATCAGGCAGGCAGGTAATTGGTTAGGGGCAATCAGGTAGGCAGTCAAGCCAGTGATTAGGAACCAGCAGTCCCGGATTGCGAGAAGGATGTTTGACTGCTGGTTTAGGCCAGATCTCTCCACTCATTAGATAACATGGTATGAGGTGATGAGTGCTGGAGATGAGACTAGAGAAGTTGGCAAGTGTCCTTTCTATCCTTTCCATTTGTGTCACATATGGAAAATGAAAACATGTATGGCACACTGGGGTAAAAGATTGAAGTTTCTTGTAACTGGCAACACACCTGGCCCATTGTTGGCTACCCTTAGCATATGTTAATCCATTGCAATACACAATTAGGGCACATGTTTTGGGAAACTCTACCCTGGGTGATATAGTATAATTGAAAAGAATGGCTCTCTTTAATCTTTCTAAATCTGTCTAAATTGCACCGAAACCGGTTTGGCTCAGTGAAGAGAGCATTGGCCTGCGGTCTGAAAGGTCCCAGTTGCGATTCTGGTCAAGGGCATGTATCCTGATTGCGGGTACATCCCCTGTAGGGGGCGTGCAGAAGGCGACTGATCGATGTCCCTCTCTCATCGATGTTTCTAACTTTCTATCCCTCTCTCTTCCTCCCTGTAAAAAATCAATAAAATATATTAAAAAATATAAAAAAGAAATCTGTCTAAATTATCTGTAAAGGCACCTCTGGAAATCCCTCAAAATTGGGCCCCTAAAACGTCGGAGTCAGCCTTTTGTAAAAAACTGAATGTTTAAAAAATTACATAATTTACTTTTAACAAGTCCTAGTTATGGTTCTCTCTAACATCACTATAGTATATTGTGATTACTCCTCTGTCTACCTCTTCTCAATATTCTGCAAAATCCTCAAGGGTCTCCAGTTCTAGTGTTTAGACTGGTACCTGCCACATAGAACACAGTTGATAAATACTTGTGAATCAATATGAATTTGAGTCCTAGAGTTCAATACAGAGAGTATCATATGACACATTTGGAACTCAGATCCATTAGTATCTCCAGGGTTCTTTAATGGAAATGCATTAAATGGGTAAGAGACACTGTAATTATAAATGAGTGGTGCTTCTTGTAATAGTCAATATTGATGTATGGCATATTCAAATAATATAATGTCATACAGTAAAGAGACTCAATCAACTGCAACAAGGATGGATCTCAGAAATATAATATTGATTTAAAAAAAGCCATACCAAAAAAGAGTGCATATTGTATAATTTCCATCCTGAAGTTTAAAAACAAAACTAATATATAGTTTCAGAAATCTGAATAGTAGTCACTTTTGGAAGGGGTATAAAGATAGGGAGGAAACATAATAGCAACTTATGAAAAACTGATTATATTCTGTTTCTTGATTTGGATGTTGTTTACATGTGTGTGTCCAAATTATGATTATGCATTCAGCTGTACATCTATAATTCATGCTTTTTTTATATGACTGTTATATGTCAATGTTACTCTAAAAAATATTTTTGGCATGTGGTCCTATCTGATAAGTAGTAATACTGAAGAATATCATCTAAAGTAAAGTAAAAGTATGGCATAAGCAAGTAAATGAACCTAATCCACCAATGAGAGAGTGAAAGAAGTAGGTTGGTGGGTTTCAAAAGATATAGGAGACTTAGTTGTTTATTGGTTGATAACTCAAGATGTTGCTGGTAACTGTGCATATATTCATGGAATCAAAACCCAAAGTGGCGTTACTCTTTGATAAGAGCATCTCAGTTTCTGAGCTTTCAGTGTAACTATCACAAAAGGGATCTTCATTTCATTAGATCAAAACTCTGAAGATAAGAGGACTGTCACTTCAGGTTATGACAGAATAACTGATATTAGCCTAGTCCCTCTACCATAAATAAAATACAAATAAATATGAACAAAATAGTAAAAATATCTAGTTGAGACACTGAACAACAGTCTTTACAACACTGTAATTTCTGAGAGAAGTGAAACAAATGAGATAAATTCTACAATTGCCCCAACATTCGATATAAAAGACACTTACATTCTGGCACAGAGAGAAGGAACCCAGGCAAAGCATAACAATCTTACTCAGTTGAGGAAACAGAAATTTTAGGTTAGTGTGAATGAGATAACTTGAATTCCAATGCAAAAAAAGGGCACCAGAAATCTGCATAGCACAGGGATATCTTCAATTCTAGGCTGTACTCATCATAAGGTAAAACACCACAGTGTAGTGAGGAAAGAATCTATTGGGGAAAGAACAACTTTCAGGAGAATAACTGTGGATCTCACAATATTTTGGAGACTTCTCAGTTTTGATCAACCGGAGTGGAGAGTCTTCATTAAATACCCAGGATATTCATTAGAAATTCCAAAAAGTCCAGATATTACAAATAAAAATAACCAAACCATAGAGTTAAAGCTAGACCCATTCTACAAGATCTTAATGTCAAGCTTTTGAAAAGATCAAGTTGATCCACAGCAAATTAACTTCAGGCCAGAACAAAGCTTCTTAAAGGAAGATAACAATATCTCGACTTTGTCAAGAATCCAATAAAAACCACTAGATAGTCAAAGAAGTAGAAAAATGTGATCTATAACAACGAGAAAAATTAGTCAATATAAAGATTCAGAAATTAATGAGACAATAGCAAACAGATAAGGACTTTAAAACTCTATTATAAACGTCCAAGAACTTAAAGAAAAATATGGAATCAATGATGAAAAAATAGAAACTATGAAAAAGAACCAAATGGAAATTCTAAAATTGAAAATATAATACCTCAAATGAAAAATTAATTGGATGAGCTTGACAGAAAATTAGATACCACAGAAGGAAGAAAACTGGATTTGAAAACAGAAAATAAAATTTTTCCAAATAAAGGCACAGAGAAAAAAAGATTAAAAAATTAATAAAGTATCAGTGATTTGTGAAACAAAATCAAGCAGTCTAACATTTGTATATTTGGAGCATCAAAAATTAGGGAGATGCCGAGACCGGCTTGGCTCAGTGGATAGAGCGTCGGCTTGCGGACTGAAAGGTCCCAGGTTCGATTCCGGTTGGGGGCATGCACCTTGCTTGCGGGCACATCTCCACTGTGGGGCGTGCAGGAGGCGGTGATGGATGTCTCTCTCTCATCGATGTTTCTGACTTTCTATCTCTCTCCCTTCCTCTCTGTAAAAAATCAATAAAAAAATATAAAAAAAATTAGGGAGGTAATTTTTGAGGGGAGACAGAGAAAATGAGTAAATAATTTTTCCATATTTGATGAAAATATCAACTCAAGAGATCCAAGAAGCAAAATGATCTTCAAAGAGGATAAACACAGAGGAAACAATAAATTATACCAATGCATACTGGTAAAAATCAATGATAAAATGTTTCTAGAGAAAACAAAGGAAAGAGAGAAGAAAACATCTCCTCAGAAACAATACAAGCCAGAAGAAAATGAAACAAGATCTTTAAAGGGTTGAAAGAAAAACTATCAACCTATAATTATATATCCAATAAAAATATCCCTAAAGCAGAAAAGAGAAATAAAGACATGTTTCAAAGACTAACAGAATTTGTTGCCAGCAGATCTATTCCACAAGAAATGTTTTTAAAAGTTTCTCAGGCTAAAGTAAAATGATACCATACAGACACTTAGATCACACAGAGGAATGATGAGTGTAGAAATGGTAAATATTTGAGTATTCAAATGTATTCAAAAGATAACTGAATATCTTGCACAAAATAACAAATGTATCTGTGAGAAACTATATAATCTTCCATTTCCTCTCCCCCATTCTTTATATCATTGTCATAATTGCCATGTATTTTTATTTCTATATATTATAAAAGTAGATACACACACTTAACTTGCAGGAAGAAGAAAATACCTTGGTGGAACTAGACTGGCCTTAAGAAATTGTTCTAGGGCAATGATGATGAAGAATGTAGGCTTGAGTGTTATAGAATCCAGGTTAAATCTAACTATGCTAATTATCAACTACAGGATTTCGAACAAGCGGCATAACTAGCCAAAACCTCTATTTCCTTACCTTTAAAATGGGGATAATGCCACCCACTAGCATGGACTTTGACAAAAGGCAATCATTATTATCTGAAACTCAAACATGTTTCCACCTTGCCCAGAAACCAGTTGATCAAGAAGATATGACAGGAACACGGGAAAGAAGGAGGTGGTGAAAGGCACTAAAAATCTTCATCTTCCAAAGCAGAATAAAATAAATCATCTAAAGTTGATGAATCGTTAACCAGAGACTTTAGAGTGTGTAAGAATATAATGGCAACCACCAGAAGAGTTAAGAATAGAAATTGTTTACAGTGATTGCCTTTGAGAAGTGGAATTGGGAAAAGAGATTTCATTATTTATAGTACACCCTTTGTACTGTTGAAATATTTATCATACATTAAATAGTACATAAAACTTTAAAACCTAGGTCTTATAATTTAAAAAGAATATATTAGCAAGTAGAAAGGTTAAAAAAATGTACCTGAATGTATAAAACTGAAATTTCTTGAGTACTTTCTGTCCTTACCATCCCTAAAAGTCAAACTGCTACTGTTTCAGAAGACTAATGTTGGTACTTCCAATCAAGATGACAGGTGGGTAAATGTGGTACTTGAAACCTCTCACAACCACATCAGAATTAAAGTGAAACTACAGAACAACCGTCATTCAGACCTATAACTAAGGCTATAAAGAAGCAACATCCAGACTGGAAGAAGGGGAGGAGATGGGAAAAGGGATGGTCCCACACCCACATGTGGCAGTTAAAAATTGGGAGGGATATCTCAGCTGCAGAAGTCCCCCTGAGAAGCTCTACACCCGGCCCCCCAGGCCAGGGTTCCAGTGCTTGGAAGAAAAGTCCCCATAACTTCTGGCTGAAAAAACCAGTAGGGATTGTGGCCAAGTGTGATGGAGGGCTGCTGGAGTCCCAAGTGTTTCTCTTAAAGAGCCCACAGGGAGAAAGACAAATGCCAAGATGATTTCACTTATATATAGAATCTAAAGAACAAAATAAATGAACAAGCAAAACAGAGGAAGACTCAGATACTGAGAACATTTTGATGGTTGCCAGATAGAAGAGGGGTTGGAAGAATGGGTGAAAAATGTGAAGGGATTTAGAAGTACAAATTGGTAGTTACACAATAGTCATGGGGCTGTAAAGTTCAACATAGAGAATATAGTCAATAATATTGTAATAACTATATACAGTATCAGATGAATACTAGATTTATCAGGGTGATCACTTATAAGTTATATAAACATCAGCTCATGGATTATACATCTGAAACTAATATAATATAGTATGTCAACTGTAATTAAAAAAAAATCTTTTTATTGCCGAAACCAATTTGGCTCAGTGGATAGAGTGGATTGAGGGGTTCCAGGTTTGATTCCAGTCAGGGACACATACGTTGGTTGCGGGCACATCCCCAGTAGTGGGGTGCAGGAGGCAGCTGATTGATGTTTCTCTCTCATCAATGTTTCTAACTCTCTGTCCCTCTCCCTTCCTCTCTTAAAAAATCAATAAAATATATTTTAAAAAAATAAAAACGTCTTTTTATTGATTTTTAGAGAGAGGGTGAGGGGAAGAGGAGAGAGAGAGAGAGAGAAACATCAATGTAACAGTGAAACATCCATCAGTTATTGCCTGCACACTCCCTACCAGTGATGAAGCCCTCAACCTGGGCATGTGTCCATGACTGGGAATCGAACTGGCAACCTGACCCAACCAACAGAGCCACACTGTCCAGGGCATGCCAACTTTACGTTTTTTAAAATTAAAAAAGAAAGAAGATGGGAGAGGCTGTGGCACCGGCACTGGATGAGCACTCCAGAGGTCTGGGCGAACCTGTGGTCATTACCCCACCTGGCATCTTCTCCCGGGCGTTCTGCCCTGCAGCAGCTAGTGTGGCTGGGCCTGGGCTGTGGTGGGAGGGAAGCTGCCACAGCCGGAGTCCCAGAAGGCTGAGATCCTGCATTGCCGGTGCTGGGATTCACCACAGGATCTTTCAGGGATCTTCACCTTCACCTTGAGAACCTGGTGCGATTCCTGAAGATAAAGCCCACAGAAGTGAAGCAGCCCCCCCCAAGACTGCATTCCTGGTTTTGAACTCTCATGCCAGTTCAGACCCAGCCACCAGCACAAGTTTATGGCTCCAGCAGCTTTTGCTCCAGGAAGATGAAAATGGCCCTTCAGCTATGCTAGGTCTATAATGGGAAGCGTCACAGTTCGATATTTCTGTTACCGATGCATTTTTACATCTGTGACCTGGATAGTTTGCTTTTTGTTTATTTTAACTTCAGTGAAGTGACTCAGCCACTTTAAGAATGTGCCCATCAAGGGGTCTAGGCCCCATGAGCCATTCCCCCCAAAAATCTATCCCCATTTCACCCAAGGTTCAAATCAAATAGTAGAATTACAGTTCAAAGCAAACAAGATTGATGATGTGGTAATCATATTGAAGATGCAGAAAAAGGCAACATGAAATTCTCTTCTGAGTTGGGTATGATTTTTAATGAACATGATCAGGAATTGAGGGACTTGGGGTATGAGAGGCATGCCTTCAATATGCTCATTAGCAACCACTTGGGCTATTATAGAGATGTGCCAGATACAAGGAATGTAGCATGTAAAGACAAGACATATCCTACAGACCTGCCAGGCACTAGTGTTGTTATTTGTTTCTACAATGAAGCCTTGTCTGCTTTGCTGCGGACTGTGCACAGTGTCCTGGACCACGCACCAGCCCAGCAACATAGCCTTCAAATCATCCACGAAATCATCCTCATGGATAAGAACAGTGACTTCGATGATTTGAAAGAAGAATTAAGTGAATTTGTCAAATCACCTCCCTGTAAAAATTAATAGGAAATACAAAGCGTGAGAGATTAATTCAGGGAAGAATGTTAGGAGCAGCTCATGCACCAGAAGTCCTGGTGTCCCTGGACAGCCACTGTGAAGTGAATGTAACATGGCTGCAGCCCTTGTTGGCTACCATCTGGGAGGACCGCGGAGGCCGTGTGTCTGGTGATCGATATCACCAGTGCAGACACGGTGGCCTACAGCTCAGCCCCTGTGGTACGTGGAGGGTTCAACTGGGGACTGCACTTCAAATGGGATCTTGTTCTCCTTTCTGGAGGACCAGAAGGAGCTACCGCCAGGAGGATTGTTTGCCATGAACAGAAGCTACCTCAGTGAACTCGGACAATATGACAGCAGCATGGATACCTAGGAAAACTTGTAAAGATCACTTCAGATTTGGATGTGTGAGGGTAAGCTCTTCCTTATTCCTTGCTCCAGAGTCAGACATGTTTTCTGGAAAAGGCAACCCTATGGTTCCTTTGAAGGCCAGGACACAACTCCTTGAGGCTGGAACACATTTGGTTGGATGAATATAAGGAGCAGTATTTTTCCTTAAGACCTGACCTGAGGACAAGAAGCTATGGAAATGAGTGTGTTGAATTGAGGAAAAGTTGGGTTATAAATTATTTCAATGGCATTTGGATAGCATTTACCTAGAGATGCAGATATCTGGGCCCAATGCCAAACCCCAGCAACCCATTTTTATCAACAGAGGGCCAAAATACTCAAAATCCTTCAGCATGGAAGGCTTTATCACCACCAGACTGGCAAATGTCTGGTGGCTTAGAGCCGCCCAAGTCAGAAGAGAGGCCTAGTAGTGCTTAAGGCATCTGACTACAGTGACCCAAATTAGATCTAGATTTATAATGAAGAGCATGAATTGGTTTTTAGTAATCTCCTTTGCTTGGATGTCAGAAACTCGATCATCTGACGCATCCCGACTCATGAAGTGCCATGGGTTGGGAGTATCTCAGCAGTGGACCTTTGGGAGGAATAATCAGCTGTACCAGGTGTCAGTTGGACAGTGCCTCAAGGTGGTTGGTCTACTGAGTCACAAAGGCTATATTGCTATGGCAATCTGTGATGGCTCTTCCTCACAGCAGAGGCATTTGGAAGGTCAAGGTGGAAGCAATGGCTGGAATGGAATGCTTGTCTTCCTGGGAAGATTAGCAGAGGTGAAATAGCAGACATTCTATACTGTCTGCATCAGAGCACCAAGAGATCATCAGGAGGTGAAGAAGTACGTGACAGTAAGGCCATTTCTAGGTCTCTGTTAGAGAAATTCTTACTTAATGGTAGGAAACCAGAATGCAGTTTTAATATAAGGAGCCAGGTTTATATTGAAGAATAATACCCAGAAAATTGCTAGGGCTATCCAAATTAGCTTATAATTCTTTTTAATCCCCTTTGATGGAATGAAACGTGTCGTGATTTCCTTTCTTAGAATACTTCATAGCATACACTTTACTTTAAACAAACTGACTGAATCCACGCATTGTTTATACAATCATATTTAAGAAGTGGTTAACTACTATAATTTTTTTGATGAATTATTCTACTATATACATTTAAAATAAAGAATCCTTTTAATTTAAAAATAGAAGGCTAGTGCTGGCCTCTGATTCAGTTATAGTAGCCAAGAACTATATGTATATGTATATGTATCTGTGGTATAGCTGTTTGTCTCTTAAGTGGTACTGGAATTCTCTACTCATCGACAACTTGCCTAAGCCTTCTTCCACTTTGAGGCTCTTATTAATAAAAATTAATGTTTTCCTCCTTTTTGTTTGACAGCATGAAAAGTTGGAAGAAGATCAACTCTGGTAATAGGGAAAGAGAAATGGAGCAAAAGTAAGAGAGTGGAGGGAAAACAGTAGGATGGTTCAGACAGGCAGAATATCCAAGAAGGGTCTAAAATCGGTGCTGTGTTATTTGAGGGTACCTATTCATTTGGCAAATTGTCTACGAACTCTCCCTATCCCGCTAGGTTCTAGCTAAGATCCCCAGCTTTGGACAACAGATGTGAGATAAAAAGAGATCAGAGCTGTGGTCGCTGGAGCATAACTGTTCTCATAGCAGATAAGGAAATAGGTTGACTTCTGTTAATAGCATTAAACAATTATTGCTCTTTTTTATTCAGAGCATTTTACTCCAAGAAAGTCAAGATGCAAGCTATACAGGATCACTGTAACATAGAAGTAGTCATAGAATGTTGCCATAGCAATGGCCTTAAGGTCCAAGTCAGGATTCAATGTGAAAGAAACATGCTCTCAGGAGGTCCTCTCAGAAACCAGCAAACCTGGTAACAAGTCTTCTGGATGAGTAGAGTTGTCTGGACCATGACTTTGACTTCAGACATTCCTGGATTCCAAACCTATCTATGTCCTAACCAATCAATGTGACTTTGGCAAGTTGTTTAACATTCCCTGAGCTTCAATGTTCTCATCTGTAAAGTGGAGATAATAGAACGCACACCTCTTTTTTTTTTCTTTTTTAAGGAGTATTTACTATCTGGTGTTTTATGTTTTTCTCTTACTTCATTCTCACAGCAGCTAGATTCTCTTATAGAAACAAAAATAGAGGTTCAGAAAGAGGCGAAATCACTTTTCTGAAGTCACACACCTGGTAAGACAACCAGGATGGAAACTCAGGCATTCTGACTCCAGAGCCCTGCTTTTAATACTTACGCTGAACTGCCTGAAAAAACTCATTTTACAATTAAGTGAAATCATGCACTTAATAGTGCTTGGCATATTTTGAGCATTTAGTAAATGGTAGTTATTAAAATGTGCACTGGGTCGAATCCAAATCCCAAATTTATAACAAATTCAAGATTAAAGTGCATTATATTGCACTTTTATTATCTAGGGCCTAGTCTCAAGTTCAAACAAGTGAGTCTCCTCACTTTGGGAGTCTCCTCACTCCCAAAGAATCTATAAACAGAAAGCAAGTTCCCACAGGAGGATACAGGCTCTGTGGGGTGCTAGAAATCATTTACATGGGAGCTACCTTTGGCAGTGTGGGAACAGATGAAAATAGGGAAGCAAGGAATCACTGGAGCAAGTCTCAGCCATGTCAAAGCCTGAAGGGCAGTTTTCTGCCTACAGTAACTGCTTAGGAATCCAGTCCTGTGCCTTCTGAGCTGAGAAAATAGAAATTGAGAGAGCTGAAATTTGCCTAGACCCACGCAACCACAGAGAACTCAATGTCCTTACTCCTAGGCCAACATGTCAAACTGGGAGGGAA
>JAAGEH010001828.1:0-32793 GCA_011751065.1 Lasiurus cinereus
CTAAAGGTCAGATAAGAGAACTGAAACCAAGAGTCTCTGTAATAAAGAAAGTAATGAAAGGCTTGCGAACACGCTAGCATAACTAACATGTATAAATAGGCTTAGAAAAATAAACTCGGGGCTGCAGTCTTGAACTGTCAGTCCTCCCGATCCCATCTTTGTGTCTGTCTTTTTTTCTTAATCCTCACCCCCCTTTCAGGTGCTGTTCGACTGTAGTGCCGGCTGGCACCGGCAGCACCCCACCAGTAACAAAAGGACAATCTTGCCCATGCAGATTCCATGATAAGATCTGTCCACGCTCTCTCCAGGGATTCCCTTGTTTAACCTGCTTCTAAAAAAAAAATCCTGACTTCCTTCCCTTTCTTTGAGGTGGTCCTCACCAATATACCTCCTTATTGCGATAGCCTAAATAAAACCAGCTCCTAATTGCCCAATGCATTTTGTCTTAATTTTTCTATTTATAAAAGATCATCATAACTACTTAGGACTGGTTGTGAGGAGTAAATAAGATAATGTGTGCAAAGCATAGTAAGCTTTTAATAAAATTTTTAAAATATATTTTTATTGTTTTCAGAGAGAAAGGGAGAGGGAAAGATAGAAACATCAGTGATGATAATCATTGATTGACTGTCTTCTCCACATACCCCCACTGGGGAATAAGTCCACAACCCGGGCATGTGCCCTTGACTGGAATCGAACCTGGGACTCTTCAGTTTGCAGGCTGATGCTCTATCCATTGAGCAAAACCAGCTAGGGCTCAATAAATATTCTGATAAAATTATTATACCTGTCATTAATTCCCTACCAGGCCTTTTTCCTTAGGGTTTCCTGTGCTGATTAAGGTCTGATGGGTGTTATCATTAATGTGCAACTTGCTGTCATTACATATTTCCTGTTCTAGACAGCATTTTCTAGAAGCGTTTGCTGGTTCATTTCTAGCCCTACTAAACCACTATCAACCACCGAACACAGCTAGGAGCATATCCCAAATGCTCTCTGAATACAGTGTGTCAACATTCCCCTCCCATTCAGAAATGGAGTTCTGAACTGCTTCCCCCAACCCAACAGCCCCCCTCCCCCAATTGTTCTCCACGATCTGGCTTTGCTTTTCCCTTCACACTTGATTTCCTTACATTTGAGTGTTGCTTCTTGCTTGTTCAGCTACTTGCCTCCAGATTTTACTGGTGGTAGATGTGGGTCAACTTCAGTTCAGGAGAGGGCAAGAGCTAATCACTGCCTCACCATGCTTCTGCAGAACCTTGCCAGTGCTTAGCACTGGAATTTCCTGGGGCCTTTTTAATATTTCCCATATGCACATAGCTCCCCAGACCAATTAAGTCAGGGCATCTTGGTTTGGAACCAGGACACTGGGTTTGTGTTTTTTTTTTCCTCCCAATTACATTAACTAAGAAAATTTCCTTAAAGTTTTCCTTGCCTGACTCATCCTAAATCTTTGGATGCTTCTAAGGGGAAGTCTGCTAGTAAGGGAAAGTAGAGGAGAAATAAGTGTCTATTATAAACAGCTGATGAGCTTGATATTTTATGAATGTGTATTTTAGATCTATAATTTTATTGAATAAGCTACACCTTTAAAAGTAGTTAACATTATTAAGCAACTGAAATTAATTAAATGTATAATTGCTGTCCCTCTCCCAATAGTTATAGTGAATTATAGCAAAGAGCACCAACAGTAACTGCTGATTTTCTACGGGAAGTAAAACAAGTCCCCAGCTGCCCCAGTCTTCTTTTTTCTCATCTCCTAGTCAATGTGCAACCTCCCCACCTCCCTTTTTAGCTGGAAACTATGAGAAAATACTCAAAAGAAATCTTGTTTGTTCTTAGTAAAAAGCCAGAGGTGAAATTATGATCCAGAACTTTTGAAATCTTTATTGTTGAAAGCATTACATTCTCCCTCTGACACCCGCCCCCCATACCCCACCCTGCCTCCAGCCACAGGCCACAGGCTTTCCCCAACTTACTGTCTGTGTCCCTGGCTTATCCAGGACACTGTTGTTTTGTTTTGTTTTGTTTTGTTTTTAATTTGTACTTATTTATTTTTTGACACTGGTTTTTTAAAATTGGTTCTAGATATTCAGCAAAGGTTAAAAACTGTCAATGGCCAAAACCGGTTTGGCTCAGTGGATAGAGCATCAGCCTGCAGACTCAGGGGTCCCGGGTTCGATTCTGATCAAGAGCATGTATCTTGGTTGCGGGCACATTCCCAATAGGGGACGTGCAGGAGGCGGCTTATTGATGTTTCTAGCTCTCTATCCTTCTCCTTTCCTCTCTGTAAAAAATCAATAAAATATATATTTAAAAAAAAAAAAACTGTCAATGACCCTGGCTGGTGTGGCTCAGTTGGCCAGGCATCATCCCATACATCAAAGGGTCATTGGTTTAATTCTAGGGCAGGGCACATACCCAGATTATGGGTTCCAATACTGGTGACAGGGTATGTGTAAGAGGCAATCAACAGATATTTCTCTCTCTCTTAAAAAAGAAAGAAGGAAAGGAGAAAGGAGAAAAGAGAGCAAAGGAGAGGAAAAATGAAGGAAAAAGGAGAGGAAAAAGGAGAGGAAAGAAAAGGAAAGGAAATAGGAAAGGAAAGGAAAGAAAAGGAAAGAGAAAGAACCTGGCCAGTGTAGTTCAATGGTTGATCATGGACCTCTGAACCAGTTCAGGGTTCTATTCCCCATCAGGGCACATGCCTGGGTTTCAGGCACAAATGTGCTCAAGAGAATGAGCACATTTGTCTTTTTCTAAAAGTGGAAATTTTAAGGGAGATCTCAGGGCTGAGGTGCTCCTTTCATATGCAAACTAGCCACTCCAGAGCCATAGGCTGCCCCCTCCTCTATCCCTCAGGGCAGCTATTCCCCTGCACTAATCACCCCAGGCACAGGTACCAGACAACTTTACATTGCCCCTACATCCTGGACCCCACTGAAATTATCCCATCTAGCTAATCCTCTAGACCAGCGGTCCTCAACCTGTGGGTTGAGGCCCCGCTGGGGGTCGAACGACCCTTTCACAGGGGTCGCCTAAGACCAGCGGAAAACACCTATTTCCCATGGTCTTAGGAACCAACAGACCGCTCCTCTGTGTAGCAAAGTGTAGCAATGTAGTTTACTGTTGTCATATGAAGACTGTTACCCATGCTACACCACGATTCAAGACAAAATTTCATTTATTTGTAATTAGTAATAAATATTTCACAATATATAATTACATATTGTTTTTGTGATTAATCACTATGCTTTAATTATGTCCAATTTGTAACAATGAAAATACATCCTGCATATCAGATATTTACATTACAGTTCATAACAGCAGCAAAATTACAGTTATGAAGTAGCAACGGAAATAATTTTATGGTTGGGGGTCACCACCACATGAGGAGCTGTCTTAAAGGGTCCCGGCATTAGGAAGCTTGAGAACCACTGTTCTAGACAGTCCCTCTTCCCCCAAGTTCCCATTACCTCTGAGCAGCTTTGGTACTTCCCTCGGGCCCCTCCCCCACTGGAGTGTGGCTTGCCCCCTTCTACTGGGAACTGTGAGTAACTATCTTTTCATTGGCAATCATCTCATGATTTGTTGGCTTCATCATTCCTGAACGATAATAAAACTTACTTTTTAAAACCTACAAAGTCTGATGAATCCAACAGGCTCTAGCTTCCTGCTGCTAAGGAAAACAGTATTGAAAACAGATCTTACGAAGTCCGAGAGGCCAATGTTTTCCAGATCTCAACTAAGATTTCAGCAAACACTGGGGGCAGGTCCCAGCTTAGACCAAGGTGCCACATACCCGGACTCTCCCGAGGGCAGATGCTCTGCCCTTTCAGTTCACATATTATGCCCCCTCCTGTGGAAGTACACCTCCTGAGAGAAGGCTGAGGTCTGGCATCACTTCTGATAAGACTTATATATCTTGTGAGGAGGCTGCCTTTAGATGTACATTAATCCAGTCATTTACTACACTAAAGGAGTATTTTACTGGAGTTACTGACACTTCTTTTACTTCAGAGAGAGAATCATCCCCTCAAGTCTACCCTGATTCCATAGAGGCCTTTAATTAGAACATCCAGTTTATGAAGGAACAGCTTGTGAATAATAAACTTTGTTTCTTTCCCACCACTGGCCTCCCCTGGCCTCATTATTCAACTATTCTCCTTCCTGGAACCTCCCCTTTTCCCCATCTTCCACCCACAGTGATCAAAGCTCCAAAATGACCCTTCTCTGCTAGTCTTCCCCAAAGCCTCCAAAAGATGACCCAATATTGATTCCTCCATCAGTCTCATTCTCTTTCCCCTACATTCTGGCCACTTTGGGGTTTCCCAAAACCTCAAGAAATGCTTAGGGACTAGTGTCAGACACAGAACTTGAGTTTTAGGGGGGATTGGGCTGCTTCATGGACTGTGAAAGTAATACAGGTTAAAACAAGTTTTGAACCGGCCAGAGAACCCAGCCAATATTTATTTTTTAAAAATAATAATGAATTGACTAGAGAGAGAAGCAGGTTGGGTGGGACTGTAAATTGGATGCGGCCAAGGTTTCAAGGAATCACCAAGTTGGAGCCAATAGTGTGAGCCAGGCTGATAGAAACTCATATATGGCTGCCAGTCAGCTCTTCCAAGTGGGAGGTCCCAGCACAGGAACAATGACCCCTTCTAGCACCCCCATCTGGAATAAAGCCATCCCGAGTTCTTGCCCTGATGCCAGACATTCCAGTTCCTCCCTGAATGTCTCAGGTTCCTTTCAAGTCACCATCTCAACACTGGAGCCCAGAGTAATCAAGACTGAGTAAGTTCATATTCCAGCCCTTCAAGAGAAACTGGTTGGTTCTCCGGCAGCCTTTTATGTCACTCAGACACAATCCCATCTGGTTTTTAAAAACTGAAGTTATGTGGACTTGTATTCCCAGCTCTGGAACCCTGGGCTGGGGTCTGATGTGGAGCTGGGATTCCTTTCTCCTCACAGGTCTCTGCAACTACATCTCTACTGATTAAAAACATACCATACCACCCATAGAGAATGAGCATGGGGTCCTTGGTCTTTTTCTAAAGGTGGAAATTTAGAAATTGGCTGGATTAAGGGAGGGGGTCTACCATATAGAATTTCAAAGGGAGAGACCAGCCCCTTCACCTCTTCCACCTCTCCTACCAGTCTTAATGTGCATTCCTCTTTAGTTCTCTAGTTGTAGGACTTCCATTCAGCAAAGTTTCAAGTGGTTCTGTATTTTAGTTGTAATTTTTTAAAATTTAAACTTTTAAAAATATATATTTTATTAATTTTTTACAGAGAGGAAGGGAGAGGGATAGAAACATCAATGAGAGAAACATTGATCAGCTGCCTCCTGCACACCCCTACTGGGGATGTTCCCGCAACCAAGATACATGCCCTTGACAGAAATCGAACCTGGGACCTTTCAGTCTGCAGGCCAACGCTCTATCCACTGAGCCAAACTGATTTTGGCTTTTGTTGTAATTTTGATGTGGTTGTGGCAGCTAATATTGCCATCTTGGTTCTCCCTCTACCTTTAGGATTTTACAAATAAATGTTCTCTTACAGTTTGAGTCTTGGCTCTAAATCCTTTCTTAGCCAGAACTCATATACTGAGGTTGCTGAACCCAGGTCCAGTCTAACTCCATAGGTCTAATACCTGGTGCCCTTCCTGGTGCCCTTCCCGTTGCTCACAATAGTTATGCACTCATTGGTTGATTCTTGCATGTGCCCTGACTAGGGATCAAACCTGCAACCTTGGCACATCAGGATGATGCTATAACTAACTGAGCTACCCAGCCAGGGCTAAGCATGTTTCTAAGACGAAATGTATCTCAAGATCCAAACAAATGACATATGAGGAGCGCAGAAGGCTAAACCCTATAACAGGCTACTTTGGCACACTCAGGAACAATTGTTGACCTCCCCTAAAGGGCCTGAAAGAAGTTAGGTAGAGGGCCTGTACCAGGAAGAGAGATATTAACAGAAATAACTATCAACGTAAGAAACATTCAAACCAGTGAAGAATTTTTGTGAGTTTATTTGAGCCAAACTGTTGACAATTACTGGGAAGCAAAACCTCAATTGATTAAGATAATGCTCCTGAGAATGGTGGTTTTGTACTTTATTTTATACATTACAATAAAAAGAGTAGACTTAAGTGAGTTACATGAAATCCATTGGAGATAGATTAGGGATGCAAGAGAAAGCAAAGCTGGGAAACCTCTGGGATTGGATAAAAAATAAGATCATAGACACATACTTCTTTAACAGGACATATACTATAATTAACAGTCAATAATTAACTCAATAACAATGAGGGGATTTGTGGTATGTGATTTGAGGGGTCTGGAAAAAGGAAATTATTTTGATATTTCAAAGGTATGTTATATATGCAAAAAGACAACAAACAGGCTCAGGTAAGGTAAAGACTGACCTTTGTCAAGGAAGATACCAGCCTAGGACATGAATACCCACCATAAACTGTTTTTAATTTAAGTGGTTTTCTTTTCAGACCTTTGTGGTTATTTTAGGTCTCTGAGTTTGTAAGCTGCCATGCAGGTCTCCCCTGATTTTGTCAGGATTAGTACGTGACCCCTTTTTGTCCACATCCTATCTAATAAAAGGGTAATATGCAAGTCGACTGAATGGCAGAACAACCAGTCACTATAACGTAAACTGACCACAAGGGGCAGATGCTCAATGGTGGAGCTGCCCCCTGGTGGTCAGTGCACTCCCACAGGGAAAGCACCACTCAGCCAGAAGCCAGGCTCATGGCTGGCAAGCGCAGTGGTGGTGGTGGGTGTGGGCCTAAGCCATCAATTGGACATCCCACAGGGGCTCCCAGACTGTGAGAGGGCAAAGGCCAAGCTGAGGGACCCCTACTGAGTGCACAAATGTCATGCACCGGGCCTCTAGTGATGTTTATAACAGAAAGATTTAGCTGCATGACATGGCAAACTTACATTTACCAAACATTTGCTCTTCTCATCTTCCTATGAAATGTCTTCCTCCCCTAAATCTTTCTCCTGAGCTCAGGATGGTATACAAACTGAAATTATATGAGTGCCTGACAGTCTCCTATTTTTATGGGGCTTCCGCATGTACAAATTTGTTTTTCTTCTGCTAATCTCTTTTATGTCAATTTAATTATTAGATCGGCAGATGAACCTAGAAGGGAAGAAGGAAGGAGTTTTCTATGCCTACACAAACAAATGAACTTTGAGAATATAAAGCTGTTTGCAAGCTAAACAGCCTCTACCTAATGGCCAACTGGGTGCAGTGAAGTGAACCCTGATTTAGGAGATTAGGGTTCTAGTCCCAACTCTGCCATTCATTCCTCCATAGAGACTCAGATGACTCACTAATAAAATGCACATACCAGCTTTAATATCTTCTGTGCCAGATATTAGGAGAATGGCCCAGGCTGTCTCTGGCAATTCCAACCATGATTTAAATTAAAGCTCAGCTCTAAGAGGTTCATTTCCTGCTGTGAAGAATTCCTACATTGAATGATTTATGAAAAGTTTTGGAGTGGGTGGTAATGACATAAAGGATCTTTCTTTCTGAAGGAGCTTATTAATTCAATCATCACAGCAGAGAGAATGAGGAGTGTGGTGGAAGGAAGAGGTGGGCTGTGTGGCTGGACCCAGGGTACACAAAGGAACCACGGGTGACCAATTTATTTCTTGCTGCAATGTTTCCTTTTCCTCAAATCAAGAGCCCTATTGCATCTCAACAGTCTCAGAGAAGCCATTTGCCTTCTTTCCAAAGGGCAGTCATTTGCCACCTACAGGTTTGTATTAACATAAACTTTGAAGACGGCTTTTTGTTCTAGGAAAAAAGCCTCTCAGTAGGGCTAAGGCAATCAGACATTCCGCTTCAGAAAGGCAGAATTAATTGACTGCAGAAAATAAGCTGACATTCTGCTCCAAGTAACGTTGAAGGGAAGTAATCTTGAATGGATTTGTAACTGGTTCATTTACACAATTTTTATTACTTTAAAGGATTCAGTGAGCTTATAAAGTCCAGGGGCCTCAGTTTAGTAAAAATTGCCCTGGGTGAGATGTTGTTTAGTGTTTATTACAAACATTTAAGCAGCTACTGATGGTTCCTTAAGGGGCATAAAACTATTAAATGCCAATTCTTATTTTCACATTTCTATTTTCATTTTGCTAATTACTTGTTTAATTTTTTTTATTGATTTTTAGAGAGAGAGGAAAGGGTAGAGAGGAAGAGAGAGAGAGAGAGAGAGAGAGAGAGAGAGAGACATCTATTGGCTGCCTCCTTCAAGCCCCCTTCAGGGACAGAGGCCACAACTAGGGCATGTGCCCTGGCTGGGAATCGAACCAGCACAGGACAATGCCCAACCAACTGAGCCACACCAGCCAGGACGTGCTCATTATCTCTTAACAGAAACTTTTTGTTATTTATTTTCATCAGCCAGTTGCCAATGGGGAAGATTTCAAAGAACTTTTCTTTGAAGAAATATTCGATGCAAGTCTCCTCAGTGGTGAGCTTTAGCAAAGGCCTGGAGGTGGGAGAGACAGTGGTGAGGGAGCCTGGGATGAATAAAGCTGGGTAAACAAAGCAGCGGTCTGGGAACTCCCTGCTAGGTAACATAAACTGACCAGATTATTTATTGATCAAACCAGAGCATTTTTGAGACTAAAAGGGGATGCTAACTTGATGGGGTACCAGGAAAATCTGGGACAAACTTAGGGAAATGAGCATACATGGTGACTATAATACTTGGCTTAGCAGTTCTGTGCTTGTGGAAAGTCATTTAACCTTTTTGAGCTTCTTTCTTCGCTTCACAATGAAGAAAACAATGTTCTGCAGGATTTTTGTACTTATTAGTGTCAGGGAGAAAAGAGCTTTCCTCTATCCTCCTGAGTTTTCATGTCTGGTCTGATAATTAAATTGACATGACATAGATTAACAAAGAAACTAAAATTTAATTACATACATGCAGGGCCCTTATAAGAACGAGACCCACAGGCAGTTAGACAATTAAGGTTGATGTGTCTTTCTGAGCTTCACTTGAAGTTTATATGCCTTTCCTTGCCGTTCGAGGGGTAGAAGTCTGGGATTTCAGAGGGGAGAAAGACAACTTTCAAGAAGATGAAGGAACAACTATTTGGTAAACAGAAGTTTACCATGGCATGTAGAGACAATGGGATGCAGAAAGAATTAAAAAACACATACAAACATTTGTTTTAATTTATGGATGTTAGAAAGAGAGAGGGATCAGTTTGTTGTTCCACTTATTTATGCATTCATTTGTTGATTCTTTTATGCGCTTTGAATGGAGATCAAACCCATAACCTTGGCATTTTGGGAGCATGCTCTAACAAACTGAGTTACCCAGCCAGGGCCAACACAGAGAAAACTCTGAATAAGCCTTACTAAGTGTCCCCAAGTCTACCACATCTATTTCACATTCTTCATGGTTATCCTTGGTGACAGTTCCTGGATCAAGCTAAATTTTTTTAAGCTGGAAAGGGGAGAGGAGGAGAGTAAGTTCTTTATGAGTCTTGGTGGCCTCAATTGTCTGCAGCTCAAAATAATCTACATGTTAAAGTGACATATTCTGGAGAGACTCATTTTGAACCCCTTCATTAGTCCTGGAGATACACATAATACATTTTACAATTTGTAAAACATGATATAAATATGAGGTGCTATCATAGTTGATGAAGGAAAGTCAAGTTTACTGCTTGCTACTGAAAGACTGAATATAAAAATAGGCAATGTCTGGGCCATATATAAAAATAGAACTTTGACCTGAGGCAGGTTAGTGAGAT
The DNA here is from genome assembly GCA_011751065.1 of Lasiurus cinereus. Classification (NCBI taxonomy): domain Eukaryota; kingdom Metazoa; phylum Chordata; class Mammalia; order Chiroptera; family Vespertilionidae; genus Lasiurus; species Lasiurus cinereus. The sequence goes on from JAAGEH010001828.1 coordinate 9,804, forward strand.
GCTAAGAAAATTTCTTGACAAGTGGAATAAATAAAATGGAGACAGATAGTTAAATGACCAAGTAATTTACATCCTGATAATGAATCTCAAGGTCTCATCTTTTCTAAGGACACTTAAGAGCAAATGGTTTACACATTTTAGACTGTGCAGGAGAAGGGGACCGGGCAGAGCCACCTCAGTCCCCCTACCTCTTTAGTGACATCCTTTCAAGGTAAAATTGACCAGAGAATGACCCTGATCTCTGAATATGCTCAATTTGATTCATCAGCATTTTAAAGTACACCACTGGAAAGTTGATGAATGTTCTATTGAGATCCTCCCCTGAGGTCTCCCCTAAAATTCTCACCTTTAGAAAACAGATAAAAACTCTAAGACAAAGGAACGAATACACACTCTTCAGCATGCCTGTGCCTTTTCCTGCTTCCTTTCCTCAGGTATGTATCTTTGCTTTTTATTTATTTTTTATTTTTTTCTCTTAAGCTTAAAGGCCCCCATAGCACTTGCAACCAGGAGCAGTAGGCAGCGGCAGCCTGTCCTGTGCTAACTCCATCCTGGGCTAACTCCCTGAACTTGTCTCCAAGGGGCCTCCTTTTGCCTCTAACTTGTTTCCTGAGCCCATGCAGCCCAGCTGGCTCATCATCCTGCCTCTGTGACTTTCTTTCCAAAGGGCCAGCCTCTTTGAGAGTTGACTCCTCCTCACATTTCCAAAGGGCCAAGGCAGCAATGCCTGGACACATTCCTGTTGCTATGATCTTGTCTCTTCTAGCTTAAGCACTTCCTTTTTTTCACTGTCCCCAGCTTTAATAAGTATACTTTCAAAATCACCAGTAGTCATTTCATGAAATCTTTCCTGCATGAAGTCAAGATCTGCCCAAGTCCCAATCCCATTCCAGTGACAGACCCACAACCTGCAGCAACCCACCCAGGAAATCAACTCTTTACCTATTATAAACAGCCTAAGATGCCAGCCTGCTGTAAGTCAGACTTGCAAGAAGCCAGTTTGCTATATCTAGTGACAATCCAGGAAACAAAACAATAGCCTCTGTAACAGTCACCCCAAAATGGCCAAGAGTTGGTTAATAACTGACAGGTTCCTTAATTTTTATCTCCACTTCCAACTAAGGGCCAACTAATTAGAAAACCAAATATGTACCCCTAACCAATCACATAGGATGTGTCTGCAAACTCATTAGTCAACAGAGCCAAATATCAACAGTACAAAGATTGAAATTTCTTTTGAGCACCAAAATTTTTTAAACTTAAACTTCTTCTAACACCACTTCTTCAAAATAGACTTGTCCAGGCAGAAGTATTTTGTGGAAGAGCCACACTCAAGGGGCCAAAGAGCTGCATGTGGCTTGAGAGCCTCAGTTTACCATGAACATAGGTGTTCCACTTCCAGTTAGCCTGCAGTTTCCTCATGCCAACAGCCTTTAATTGGAACACCTGGAGGCTTCCGTTTTTCTACTAAAAAGCTTTTCTATTTCTCTGCCTGCCTTTGAGTCTCTGTCAAAATGAAAGTGAGGATGGCTGACTCTGAGTCAATAGCCTTTGCTTTTCATTTGTTTGGTCTTCATTTATTTCCACACCAGATATTCACACAGAATGGGATTTTCCATGTTTTTGTTTTTCCACGTGTTTTTTTTTTTTTTTTTGGAATTGTCAATAAAGCTTTAAAGCTGGGGGAAAAATAGGTACTAATTGAAGCAGGTTGGTAAGGGGTAGCAAAATTCCTGGCAAGTGGAATAGGGAAACTGAGACAAATAGTTAAACGAAGGCCAAGCAATTAGCAGCCAGCTAATAAATCACAAGATCTTCTCTAATCAAAGACACTTAGGAACAGATGGTTTACTTCTCTCCTCCCCAACCATAGAGGGAGTAGCTTACATCACCCAGTTAGGGAGATAGATAACAGGGACCCAATTAGTGCTAGACAAATCCAAGAATGAATCAAGTCCAGGGAATAAATAATAAAAACCCCAATTAGAGTAGGACAAATCAGACAGAGGTAAAGCTGACTGGAGAATAATCCCCAAACCCACTATACACTCATTTTGATGTATCAGCTTAACTTTTCTGAGTAGAAGCCGCCCCACCTTAGCTCACTCCTGTTGTGATGTTGCTACTTCTATCTAAAGCCCTTCCTTCATCCCACTTAATAAATGTACTTTCAAAATCACCTGGACTCATGTTTTGGAATCTTTCCTGTACAAATCAAGAACCCATACATTCCAAACTGTGCTGGGGCAGAACCACCTTAGCCTGGTCTCTTTCCAGGGACACAAACTACGTCCATAGCACTAAGAGTAACCTAACAGGTCCTGCTACCATTATGTCATCAATCTCTACAAACTAAATTGGAGTAGAAATACCCTGGGAAAGTAGAATTAATTACTCTAGAGGAGGGATGCTGAGGCTTCTCAAGCACGGATATTTGCATTTCCTCTGATGCAATTGATTCCACAGAATTAGTAGGGCTGGAGCCTTTTCACTGGTACCCTGGATGAACAGCTGCCTACTAATGAGAGGACCCCCGCCCTGAAGGGGCTGAAGGTGTGATCAGTAAAGGGTATACTACAGAAGTCATCTCACCTTGGCTGCATGCTTATTTGGAAGAAAGACAACATTTCCCATCCACTCTTTCACCTAAATGGACCAAGTTCTGGTGAACAGATGAGCAGCATCTGCATAGGGCTTCTTTCCCTGGAGAGATTTTTGTTTTCCTTCTTTAGTTCCTCCTCTACCTTCTCCACTGTTCGTGGATGCAGAAGTAGAGTGGAAGGAGTGAGTAAATTGTTTCTCCTTCCAAGTGCAGGCCCTTGCTTATACCCAAACTGGGGAGGAAGGACAGAGCATTGGAGTTGGTTGTGAAATTGAAACGTCTCATTGGACTGCTCTAGGCTAGACTATTTAATGCCTGAGTATGACCAGAAAACTTTGGGAGCTTTCAAAATGTTATTAAGGAACAGAAAACAGGTGCCCCATTGATATTTGTTGAATGACACTGAACTATTTTGTACATACAGATTTTTACATGTTCCATTTTCTTAAAATGGGGGTAGATTGATATTCTGTACAGAATATTTATAGATAGATTGGAGTTGGGGGAACTGACAGTTATGGCAAACATATACCAACAAGGGCACCAGTAGCCCAAATACATCATTTTATTTTCTTTCTTCCCCCTCCCTCTCCTCCTCCTCCTCTACCCTCCTCCTCCCTCTCCTCCTAAGTCCTCCTCTCCCTGCCCTTCTCCCTCCCCCTCCTCCTTCTTCTTTGGGCTTGGCCAGTGACTTTGGGCTGTGAAATAATTCACAAATAAAAGAAGACATGCAGAGAGAAAGTTTATTTCACTTATCCCAAGGGAAAGGGCTGGTGCATTGCTAATCAATACAGGGCAAGAAAACAAAGGGTGGCTTTCCCTTTTAAACCCAGGCTGTTGCTAAGCAACAAGAAAGGGAAAAAGATTTGAAGCCAAAGTTGAGTTTGTTTTCCAAGAGACAGTTGACAAATGTCCTGGGGAGGTGTTTTATCAGTATTTTCCCAATCCTGTAAAATATTCGAAGAGCAAAAGTTATGGAGAGGTCAAAAGAGACTTGTTTGAAGGGAAGAGGGAAAGGGACCTTTCTACTAATTAGAGACACCTTGGTGTGAATTATCCCCGAGTTGTAAGAACAGTGTGCAGGAGGGGTATGCAAGAATATAGCCTTGAGAGTAGCTTATTTTGTCTTGCAATTTGAATAGAGGGGCTAACAATTTTGGGGTTTAATTATCAGGTGCTTCTCATAAATTGTGGAAGGCCACAGCAAAGAAAAAGAAAGGCCTTTGTTCCTGTCCGTACAGGAAACACAGAGCATGATGATCAATAAATGACTGGTGGATCAATGAATAAATGATATTATGTAAAAATTCTTTTTCTTCATCTTTTTATCAAGCAGAAAGTTTCTATCTTCAAACTTTTCCCTACTTTGTAAAGAGGTTAAAATATAATTTCTGTATGGATATCCAGTAAAATGGAAGTTTGGCAATGCTTACAGTTTTGTAAGCATTAATAAAGTAGGAAACTAATTTGTTTTACATAATTTGAATCTGAGTTTAAATGTAAAGGTAGCTTAAGCAATCTCTCTTTTTGTGATAGATGCTGACACCTACAGGCCATATTTCATATTAAATACTTGACAAATTTTCACCAAGAAAAAAATGTTCCCAGTTCTTGGAGGCTGAAGTTTTGAGGGGGGCAGTGGGAGAGAATCCTGCCTCCTGGATGTGAGTGGAGCCACTGGGAAATGGAAGCCCAAGGATTAGCAAGGACTTAGGAAAAGAATCACAGGTTAGCTTCTGAAATGTCATTTAGTTAGCTGACTCCAGAACTCCTGGCTTGCTTATCTAAGCCATTCCTCTCCTTGAGTTTTTCCCGTGATGTTCTAAGGAATTTTATTCGAGGTGCACAATTCCATCTTCGAAGCAGACTTTGGAAAAGAACTGACATAGGATAGTAAGAAGCTAGGGAAAATTCCTTGGCAAGTGGAATGAGGAAACAGACATAGCTGAACAAACTGGCTGAGCAATTTACAGCCAGGTACAGAAGGTTACCAGGTCAGAAAGCCCAGGGTGCCTAGAAACTGGCAAGACTAGATACAGACTTTGCCTCCAGGGTTGCCTTTCATATCACTTGTCATGTAGTTCAGATCTCCCCTCCTACTCACCCCTCACCCTCCATCTTTTCTCCCTAGAGATAACATCTAGGCCTCAGGTGCATTTCAGCTCTGGGCCCAGAAAAACAACAAAACACAGGCAGGCAACACCAGGACCAGCTGCAATGACTAATGTCCCCTGACTTGGCATTAACCAATCAGTGAAGATGACAGCCCTGAAAGGATTTACACAGAAAAGTTGATAAATATATTATTGAGATTCTTCACTAAGACTACCCCTAAACTCCTGCAGAGTATTCCCAAGACTTCCCCTTCCCCATCTTCGTTCCCCACAGACCTGTACTCCTAAACTCTAAGCCTTAGAGTCTAACCCATCAGACTTGCAACCAGGCAGCAATGGGCAGCAGCAGCTTGTCCCAAGCTAAACCCCTGAACCTGTCCCAAGACCCCCTTTTCTCTGACTCTCCAGTGAGCTGACAGCAGCCCCATCTTGGCTCACTTCTTTCCCATAAAGTTTCTACAGAGCCAAAGAAGCGCCGTTTAGCTCTCTCCTGTGGCTTCTATCCCGGGCCCTTCCTTGTTTCACAGTCTCAAGCTTTAATGTACATCTTTTCACAGTCACCTGGACTCATCTTGTGAAATCTTTCCCGCATGAAGTCACGAACCCGCATACTAACAGGCTGTCCTGAGGCAGATTCACTCTGGGCCGAATCCTTGCAAGGTAGCAGAACCACCCTCCAACCACCAGACATAAATACCGCTGTATCATTTTTGGGCAACCCTGTAGCACTCAACATTATTATTGTTGACTTGTTTTGGATGTCTGTCTACCACTGTGCTGATGTGGTAGACAGACAGATATGAGCAGAGAGTGAGGATGATGGGCCAGGTTTAGAAGGTCACCAGGAGTGAAAAGCCCCAAGTGCCTGCAAAGAACAATTGTAGGGTGGGACCTCCCACCAACGTGACATCCCCTCCCCTTTCATGTGGTTTGGACCCCTGACCTTTCATCCCCAAGGATAATAGCTAGATCTCAGTTATAGTTCAGCTCCAGGCCCAGATAAGCAACCTCATGGCTGATCTCAGGACCAGGTGCAATGAATAATGACCCCTTGTCCCAGAGCCAACCAGTCAATCAGTGGAGATCTTGATCCTGAAAAGACACACCTAGAAAACTGCTGAATACTGTACTGAGACCTTCCCTAAAAATCTCCACCCTTAACACCCTTAGGACAGAGGACCCAGCGAGCTCTCCCTCCCAGGAGCACACCCAAGCCTTTCCCTTTTCCCTCCCTCTACCCCCAATCCCAGGCGGATTACCTTCCTCTCTCCCAAGCTCAAAGGGCCCTTCCTTTATCTCTACAACTTGTTTCCTAAATCTATTTCTTCTACGAATTACTTCTTGTATCTGTGACTTTCCAAATAAATGTTCTCTTACAGTCTGAATCTTGGCTCTGAAGTCTTTCCTAGCCAGAACTCAGTACCGAGGTTGCTGAACCCAGGATCTGGCTCTTCCCACTGCCTGCAATATTTCTAAATGCAGAGGGGACCTAAGCTGCTTCCCTCCAGGAGAGCCTGGGAGGGGCAAACAGCAGGAACTCTAGGTTTGACCTTCTAAGAAGGGGGATGGGGAAACTGGAGGCAAAACCTCAGACTAGAAATGGCTGTGGTAGCTTGGGCAAATGGGCCCAAGGGACGTTCAAGGGAGTTTCCTACACCCCACTAAGTATGGGGAGAGTAGATGACTCCTCTGAATGCAACCCAGGCACAATGAAAGGCAGAAACCATCCCTTGGGCTTCATGTGGATCTGGCATGATGTGGAACACCTCCCCAGGTTCCTGAGAAGCACCCAATGAGCTGAGAGACTCCAGTGGCACCTGTGTGGGTTAACAACTGAAGACAAAGTGAGAATGAGGACTTCCTAGCAGAAGACAGCAAAGAGAAACCAGGAATTTCACTTGCACCTCTCTGCCACCCTCTCTTGTACTTTAACACTAGATCCCAGAACTTTGATGCAATGCCGGGGAAGTGGGGAATCCTAAAATTTCAAACAGCAGTTTTTATGTAAGATGGATGCTTCATACCCATCTTTTAAATATCTGTTTAAAAGACATTTTAAACTGCTGTTTGAATTACTAAGACTACATGGCTATCACTCAAATCAAAATGGGCTAATAACAGAAATTAAGTTCATTTACAGAAAACTAAGTGCTCATATTTTGCAAACCTGAGTTTGTATATGAAACAGTCTCCTCTTGGATTTTGGTAAAATCATTTGCAGATGTACCAGGAGAATCTGGGCCTGACTGCCGCAGTTACATGAGTGCCAGATCATGAAGGAGAGCTTGGCCAGCAGTGTTACCACTGGCATGCAAGCAGTTTCACAACTCCACAATGAAGTTCCCACTGCCCCGCCTCCTCCCCAGGTCCTGACTGCCAGCACAAGCCATGCTTCACCAACAAGAGGCCCATCTGTGTTTAGGTACAGAGTCTTCCCCATCCCCAGGTCTGCCCAAAGAAATTCCCTGGGGGCAAAATATATCTATATATATGAAAGCCGAGCTACTGAATGGCAGAACAACCAGAATGAGCAGTCACTGTGACACACACTGTAGCAGCCACCTGGCCCAATTGGCCCCACATTCATCCACAGCCCCTTGTCCTGGCTGGCCAACCTCCCAAGGTCCCTCACCTTGGGCCAGTCTCCAACAGGCCTCAATCACCAGCCAGGCTGAGGGACCTCACCTGTGTATGAACTTGTGCACCAGGCCTCTAGAATACATATATCACCTGGGGAATGTCTAAAACAGCTATTTAAAAGCATCCATCTGCCGAGGCCGGTTTGGCTCAGTGGGTGGAGCGTCGGCTTGCAGACTAAAAAGTCCCAGGTTCGATTCCAGTTGGGGGCATGTACCTTGCTTGCGGGCACATCTCCACTGTGGGGCATGTAGGAGGCAGCTGATCGATGTCTCTCTCTCTCATCGATGTTTCTGACTTTCTCTCTCCCTTCCTCTCTGTGAAAAATCAAAAAATATATTTAAAAAAAAAACTTAAAAGCATCCATCTTATATAAAAACTGCTGTTTGAAATTTTAACCCTGCTATTTGGCTTCTATAAATGCTTGCTTGCTGAAATACTAAGGAAAATAAGATTACTCTTACTTCGGAGAGGCCATTAAACCTTCCCCCGATGAAATTATCAGTGCTAACACCAGGCCAAGCCTTTGGTTGAGGTCTCAAGGCCCTAGCACATAGAGGCTCTTTAAGAACTTGCACAGGGGGCCGGAATAACCCCATATTTCAGAGACAAAGAAGATAAAAACATATAAATAGGGAAAGTTCCTTCATGTTGGGGCCCAGAATTTGGGAGACATTTTCCTCTGGACCCAAGTGTAATAAATGTAACTCCATCTCTCTAAGTATTGCTTGGTTCTTCTCTGGTTTTCTGTAACAGGTATGAAACTGGAAAGTTGGCATTTGGGATACCTGTCACTACCCAAACCAATAAGCAGAGACAGGCTTGAATTTTTTTTTATTCTTTTAAATATATTTTTATTTATCTCAGAGAGGAAGGGAGAGGGAGAGAGAAATAGAACCATCAAATATGAGAGAGAATCATTGATTGGCTACCTCCTGCATGCCTCACATTGAGGATTGAACTATGACCTCCTGATTCATAGGTCAACACTCAACCACTGAACTGTGCTGGCTAGGCTTGAGTCGTTTTCTTAAAAGTAAATTTTTTGTTGATTTTTACAGAGAAAAAGAAACATCAATCAACCACAGGGGATAGAGCCCACAACCCAGACATGTGCACTGGACCGGGAATCGAACTGGCAACCTCTTGGTGGACGGGAAAATGCCCAACCAACCGGGCCACAACAGCCAGGGCAAGGATGAATCTTTGTGTAATGTAACTATCTGTGTTTTCCAATGTTCGTGGGCTCTACAGCAATGGTTCTCAACCTGTGGATTGCAACCCACAAGTTGAGAACTGCAAGCAGGATCGAACTGCCAGCAGGATCGCCTAAGACCATTGGAAAATACAGATATTTACATTACGATTCAAAACAGTAGCAAAATTACAGTTATGAAGTAGCAATGAAAATAATTTTATGGTTGGGGTCACCACAACATGAAGAACTGTATTAAAGGGTCGTGGCATTAGAAACGTTGAGAACCACTGCATTAAAGGGACAGCTCTCAAAAGCTAGTGAGATGCAGTAGTTTTTGGATAGCTAAGATGTACTCTATATTCCATGATGTTATTTTATTTCTCTTACCCAACCTTGCATAACATTGGGGACCATTTTGAAATACATTGTTTTAGGAAAAACCTACTGGAGTATCTGCCTATTTCTCAGTGATCCTATTCACAGAGAATTGCTCACTCCTGAGATTGGACTCCTGGCAACCTTGTTTGTAATAGATAATCCTTGCCAGTTATAAATTAGATCAAGGGAGACAGCTGGCTCCATTTGAACAATCAGATTCTCCCCTGGAAATCAAGCTTGGCAGCTAAGCACCAGCTGGTTATTTTCAGGTTGCACCTGGAAATGAGGGATACATATCCCAAGGAGCTGAGAAACTTTTCTTTCATTGAACAGAGAAGTGAAGGTAGAGAAGAAAGAAGCAGATGGACAGAGAGATCGAACATCAAGGAACCATCTGGCTCCAGAGGGAAAGTGAGAGGAATATGAGGATGCCTTAGCTCCCAATGGCAGTCCTGCAGGACACACAGCTGCACTCCTACCCTTGAGCTGTAAGATACACTTTGTATTTCCTTCCATAACTCCCCTCACTCCCTCCTGTCATTTCTGAAGCTAAGTTCAAGTGTATCCCATTATTTGCAAAGATAAGGAATATCTGTGTACCTTGAATGAGTCAGTAGCTGTGTGCTCAAGCAGCAATGTTGCAAAACCTTAAGTTAAGCTTATTCCCTGCTCAAAATGCATGCCTGTGACTCAGCAATTTTCTCCTCAAAGTCCCTGAAGAGTCCTAGTAAAACTCAGCCAACTGCTGTCTTCTCCTCGTTCGCCAGTAGGTTAAGTTAGGCGAAGTGCTTAGGCACAATAGGTGACCAAGTCAACCAACACATAGGGTTACAGTGATGAATGATGTGGATGAGCCTCTACCACCTAGAGCTTCTAGCTACTGGGTGACACAAGTAATTAAACACACAATTATAGTTCCATTTAAATGCTGTTTAGCCATGGGAAGTACAGCATACTAGAGAGACACATGGCAGGAGGTGCCTAATCCAGCCAGGAAAGGTGGGAGAAGAGTGATTTGTCAAGAGGGAATACAATCCTGAAACAAAATCACTGTTTACATAGGGCTGGACATGAGTGCTGGACATCATTCTGGGCCCTTATCTGTGGTAAATACTATTATTAATCCCATTTTATAGATGATTCAAATACATCATAGAGAGTTTAATAAGCATGTCTAAGAACACAACACTAGTAGTGGTAGAGCTGAGATTCAAACACAGGCAGTTTGATTAATGGATGTTTATTAATTATTTGAATAGCTGGACAAAGTACAACAATGTTTATTCATCACCATGACCACCCATGTTGGTTATTTTTATTTCTAAAATATAAATATCTTTAAGCTTTGAAATGTATATACAGAGTCAATGTCAAGATTAAAAAAGAGCATTTCAAAGCATTTCTGCCATTATCACACTCCAGATAATAATTAATAGCAACCACATTATTATCAGCAGTGACCTCTACCCATCATGGAACAGGAAAACAAACAGGATCATTTCAAGGTTGCACCAGCTGCCAGCTGAAATTACCCCCATTAAAGGCAACTCCACAGGAGTGGTTGCTGGGTGACAAGAGAAGCTTGTTGACATGAAGTGCTCCTTTTGAGGGAAAGCCTTCCATGCAGATTTCTATTTCCATTATTTTTTCAGATTGGTTTTGTGGCTTCATTAGTAAATGATTATTTGGTTATTTTATTTAACAAAATGTACCACTGCAGTCACTTGTGAAGCCATCAGAGTCAATCAAACCTCTGTACAAGAGTTAAATTAACAGTTTGGATGGTATTTGGCTACCCTATATTTTGGACTGAAAAGAAGAGATCTAATTAAAAACAAACAAACATGTTTTTGTTTATTTCAGAGAGAAGAAGGAGAGGGAGGGAGAGATAAGAACATCAAAACATGGATCTGTTGTCTCCTACACATCCCTTACCCCTAGTATGTTCCCTAACTAGAATTGGTGACCTCTTAGTGCATGGGATGACACTCAACCAACTGAGCTACACTAGGCAGGGCTGATTTACATTTTAAAACATGGATAGAGCTGAAACTGGTTTGGCTCAGTGGATAGAGCGTCAGCCTGAGGACTGAAAGTTCCCAGGTTCGGTTCTGGTCATGGGAACGTACCTTGATTGCGGACACATCTCCAGTGGGGGGCGTGCCGGAAGCAGCTGATACATGTTTCTCTCTCATTGATGTTTCTGACTCTCTATCCCTCTCCTTTCCTCTCTGTAAAAAATCAATAAAATATATTTAAAAAAACAAAACATGGATAGAAGTTTGCCAGCTAAAGCAAGAGAGGAGTTCATTCCACACTGATGGAAGATCAGTGCAATGATGTAGGCATAAAACAGTTGGACATGTGACAGGAAATAGGAATCCTATATAATAAAGAGGGAACATGCTGGTTGACCATCACTCCGTCACAAAGATGGCTGCACCCACAGCTGAAGCCAAGTTCCCATAAGGACCCTTAAGGAGCAATCAGCAAGAACCTGAGGTTATGCCCTGCCCCAACCCTGTGGGGCTTGACAGGGGACCTCAGGCCACATCCCCCATCCTGCAGGGCTTGATGGGAGACCTCAGGCTGAGCCTCGAGCCCCAGCACCAAGCCAGGGACCTGAGGCTGTGCCCTCCTGCCTGGATGGGCTTGACAGGGGACCTCAGGCCATGCCCCCAACCAGGTGGGGCTTGACACGGGATTTCAGGCTACACTCCCCACCCCAGCACCAGGCCAGGGGACCTCAGACCGCACCCCCCTCCTGGTGGGGCTTGACAGGGAACCTCAGGCTATGCCTCCAGCCTTGGCACCAGACCGGGGGACCTCAGGCCATGCCCCCCAACCAGTGGAGCTTGACAGGGACCTCAGGCCTCACCCACTGCCCCACAGCCAGTCAGGGGACCTGAGGCTACGCCCCTGGCCTAACAGGGCTTGATGGGGAACCTAAGGTGCATTTCCCGTCCTGGTGCTGGGCTAGGGGATCTCAGGCTGATCCTCCCCACCCAGCACCTGGCCAGGGGACCTGAGACTGTGCCCCTCCTGCCTGGCAGGGCTTGACAGGGGACCTCAGGCTATTCTTCCCACCCAGTAGGGCTTGATGGGGGACCTCAAGTTGCACCCCTAGTGCTGGGTTGGGGGAACTCAGGCCGTGCCCCTGACTAGGTGGGGCTTGACAGGCGATTTCAGGCCACAACCCCCACCCCAGTAGCAGTACAGGGGACCTCAGACTACATCCTCTGCCTGGTGGGGCTTGACGGGGAACTCAGGCCTCACTCCCTGCCTCAGCACCAGGGCAGGGGACTTTATGGGAACCTCAAGGTGCACTTTTCATCCTGGCACTGGGCTGGGAGACCTCAGGCTGTTCCCCCGCAACCCCAGCACCAGGGCAAGGAACCTGAGATTGCGCCCCCATCCCTGGCAGGGCTTGACTGGGGACCTCACGCACTCCCCCTGCCCTGTTCTGGGCTGGGGGACTTCAAGACACGGCCACATCCTGGTGTCGGGCTAGGAGACCTGAGGCTAGGAACCATGCCTCGCAGGGCTTGACAAAGGTGGGATTGGCCATGTCTGGATCTAGCCCAATGAGGGGAGGGTAGCCAAGTCTGGGTCTCATGTGATTTTGAGGTGTATATGGGTGGGCAGGGACTTCACTCTGGGTCCCATGGTGTGCCCCAGACTCTGATAGGAGGAAGGTTTTCATATACATTTTACTAATTATCTTTCATCTCTCACACTTCTATTATAGAGAAAGGGCAAATAGCAATATTAAATTATTTCCTCTAATTAATCCCCTTTTAATGTGCACGAATTTCATGCACCAGTCCACTAGTCTATAATAATAAAAGCATTATATACTAATTAGACCAGACAGCCAAACAACCTTCTGGTCATCATTCTGGACATCCTTCCAGATGAAGCCGTGGCAGCAGAGGTCAAGGCAAAGGCAATTAGGGGCAATCAGGCAGGCAGGTAATTGGTTAGGGGCAATCAGGTAGGCAGTCAAGCCAGTGATTAGGAACCAGCAGTCCCGGATTGCGAGAAGGATGTTTGACTGCTGGTTTAGGCCAGATCCCTCCACTCATTAGATAACATGGTATGAGGTGATGAGTGCTGGAGATGAGACTAGAGAAGTTGGCAAGTGTCCTTTCTACCCTTTCCATTTGTGTCACATATGGAAAATGAAAACATGTATGGCACACTGGGGTAAAAGATTGAAGTTTCTTGTAACTGGCAACACACCTGGACCATTGTTGGCTACCCTTAGCATATGTTAATCCATTGCAATACACAATTAGGGCACATGTTTTGGGAAACTCTACCCTGGGTAATATAGTATCATTGAAAAGAATGGCTCTCTTTAATCTTTCTAAATCTGTCTAAATTGCACCGAAACCGGTTTGGCTCAGTGAAGAGAGCATTGGCCTGCGGTATGAAAGGTCCCAGTTGCGATTCTGGTCAAGGGCATGTATCCTGATTGCGGACACATCCCCTGTAGGGGGCTTGCAGAAGGCGACTGATCGATGTCCCTCTCTCATCGATGTTTCTAACTCTCTATCCCTCTCCCTTCCTCTCTGTAAATAATCAATAAAATATATTAAAAAATAAAAAAAATAAATCTGTCTAAATTTCTGTAAAGGCACCTTTAGAAATCCCCCAAGATTGGGCCCCTAAAACATCAGAGTCAGCCTTTTGTAAAAAACTGAATGTTTAAAAAATTACATAATTTAATTTTAACAAGTCCTAGTTATGGCTCTCTCTAACATTACTATAGTATATTGTGATTACTCCTCTGTCTACCCCTTCTCAATATTCTGCAAAATCCTCAAGGGTCTCCAGTCCTAGTGTTAGGACTGGTACCTGCCACATAGTACACAGTTGATAAATACTTGTGAATCAATATGAATTTGAGTCCTAGAGTTCAATACAGAGAGAGTATCATATGACACATTTGGAACTCAGATCCATTAGTATCTCCAGGGTTCTTTAATGGAAATGCATTAAATGGGTAAGAGACACTGTAATTATAAATGAGTGGTGCTTCTTGTAATAGTCAATATTGATGTATGGCATATTCAAATAATATAATGTCATACAGTAAAGAGACTCAATCAACTGCAACAAGGATGGATCTCAGAAATATAATATTGATTTAAAAAAAGCCATACCAAAAAAGAGTGCATATTGTATAATTTCCATCCTGAAGTTTAAAAACAAAACTAATATATAGTTTCAGAAATCTGAATAGTAGTCACTTTTGGAAGGGGTATAAAGATAGGGAGGAAACATAATAGCAACTTATGAAAAACTGATTATATTCTGTTTCTTGATTTGGATGTTGTTTACATGTGTGTGTCCAAATTATGATTATGCATTCAGCTGTACATCTATAATTCATGCTTTTTTTATATGACTGTTATATGTCAATGTTACTCTAAAAAATATTTTTGGCATGTGGTCCTATCTGATAAGTAGTAATACTGAAGAATATCATCTAAAGTAAAGTAAAAGTATGGCATAAGCAAGTAAATGAACCTAATCCACCAATGAGAGAGTGAAAGAAGTAGGTTGGTGGGTTTCAAAAGATATAGGAGACTTAGTTGTTTATTGGTTGATAACTCAAGATGTTGCTGGTAACTGTGCATATATTCATGGAATCAAAACCCAAAGTGGCGTTACTCTTTGATAAGAGCATCTCAATTTCTGAACTTTCAGTGTAACTATCACAAAAGGGATCTTCATTTCATTAGATCAAAACTCTGAAGATAAGAGGACTGTCACTTCAGGTTATGACAGAATAACTGATATTAGCCTAGTCCCTCTACCATAAATAAAATACAAATAAATATGAACAAAATAGTAAAAATATCTAGTTGAGACACTGAACAACAGTCTTTACAACACTGTAATTTCTGAGAGAAGTGAAACAAATGAGATAAATTCTACAATTGCCCCAACATTCGATATAAAAGACACTTACATTCTGGCACAGAGAGAAGGAACACAAGCAAAGCATAACAATCTTACTCAGTTGAGGAAACAGAAATTTTAGGTTAGTGTGAATGAGATAACTTGAATTTCAATGCAAAAAAAGGGCACCAGAAATCTGCATAGCACAGGGATATCTTCAATTCTAGGCTGTACTCATCATAAGGTAAAACACCACAGTGTAGTGAGGAAAGAATCTATTGGGGAAAGAACAACTTTCAGGAGAACAACTGTGGATCTCACAATATTTTGGAGACTTCTCAGTTTTGATCAACCGGAGTAGAGAGTCTTCATTAAATACCCAGGATATTCATTAGACATCCCAAAAAGTCCAGATATTACGAATAAAAATAACCAAACCATAGAGTTAAAGCTAGACCCATTCTACAAGATCTCAATGTCAAGCTTTTGAAAAGATCAAGTTGATCCACAGCAAATTAACTTCAGGCCAGAACAAAGCTTCTTAAAGGAAGATAACAATATCTCGACTTTGTCAAGAATCCAATAAAAACCACTAGACAGTCAAAGAAGTAGAAAAATGTGATCTATAACAACGAGAAAAATTAGTCAATATAAAGATTCGGAAATTAATGAGACAATAGCAAACAGATAAGGACTTTAAAACTCTATTATAAATGTCCAAGAACTTAAAGAAAAATATGAAATCAATGATGAAAAAATAGAAACTATGAAAAAGAACCAAATGGAAATTCTAAAATTGAAAATATAATACCTCAAATGAAAAATTAATTGGATGAGCTTGACAGAAAATTAGATACCACAGAAGGAAGAAAACTGGATTTGAAAACAGAAAATAAAATTTTTCCAAATAAAGGCACAGAGAAAAAAAGATTAAAAAATTAATAAAGTATCAGTGATTTGTGAAACAAAATCAAGCAGTCTAACATTTGTATATTTGGAGCATCAAAAATTAGGGAGATGCCGAGACCGGCTTGGCTCAGTGGATAGAGCGTCGGCTTGCGGACTGAAAGGTCCCAGGTTCGATTCCGGTTGGGGGCATGCACCTTGCTTGCGGGCACATCTCCACTGTGGGGCGTGCAGGAGGCGGTGATGGATGTCTCTCTCTCATCGATGTTTCTGACTTTCTATCTCTCTCCCTTCCTCTCTGTAAAAAATCAATAAAAAAATATAAAAAAAATTAGGGAGGTAATTTTTGAGGGGAGACAGAGAAAATGAGTAAATAATTTTTCCATATTTGATGAAAATATCAACTCAAGAGATCCAAGAAGCAAAATGATCTTCAAAGAGGATAAACACAGAGGAAACAATAAATTATACCAATGCATACTGGTAAAAATCAATGATAAAATGTTTCTAGAGAAAACAAAGGAAAGAGAGAAGAAAACATCTCCTCAGAAACAATACAAGCCAGAAGAAAATGAAACAAGATCTTTAAAGGGTTGAAAGAAAAACTATCAACCTATAATTATATACCCAATAAAAATATCCCTAAAGCACAAAAGAGAAATAAAGACATGTTTCAAAGACTAACAGAATTTGTTGCCAGCAGATCTATTCCACAAGAAATGTTTTTAAAAGTTTCTCAGGCTAAAGTAAAATGATACCATACAGACACTTAGATCACACAGAGGAATGATGAGTGTAGAAATGGTAAATATTTGAGTATTCAAATGTATTCAAAAGATAACTGAATATCTTGCACAAAATAACAAATGTATCTGTGAGAAACTATATAATCTTCCATTTCCTCTCCCCCATTCTTTATATCATTGTCATAATTGCCATGTATTTTTATTTCTATATATTATAAAAGTGGATACACACACATAACTTGCAGGAAGAAGAACATACCTTGGTGGAACTAGACTGGCCTTAAGAAATTGTTCTAGGGCAGTGATGATGAAGAATGTAGGCTTGAGTGTTATAGAATCCAGGTTAAATCTAACTATGCTAATTATCAACTACAGGACTTCGAACAAGCGGCATAACTAGCCAAAACCTCTATTTCCTTACCTGTAAAATGGGGATAATGCCACCCACTAGCATGGACTTTGACAAAAGGCAATCATTATTATCTGAAACTCAAACATGTTTCCACCTTGCCCAGAAACCAGTTGATCAAGAAGATATGACAGGAACACGGAAAAGAAGGAGGTGGTGAAAGGCACTAAAAATCTTCATCTTCCAAAGCAGAATAAAATAAATCATCTAAAGTTGACGAATCATTAACCAGAGACTTTAGAGTGTGAAAGAATATAATGGCAACCACCAGAAGAGTTAAGAATAGAAACTGTTTACAGTGATTGCCTTTGAGAAGTGGAATTGGGAAAAGAGATTTCATTATTTATAGTACACCCTTTGTACTGTTGAAATATTTATCATACATTAAATAGTACATAAAACTTTAAAACCTAGGTCTTATAATTTAAAAAGAATATATTAGCAAGTAGAAAGGTTAAAAAAATGTACCTGAATGTATAAAACTGAAATTTCTTGAGTACTTCTGTCCTTACCATCCCTAAAAGTCAAACTGCTACTGTTTCAGAAGACTAATGTTGGTACTTCCAATCAAGATGACAGGTGGGTAAATGTGGTACTTGAAACCTCTCACAACCACATCAGAATTAAAGTGAAACTACAGAACAACCGTCATTCAGACCTATAACTAAGGCTATAAAGAAGCAACATCCAGACTGGAAGAAGGGGAGGAGATGGAAAAGGGGTGGTCCCACACCCACATGTGGCAGTTAAAAATTGGGAGGGATATCTCAGCTGCAGAAGTCCCCCTGAGAAGCTCCACACCCGGCCCCCCAGGCCAGGGTTCCAGTGCTTGGAAGAAAAGTCCCCATAACTTCTGGCTGTAAAAACCAGTAGGGATTGTGGCCAAATGTGATGGAGGGCTGCTGGAGTCCCAAGTGTTTCTCTTAAAGAGCCCACAGAGAGAAAGACAAATGCCAAGATGATTTCACTTACATATATAGAATCTAAAGAACAAAATAAATGAACAAGCAAAACAGAAGAAGACTCAGATACTGAGAACATTTTGATGGTTGCCAGATAGAAGAGGGGTTGGAAGAATGGGTGAAAAATGTGAAGGGATTTAGAAGTACAAATTGGTAGTTACACAATAGTCATGGGGCTGTAAAGTTCAACATAGAGAATATAGTCAATAATATTGTAATAACTATATACAGTATCAGATGAATACTAGATTTATCAGGGTGATCACTTATAAGTTATATAAACATCAGCTCATGGATTATACATCTGAAACTAATATAATATAGTATGTCAACTGTAATTAAAAAAAAATCTTTTTATTGCCGAAACCAATTTGGCTCAGTGGATAGAGTGGATTGAGGGGTTCCAGGTTTGATTCCAGTCAGGGACACATACGTTGGTTGCGGGCACATCCCCAGTAGTGGGGTGCAGGAGGCAGCTGATTGATGTTTCTCTCTCATCAATGTTTCTAACTCTCTGTCCCTCTCCCTTCCTCTCTTAAAAAATCAATAAAATATATTTTAAAAAAATAAAAACATCTTTTTATTGATTTTTAGAGAGAGGGTGAGGGGAAGAGGAGAGAGAGAGAGAGAGAGAAACATCAATGTAACAGTGAAACATCCATCAGTTATTGCCTGCACACTCCCTACCAGTGATGAAGCCCTCAACCTGGGCATGTGTCCATGACTGGGAATCGAACTGGCAACCTGACCCAACCAACAGAGCCACACTGTCCAGGGCATGCCAACTTTACGTTTTTTAAAATTAAAAAAGAAAGAAGATGGGAGAGGCTGTGGCACCGGCACTGGATGAGCACTCCAGAGGTCTGGGCGAACCTGTGGTCATTACCCCACCTGGCATCTTCTCCCGGGCGTTCTGCCCTGCAGCAGCTAGTGTGGCTGGGCCTGAGCTGAGGTAGGAGGGAAGCTGCCACAGCCTGAGTCCCAGAAGGCTGAGATCCTGCGTTGCTAGCGCTGGGACTCACCACAGGATCTTTCTGGGATCTTCACCTTCACCTTGAGAACCTGGTGCGATTCCTGAAGGTAAAGCCCACAGAAGTGAAGCAGCCCCCCCAAGACTGCATTCCTGGTTTTGAACTCTCATGCCAGTTCAGACCCAGCCACCAGCACAAGTTTATGGCTCGAGCAGCTTTTGCTCCAGGAAGATGAAAATGGCCCTTCAGCTATGCTAGGTCTATAATGGGAAGTGTCACAGTTCGATATTTCTGTTACTGATGCCTTTTTACATCTGTGACCTGGATAGTTTTGCTTTTTGTTTAACTTCAGTGAAGTGACTCAGCCACTTTAAGAATGTGCCCATCAAGGGGTCTAGGCCCCATGAGCCATTCCCCCCAAAAAATCTATCCCCATTTCACCCAAGGTTCAAATCGAATATTAGAATTACAGTTCAAAGCAAACAAGATTGATGATGTGGTAATCATATTGAAGATGCAGAAAAAGGCAACATGAAATTCTCTTCTGAGTTGGGTATGATTTTTAATGAACATGATCAGGAATTGAGGGACTTGGGGTATGAGAGGCATGCCTTCAATATGCTCATTAGCAACCACTTGGGCTATTATAGAGATGTGCCAGATACAAGGAATGTAGCATGTAAAGACAAGACATATCCTACAGACCTGCCAGGCACTAGTGTTGTTATTTGTTTCTACAATGAAGCCTTGTCTGCTTTGCTGCGGACTGTGCAGTGTCCTGGAC
Source organism: Lasiurus cinereus (assembly GCA_011751065.1). NCBI lineage: Eukaryota > Metazoa > Chordata > Mammalia > Chiroptera > Vespertilionidae > Lasiurus > Lasiurus cinereus. The sequence goes on from JAAGEH010001828.1 coordinate 29,421, forward strand.
CACGCACCAGCCCAGCAACATAGCCTTGAAATCATCCACGAAATCATCCTCATGGATAAGAACAGTGACTTCGATGATTTGAAAGAAGAATTAAGTGAATTTGTCAAATCACCTCCCTGTAAAAATTAATAGGAAATACAAAGCGTGAGAGATTAATTCAGGGAAGAATGTTAGGAGCAGCTCATGCACCAGAAGTCCTGGTGTCCCTGGACAGCCACTGTGAAGTGAATGTAACATGGCTGCAGCCCTTGTTGGCTACCATCTGGGAGGACCGCGGAGGCCGTGTGTCTGGTGATCGATATCACCAGTGCAGACACGGTGGCCTACAGCTCAGCCCCTGTGGTACGTGGAGGGTTCAACTGGGGACTGCACTTCAAATGGGATCTTGTTCTCCTTTCTGGAGGACCAGAAGGAGCTACCGCCAGGAGGATTGTTTGCCATGAACAGAAGCTACCTCAGTGAACTCGGACAATATGACAGCAGCATGGATACCTAGGAAAACTTGTAAAGATCACTTCAGATTTGGATGTGTGAGGGTAAGCTCTTCCTTATTCCTTGCTCCAGAGTCAGACATGTTTTCTGGAAAAGGCAACCCTATGGTTCCTTTGAAGGCCAGGACACAACTCCTTGAGGCTGGAACACATTTGGTTGGATGAATATAAGGAGCAGTATTTTTCCTTAAGACCTGACCTGAGGACAAGAAGCTATGGAAATGAGTGTGTTGAATTGAGGAAAAGTTGGGTTATAAATTATTTCAATGGCATTTGGATAGCATTTACCTAGAGATGCAGATATCTGGGCCCAATGCCAAACCCCAGCAACCCATTTTTATCAACAGAGGGCCAAAATACTCAAAATCCTTCAGCATGGAAGGCTTTATCACCACCAGACTGGCAAATGTCTGGTGGCTTAGAGCCGCCCAAGTCAGAAGAGAGGCCTAGTAGTGCTTAAGGCATCTGACTACAGTGACCCAAATTAGATCTAGATTTATAATGAAGAGCATGAATTGGTTTTTAGTAATCTCCTTTGCTTGGATGTCAGAAACTCGATCATCTGACGCATCCCGACTCATGAAGTGCCATGGGTTGGGAGTATCTCAGCAGTGGACCTTTGGGAGGAATAATCAGCTGTACCAGGTGTCAGTTGGACAGTGCCTCAAGGTGGTTGGTCTACTGAGTCACAAAGGCTATATTGCTATGGCAATCTGTGATGGCTCTTCCTCACAGCAGAGGCATTTGGAAGGTCAAGGTGGAAGCAATGGCTGGAATGGAATGCTTGTCTTCCTGGGAAGATTAGCAGAGGTGAAATAGCAGACATTCTATACTGTCTGCATCAGAGCACCAAGAGATCATCAGGAGGTGAAGAAGTACGTGACAGTAAGGCCATTTCTAGGTCTCTGTTAGAGAAATTCTTACTTAATGGTAGGAAACCAGAATGCAGTTTTAATATAAGGAGCCAGGTTTATATTGAAGAATAATACCCAGAAAATTGCTAGGGCTATCCAAATTAGCTTATAATTCTTTTTAATCCCCTTTGATGGAATGAAACGTGTCGTGATTTCCTTTCTTAGAATACTTCATAGCATACACTTTACTTTAAACAAACTGACTGAATCCACGCATTGTTTATACAATCATATTTAAGAAGTGGTTAACTACTATAATTTTTTTGATGAATTATTCTACTATATACATTTAAAATAAAGAATCCTTTTAATTTAAAAATAGAAGGCTAGTGCTGGCCTCTGATTCAGTTATAGTAGCCAAGAACTATATGTATATGTATATGTATCTGTGGTATAGCTGTTTGTCTCTTAAGTGGTACTGGAATTCTCTACTCATCGACAACTTGCCTAAGCCTTCTTCCACTTTGAGGCTCTTATTAATAAAAATTAATGTTTTCCTCCTTTTTGTTTGACAGCATGAAAAGTTGGAAGAAGATCAACTCTGGTAATAGGGAAAGAGAAATGGAGCAAAAGTAAGAGAGTGGAGGGAAAACAGTAGGATGGTTCAGACAGGCAGAATATCCAAGAAGGGTCTAAAATCGGTGCTGTGTTATTTGAGGGTACCTATTCATTTGGCAAATTGTCTACGAACTCTCCCTATCCCGCTAGGTTCTAGCTAAGATCCCCAGCTTTGGACAACAGATGTGAGATAAAAAGAGATCAGAGCTGTGGTCGCTGGAGCATAACTGTTCTCATAGCAGATAAGGAAATAGGTTGACTTCTGTTAATAGCATTAAACAATTATTGCTCTTTTTTATTCAGAGCATTTTACTCCAAGAAAGTCAAGATGCAAGCTATACAGGATCACTGTAACATAGAAGTAGTCATAGAATGTTGCCATAGCAATGGCCTTAAGGTCCAAGTCAGGATTCAATGTGAAAGAAACATGCTCTCAGGAGGTCCTCTCAGAAACCAGCAAACCTGGTAACAAGTCTTCTGGATGAGTAGAGTTGTCTGGACCATGACTTTGACTTCAGACATTCCTGGATTCCAAACCTATCTATGTCCTAACCAATCAATGTGACTTTGGCAAGTTGTTTAACATTCCCTGAGCCTCAATGTTCTCATCCGTAAGGTGGAGATAATAGAACGCACACCTCTTTTTTTTTTTTTCTTTTTTAAAGAGTACGTACTATCTGGTGTTTTATGTTTTTCTCTTACTTCATTCTCACAGCAGCTAGATTCTCTTATAGAAACAAAAATAGAGGTTCAGAAAGAGGCGAAATCACTTTTCTGAAGTCACACACCTGGTAAGACAACCAGGATGGAAACTCAGGCATTCTGACTCCAGAGCCCTGCTTTTAATACTTACTGAACTGCCTGAAAAAACTCATTTTACAATTAAGTGAAATCATGCACTTAATAGTGCTTGGCATATTTTGAGCATTTAGTAAATGGTAGTTATTAAAATGTGCACTGGGTCGAATCCAAATCCCAAATTTATAACAAATTCAAGATTAAAGTGCATTATATTGCACTTTTATTATCTAGGGCCTAGTCTCAAGTTCAAACAAGTGAGTCTCCTCACTTTGGGAGTCTCCTCACTCCCAAAGAATCTATAAACAGAAAGCAAGTTCCCACAGGAGGATACAGGCTCTGTGGGGTGCTAGAAATCATTTACATGGGAGCTACCTTTGGCAGTGTGGGAACAGATGAAAGTAGGAAAGCAAGGAATCACTGGAGTAAGTCTCAGCCATGTCAAAGCCTGAAGGGCAGTTTTCTGCCTACAGTAACTGCTTAGGAATCCAGTCCTGTACCTTCTGAGCTGAGAAAATAGAAATTGAGATAGCTGAAATTTGCCTAGATCCAGGCAACCACAGATAACTCAATGTCCTTACTCCTAGGCCAACATGTCAAACTGGGAGGGAA
>JAAGEH010001829.1:0-10882 GCA_011751065.1 Lasiurus cinereus
AGAGAGAGAGAGAGAGAGAGAGAGAGAGAGAGAGAGAGAGAGAGAGAAGAACATTAATGATTGAGAGAGAATCATTGTTTGGTTGCTTCTTGCACACTCACCAGTGGGGATCGAGCCCAAAACTATGTCCTGGATGGGAATTGAACCGTGACCTCCTGGTTCATAGGTTGACGTTTATTACTGAGCAGCACCAATTGGGATCTATTTCTTTTTTAAAACAGCCAAATGAAAAACTTAAGCATATGGAATATTCTAGACCTGGATTGGAGTAATGGTCTATGAGTGTATATATTTGTCAAAGCTCATCCAACTGTATGTTTGAGAGCTAGCATACAGAAGGAAATGAATGAAAACTAGGTTTAAAAAATGTTAGAATAGTTACTTACAGCACCTGTCTGAGGCTGGATAAAGCCAGAATTACTCTTTAGTAATCACTTCTAATCCTTTAGCTTTTTATTTTTTATTTTATTTTATTAATTTTTATTAATTTTTTATACATATCTCCCCATTGCCCCCCCTCCCTCCCAGGCGTACCCCGACCCCCCAGTGTCTGTGATCATTGGTTATGTTTATAAGCATGCATACAAGTCCTTTGATTGATCACTTATTTACCTCACCTAACTTTAATCTTTCTGCTATAATTTCACAGTCTGTTTGATGCTTTATGATTTTTGTCCTCCTGAGAATTATCAGTCTACTCCCTTTCTGTGCTCCTGATTCTATTATATTCACCAGTTTATTCTGTTGATCAGATTTTTAATTCACTTAATTTTTAGATTCACTTGTTGATAGATGTGTATTTGTTGTTCATAATTTTTTGTCTTTTACCTTTTTCTTCTTCCTCTTCTAAAAGGGTACCTTTCAGCATTTCATATAATACTGGTTTGGAGTTGATGAACTCCTTTAGCTTTTTCTTCTCTGTGAAGGTCTTTATCTGCCCTTCAATTCTGAATGATAGCTTTGCTGGATAGATTATTCTTGGTTGTAGGTTCTTGCTGTTCATCACGTTGAATATTTCTTGCCACTCCCGTCTGGCCTGCATCGTTTCTGTTGAGAAATCAGCTGACAGTCGTATGGGTGCTCCCTTGTAGGTAATAAACTGTTTTTCTCTTGCTGCTTTTAATATTCTCTCTTTCTCTTTTGCTCTTGGCATTTTAATTATGATGTGTCTTGGTGTAGTCCTCTTTGGGTTCCTTTTCTTTGGGGTTCTGTGTGCTTCCTCGACTTGTAAGTCTATTTCTTTTACCAGATGTGGGAAGTTTTCAGTCATTATTTCTTTAAACAGGTTTTCAGTATCTTGCTCTCTCTCTTCTTCTGGCACCCCCACAATTCTGATGTTGGTACGCTTGAAGCTGTCCCAGAGGCTCCTTACATTATGTTCACATTTTTGGATTCTTTTCTCTTCTTGCTTTTCCAGTTGAATGTTTTCTGCTTCTTTATATTTCAAATTTTTGACTTGATCCTTGCCTTTCTCTAGTCTGCTGTTAGTACTCTGCGTAATAGTATTCATTTCAGTCAGTGTATTTATTATCTTCTCTTGGGTCTCACTAAATTTATCCATCTTTTCTAGCATATTCTTGCAAAACCTTATAAGCATGGTTTTGAACTCTATATCCAGTCGTTTTTTTTCCTCCATTTCTTTTGCTTGTAATCCCTTCCCTTGTCTCGGCATTTTCACTGTGCGGGGGAAACTTCTGTGCTGGATTCAGCCGCAGAAGCCTCTGCTGAGCTTGGGAGGGGTGGAGTCTCAGGGCTTAAGGGACCGCCTTGCCTTCCAGTCGGCCCCGCCCTCCACGGCCCCTGAGTCTCACGTGACTGGGTAATGGCTGGAGCGGTCCTTGTGCGGGCGCACCCGCAGCGCCTCCAACCGCTGCCTTTCCGGCTCCCCTGCGAACCAGGACCACACGAGTCTAGGTCCCCAGGGTTTCGCCCAAAACAGGGGCCCAGTGGACTCAGAAGTGGCACAGATCGGAGGGTCTGTCTCCCGCCCACTCGTGAAAGCCAGCGGCACAATCAGCAATCTGTCCTCCGCATGGTGCCGTGCGCGACCAGACCTCCGATCCTTTGCAACTCCCCTAAATTTCCGTGCACTTCTCCATTTTCACAGTCCAAACTCCCCCCTTATGAGTTTCGGCTGGATCTGGGGTTTAGTGTCGTAAGAGAAGGGGTTCAATGCCGTTGGGAGTCTCCGTTTCCCTCCTGCCAGAGAAAGCCAGCCAGGTACTCCGGCACCGCTCTCTCAGCGCGCTCGTCTCCGTACCTCAGCTTTTTGCAGCTCCTCTGGGTCTCCATGAGCCCCTCTCTTTCCCTCTAGTTGTAGAACTTCCACTCAGCCAGCTTTCGTGTGGTTCTGGATGATGTCCGTTCTGTCTTTTAGTTGTAGTTTTGAAATTGTTGTGCGAGGCAGCAGTATAGGTGTTTACCTATGCCGCCATCTTGGATTCTCCTACTTCCTTTTTCCGATGATGCCTGCTTTTCTTTCATATGCAGGCTGTTTCTTTGTAAGCCCATAGTCTTGCTTCTCCGAGTATCTGGTTAGGTAGTTTTCTTTCTCTGCATTTATTTAAAGGCACAAAATACAATACAACTAGCTACAACACACAAGGCACTGAACAGAAATGTATTCATATAATGGTGAATACCAGGGAGAGATAAATTAGGGAAAAAGAGAGAAGAAGAAGAGATTAAAGAGTAAAAAAGAAAAGAAAGGAGTGCCAAAATGAAATTGGGAGTAGCTAAAAAAAAAAAAAAAAAAAAAAAAAAAAAAAAAATTGAAAAAAGGTAAAAAAAAAAAAAAAAAGAAAAAAAAAGAAAAAATGAAAAAAAGGTAATAGAGAAAAGAAAGAGACTAAGAAAGAAAAGGGGAACAAATTATATATATATGGAGAAAACTCCAATAGAACAGCCTCTAATCCCAACAAAGGCCAGCAACAAGTACCTGGAGATTAATACAAACTACAAATAGCAACTAATATCAAGGGAGGTGAGAGAAACCAGAAATAAAAAACAAACAAAAACAAAGCAAACAGAAAGCAAAATAAAATAAGAAGAATAAGCAATACAATCTCCCAAAGAAGTATAAAAAATAAATATAATCAATGTTCAAGCAAACATCAACAAAAGTACAGAGAGAAAAACAATTTTTTTGGATAGTGAAGACAGAAAAGAAAGAGGTGTGTATGAACTTGGAGTATGGGATTAGAAATTAGATATGTAAGTGGAGTGAAATTTTAACAGGGTAAAGAAAGAATAGGGAAAATCTGAAGTAGGAAAAGGGTAATAGAAACACAACAACAAAATAGGAAAAGTTAGGAAGAGAGTGATGGCATAAAGACAGAGTTAAAATAGAGTAAAATGATATTAAAGGAAAGATGAAAATAGAATGTAGAACTCTAATCCCAAAGTAAAATAAAAAGTAAATAAAATGACACTTTTTTTCAAAAAGTTAAAATAGTAGTAGTAATAATAATAATTAAAAATAAAAATGTAATAATTAAAAAGGTAAAATCAAGTGAGGAAAAAGAAAAAAAATAGTTTTTAATTAAAAGATGAAAAAATAAAAAATAAAAGAATAAAATGTGCAGTAGTGAAGGTCATTCACTTCCTGTATTGTTCTGTTTCGTATGCCTGTTTCCCATTTGGGACAGTATTGCAGTTCCTTGTGTTCCACTGGTGCTCAGTATTGTAAGCCATTCCCGTTTTTAAGCAGGTGGTGTGTCTTAATCTCTTTATTCTTTTTTAATTACACAAGAATCAATTTGTGAGCCAGCCCCTGGGTGGCAGTGTTTAGGGATTGACCTCTGAGACTATAGGTCCTTTCTAGCCTGTGCTTAGAACCTACTTTCCCTGTGGCACTCAATAGCGGTTTGTGGGAGTGGGCTGCCCCAGAGCTGGTTCTCCGAATATCACTCCCCACTTCGATCCCCAGGTTCCAGAGAAACAACTTTCCTCTGCAGTCTCCCAGGGTGTTCCCAACTGGGTGCTCCTATGTATTGGGCTTAGCAATCAGAAGCAAGGATCTGAAGAGGAAAGAGCGCAAGTCTGTGCAGTCCCCCTTCCCCACTCCTATCCAAGCAGCCAGCACACTTTAATAACTCCGAGGCTGTCCTTCTGTGTCAGATCAAAATGGGTTGCTTTCTAGAGATCCCCTCTGTTAGCAGCTCTGAAGACCCCCTTCCATGTTTACATATCACACCAGCCCCAACAGCTACGGATTTCTCTGGGTGCAGATTTCTCCCAGTCCAGTTCCCTCAGTGCATGCCTTTCTGTTCTGCGGGACCAGAGACCTCACCTTATCCCAGGAGAAATCTGATCTTTCTGTGTGGCATGTAGAGCTCATCTGAATCCGCGTGTTTGCACCCATTGAGGAGCGGTGTTCTGGGCCTCATAGCTGTTTGTGGGTTCCACAGCTGTAGCTTTTCAGGCTTCTGTAAACATCCACTTTCCCCTTCAAGATGGTGTGGTCTCTCTGCGTCCGAGCTGGTGGAAAAACCCAGCGGAAGTGGAGCTGCCTGCTCAGGGGAGCCCCATCCAGCAGTCTCCCACCTTTTCCTGGAGGATAGCTCTCCCCTAACTCACCAACAAACACTCCCAGAGTGACCTTCAGCTGTTCTCTCTGCTCAGGGACAAGGCTCGGAACATGTCTCTCTATTCGCTGCCATTTTTTCCTAAATAAAATTTTATTGTCAAAAAGTTTTAAGTTGACATTACAATTTAAAAAGTGTTAAATATGCAATGTTAATTAGTATACCTACAATTTTAAATAACATTAAGATCAATTAGGATTACTCTGATTCTTCATAAATTAATTTGGAAGATTTTTATCATTTCTGCATAGTTAGTATTTTGATTCCTTAGAAAAGGATGGAATTTAATTCACCTCATGTTGGTCTAAAAAGGGCCTTATATTAAGGAAATTGGGCAGACTTATTTTGGCTGAGAACAAAGAGTTCATTTGGATCCAAAATAATACAGTAGTTGACTCAATGCTAGCTACCGCTGACTAGCTTTCAAACATTAGTCATATTACTTCTGTGGTAAATTGAATCACCAAGTTCACATGAGGTGCTCAGCAATCTGGTGATCTGGTACTAGTTTTCTTCAGACAATTGAATTAATTTGTGTAATTTAAGTGAACACTAATCTTGTAATATTTCTCTCACAATATCTTTGAAAAAGTGATGGATAGAGACATAGAATTGAATGTTGATCCTTAATAGAAACATGAGGAGGAACACTTTCCAGCATTTATCTTTACTTGTTTGACATGTGCTTGTAATAGCCAATTCAAAGTGCTAATAAAAGCAAGACAAAGTCAGATGTGAAGTGGGTTCCCAAAAGTAGGGTTTCTCAATTTCTGCAATATTGACTGTTTTGGGTTAACATTCCTTGTTGTGAGGGGCTATACTATGCATTGTAGGATATTTAGCATCAGCTCTGGTCTCTACCTACTAGAAGCCAGTAGCAGCTCTCACCCTGCAACTCAGTTGTGACAACCAGAAATGTCTACAGACATTGCCACCCTGCCTGGTGGGGCCCAGGTTGCCTCCTGCTGAGAACCATTGTCTTAGACTGTGCACTAGGGAAACAAACACATTTTGCCTCAGATGCCTCCCCACTTCTCATCCCTACCTTCCAGCCCACAGCGTTGCTCATCACATACATTTATGTTTAATCAATCCATATCTGGTGGTCTTCCCGGAGCAACGATGTCTTCTTTATTTTCTTTGATATTGACAATGGATTACTCTTTATTTGGCCCATGTGGAGAATGACATCCCATTGGAAAGTGATTTTTTGAAAGAAGCCATCTTTTAAGAGGTCATAAAACACTTAGTGTTATGTTCTTAGAGTGTGTGATGAATATTTTTTTTGTGATGAATATTTTAATAGGTAAAAATATAGCCATGCAGCAAGGAAATGCTTTAATGTTGTAAATAAATCTCGTTGTGGGATTTAATGTACAAAATGGACAGCAATGGCTTTAAAAAATTGTTCCTGAAGTGATGGGACCTAGCCAGTGTCGCACTTTGTATGTTGGGCTCACAGCTGGAGGCAGTGTTCCCCACATCTTCCCTAGACATCAGAGGAAGACACTAAAATCACTTTCTTTTGGAGGATTTTTCTGAAAACTAGAAGCCCATAAGGTTAACTTTCTGGAAATATTACTGATACCAGTACCTTGAAGAACATAGCATTCATCACTTTTCACATGACAATAAATCTGAGCAGGAAAGGGGTGCTGATGCTGTGCCAGACCCTGGTCTAAGGGTTTTGCATGAGTTAATACACAACTCTGTGGGCTGACTGAAGAGTTGGCAAACTCTGGCTTGTGGGCCAAAGCTGGCTACCATCTGTTTTTATGCAGCCCGTGAGCTAAGAATGTTTATTGTTTTTAAGTGGTTGAAAATATCAAAAGGAAAATATTTTTTGACACCTGGAAATTATATGAGATTCAGCAAAAGATATCTGATACAGGACTGTTAACCAACATATCCAAAGAACTTAAAACTAAACAATAAGGAAATGACTCAATTAAAAAATGTGTCAAAGGTCTTAACAAACACCTCACCAAAGAGAATCTACAAGAAGGCAAACAAGCATATGAAAAGCTGCTCCACATCATGTATCACTAGGACAATGCAAATTAAAACAACAATGAGATACCACTACATACCTGCCAAAATTTGGAGCACTGACACCTCCTGCTGGGGCTGATGAGGAGCAGCAGGACTTGTATACTTCGCTGTGGAAATGCAAGAAGGCACTGCCACATTGAAAGGCAGTTTGGCTGTTTCTTACAAACTAACATAGTTTTTCCTTGTGATCCAGCAATTGAGCTTTTTTATATTTACCCAAAGGAGTTGAAAACATATGTGTACCTCAAAATTTGCACAAGGATGTTTATAACTGCTTTATTTTTAATTGCCACAACTTGGAACCAAGATATTCTTCAGTAGGCGAATGGTTCAGTAAACTGTGGTACCTCCAGACATTGGAATAGTCTTTAGCAACAAAAAGAAGCGAGCTATCAAGCCACAAGGAGACAAGGGGAGCCATGAATGCATATGACTGAATGAAAGAAGCCAATCTGAAGAGGCTGCATACTGTATGCTTCCCCCTAGGTGACACTCTGGAAAAGGCAAAACTATGAAGACAATGGAAAGACCAGTGATTCCCAGAGGATGGGGAGGCAGATAAACAGGCAGAGCATAGAGGAGGTTCAAGGGAGTGAAATACACCATGTGACACTATAGTGGTGGATACTTACCATTATACATTTCTCCAGACCCATAGAATGTGCAGCCCCATGAGTGAAACGGGAGGTAGACTATGGATTCTGACTGATATAATGCATTCATGTAGGTTCAACCTTTGTAAAAAATGTACTATCTGGTGAGTGAGGTTGGTAATGGGGGAGGCTGTGCATGTCTGGGGGCAGGGCACTTGTCTACCTTCCTTGCGATTTTATTATAATGGAAGGAATATGCAAATTAGCCAGGATGTCATAACATCATTACTGAACAGCAGGGACCTGAGGCTGCATGGTGCCTGGCTGAGGAGAGGGACCTCAGGCAGTGCTTCTTGCCTGGTTAGGCTTGATGGGGGACTTCAAGCTGCGTCCCCCACCCTGGCACCCAGCGGGGAGACCTCAGGCCACACGCTTTGCCCCAGTGCTGGGCTAGAGACTTCAGGCTGCGCCTTTGCCAGGCAGGGCCTGATGGGGGATCTCAGGCTGTGCTCCCTACCCTATCGCCTGGCTAGGAGACCTCAGACCATGCCCTCCGCCCCAGCGCCTAGCCAGGGGGCCTCAGACTGCACCCCTCAGCCTGTCGGGACTTGACAGGAGACCTCATGCTGTGGCCCTTCTCTCCTCCCCGGGAGGGCTTGACAGGGGATCTCAGGACATGCCCCTTGTCTGGCGGGGCTTGACAGGAGATCTGAGACCATGCCCCCCACCCTGGCACTGGGCTGGGGGACCTAAGGCTGTACCCCCCACCCGAAGGGGTTTGATGGGGGTGGGGCAAGCCGGGTCTGGGTCTCCTGCATTTTTGAAGTGCATGTGGGTGGTAGGTGGGAACTTGACACTGGGTTCTACAGTGTGCCTCAGACTCTGACAGGAGGGAAATTTTCATATACATTTTACTAATGTTTTTTTCATCTCTGATACTTCTATTATAGAGAAAGAGAAAATACCAATATTCAAATATTTCCTCTAATTAATTCCCTTTTAATGTGCATGAATTTTATGCACTGGTTCACTAGTAATCTTATAAAAATTATATGAGATTCAAAGTTCAGTATCCACAAATAAATAACAGCCATGCTCATTCATTGCATACTTTCTGTGGCTGCTTTCACACCTCAGGGACAGAGACCCGGCTGTTGAAGCCTGAAGTATGTGGCATCTGGCTCTTACACAGAACACTTGTTGCTCTTATGCTGCTGCTGCTCCCACGTTGAAGCCAGGGAGCTGGAAGTGTCACAGGATAGCAGAGACCCCATCTCCTCTGGTTGCTTATGGAAGTGGTGTTCTTGGGTACCACTGAAATAAGCATTTCTGGAGGCCCCCAGCGGAGGATGCAATATAGCAGAAAGCTGTATTTCTGAGGAATTACACCCCTGGCTCCCATTTCCCTTAGTCCAATCAAAGAAGAAGTGTAGTTTGGGCTTTAGCAGAGCTAAAATCAGAGCCAGGGTCCAGAGTTTCTTTTCCATGTTGGAGCCGGGTCCAGTCCAGCATCAGGCCGGCTTAGCTTGTGTCCTGGTGCAGTCCATCAGTCCCCTGCATGTGGGGTCCACATGGTTGTGGGTCATAAAAGTGAACATAGGGAAGCAGGGGAAAAGAGCACCATGAGCCAGGAATCAAGTGCAACAAGAGTGCAGCACAAGAGAGAATTTGTTTAGGGGACTGTCTATTCTCAAGTTTTCACTGACTCGCAGTGGTCATGCCCATCTGGCTAGTGATTTCTGCTCTTAGATGGAACTGATAGACAAGTACCTTTCCTATGCCTCCATAAGTTTCTTGGACATGTATCCATCTCCCCTTTGTTGAACCCTTCCCCCCAGTGATCTGCAGGGACTGGGCCTGTGTTCCCTGGGGCATGTGAAATTGCATTTTCCTGGTGAAGCTGCCCAAATGACATGCCCATAACGTCTGGCCTTTCCTTTGTTCCTTGCCTAGCCTATCTAATAAAAGAGTAATATGCAAATTGACCATCACTCCACACAAGATGGCCACCCCCATGTGGTCAAAGATGGCTGCCACAAGATGGCCTGCAGGGGATGGCAGTTGTGGGTGATCAGGCCGGCAAGGGAGGGCAGTTAGGGAGGACCAGGCCTGCAGGGCAGCTGTAGGTGATCAGACCAGCAGGATAGGGCAGTTAGGGGTGACGGGGACAGCAGGGGAGGGCAATTAGGGGCAATTGGGCTGTCAAGGGAGCAGTTAGGCGTTGATCAGGCTGGCAGGGGAGTAGTTAGGGGGTGATCAGACAGATGGCAGGCAAACGTTTGGGAGCCAACAGTCCTGGATTGTGAGAGGGATGTCTCATATTGGAAAGGGTGCAGGCTGGGCTAAGGGACACCCCCCCCCATGCACAAATTTCATGCACTGGGCTTCTAGTTATTAATAACTGGCTAATTACAATGGTATCAAAAGTACAGAGAGGCAAGTCTTATTCAAAGTCATCCTCAAATGTGACAGAACTGGGGTTTGAACTCAGGCTGGGTTTGGTGCCTTGACTCTGCTGTGGTGCACAATAGGGAGACATTAAAACTTGCCAGTATAGAACTCGTAGTTATACAAAAAAAAAAAAAAAACAAGAGAAAAACTCTATAATTCAGCTCTGTTTTTTAATCCTTACCTGAGGATATGTTTTCATTGGATTGAGAGCCAGAGGAAGGGAGAGAGGGAGAGAGAGAAGAAGAGAGGAGTGTGAGAGAGAAATATCTATGTGAAGGGGAAACAGCTATGTGAGAGAAACAGCAATTGATGCCTCCCACACCCCCACTTCCCAACCCAGAGATCAAACCCACAATCTAGATATGTGCCCTGACCAAAAAATCACAGGGTGATGCTCCAACCAACTGAGCCAGGGCTCAGCTCGTTCCATTTTACTTACAGCCAGCGCCAACACCTCTCATTTAGTTCTGTACTGTCCCTGAGCAGCAGTTACTGAATGAAGAGAGATTTCCACTCCTGTGGCTTTATCTATATGTCCTTCATATTTTCTAAGGATAAGTATAATTCTCCTTTTATGCAATAAGACTTTTACCACACAGAAGACCCAGGAGACGCCATGTCCTGTGGTCTGGGAATAAAGGCTGGTCCCTGCCTTCCTGCTGCACAGGACCTGGTGTGGGTGGGGCGGTGACCAGCACAGGGGCAAGTTTCTGGGGCTGTTGACACTGAAATTTTAATGTCTCTGTAGAAGTTGGGGCCTTTAAAACCCTCCAAGCAATCTCATCGAACAGGCTGGCCCAGATTGGCCTTGCCTCATTTAATTTCCCATTTCAGAGGATGAGCGGAGCACCGGGCTCCAGTGTCAGTCTCGGGGAATCATTGTGTTTCTAATCTGAGTTTGGGCCATGATGCTATCCCCTCTGTCTGCCCATCAGGATCAGTTCATTCCTGTGTTGTGTTGTTAAAAGGCCCTGGACATGAATTGGTTTCAAATGAAATTTGACTCCCCAGGGAACTGGCTCACAGGTTTTACTTTATTTTTTTTTGGAATTTAGAGAGGAGTTCATACCTTGTAGCAGAAAGCTACATAATAATTCTCTTTTTTTAAAAAAAATATATTTTTATTGATTTCGGAGAGGAAAGAAGAGGGAGGGAGAGAGAGAGAGAGAGAGAGAGAGAGAGAGAGAGAGAGAGAGAGAG
>JAAGEH010001830.1:0-17195 GCA_011751065.1 Lasiurus cinereus
CACAGAGAGGAAGGGAGAGGGATAGAAAGTCATCGATGAGAGAGAGAGACATCTATCAGCCGCCTCCTGCACGCCCCCCACTGGGGATGCGCCCGCCACCAAGGCCCCTGCCCTTGACCGGAATGGAACCCGGGACCTTTCAGTCCGCAGGCTGATGCTCTGTCCATGGAGCCACCCTGGTCTCGGCCGCTCTGCTCTCTGAGGCGTCTGTTTCCCCCCGAAACCTCTGCTCCAGCTCCCGCCGCTCCCCCTCCGCCTGCTTCTCCCCCGGAAGCTGCTCCTCGCCGGGTGGGTCGGCCTCGGCGGGCACCTCGGGGCGAACGGGGCGGCCAGGCTGGAGGGGGGTGGTGGGTAGAGCAGCACATGACCTTGGTCTCTGCATCCAGGGCCTTCATCACAGAAACATTGTATCCACCAATCCCACGTCATAGAAACATTGTATCCACCGACCCCACAGCATAGAAACACTGTATCCACCAATCCCACAGCATAGAAACATTGTATCCACCAATGCTGGGGCAGGGGCCTCTTCCGCTCACACCGGGGTGGCTGTGGGGGTGTGAGCTGGGGGTGCTGGCTGAGAAGAGAGAGCGCGAACGGCCGGGTCTGCTCTCTCCTGCCTGGGCCTTCTCCTTAAATGGAAGCAGCAGCAGCAGCAGCTCCTGGCGCCGGGCTGGGCCGTGCGGCCCCGAAAGGCAGGTCCCGGGGGCGCTGGAGGCGGTGGGGCCGATGGCTCAGGCCGAGGGCCGTCTCCCCGCGTCCCCGGCGCCGAGAGCGGAGTCTCAGAGCCCCGACGCTCGCCGCCTGACCCACCGGGCGGCCTGGGACTTCGCGGGGGGGGGTCCTGTCGTAATGGAAAGTTATCGTAAAACCCCCCCGTTCCCCGTCCCCCCACCCCCACCCCCGCACTTGGTCTGTGGAACCTCACTCAGGCCCTCCCCCGGCAGCGCCGCTCTGCGTGAGTCAGGGCGTCCCGGCGTCTTCAAACTTTAACGTCCCGTTCGCCGAAAAGCGTCTCTTTCCTTGGACCAGGGCCGTGGGCGCAGACTCATTCGTCCACAGAGCGGCAAACCGCGGCTCACGAGCTGCCTGTGGCTCACGAGCCGCCGTGTGCTGACCCCTGGACCGGGGCGTTCGGTGAGCTGAACTCAAAGGCTTCTGCCGAAGCCGGTGTGGCTCAGTGGAGAGAGCGTCGGCCTGGGGACTGAAAGGTCCCGGGTTCGATTCCGGTCGGGGGCAGGGACCTTGCTTGTGGGCACATCCCCACTGTGGGGCGTGCAGGAGGCGGCTGATCGATGTCTCTCCCTCATCGATGTCTCTGACTTTCTATCCCTCTCCCTTCCTCTCTGTGAAAAATCAATAAAATATATTTTAAAAAAAACAACAACCACAAATTCAAACTGACTTGAAGAGATGAGGCAGCCCTGGCCGGTGTGGCTCAGTGGATAGCGCGCCGGCCTGCGGACGGAAGGGCCCCGGTTTAGCTCCCGGTCGGGGCACAGGCCCGGGTTGCCGGCTGGGTCCCCGTGCGGGGGAGGGGGAGGTGCCGGAGGTGGCCAATCCGGGATTCTCTCTCCTCACGGGTGTTCCTCTCCCTCCCGCTCTGATGTAGATAGGAACCGTTCCCGGTAAAACGAAGCCCCCGTGGCAGGCGTGCGTGTGTGTGTGTGTGTATGTGTGTATGTGCTATGCTGTGTGTGTGCGTGTGTGTGGTGTATGTGTGTGTGGTGTTGACCAGGAGGAAGTGGGGTCGAGAGGCGGCCGGGCCCCGTGACTGAGCCCGGTGTCAGGAGAGCCGCCGGCGAACCCTCCCCTGGTGGCGGCCGCGAACGGAAACCCGCTGGGCGGCCGGCGTCGGCGGCCTCGTTAAGGGGCACAGCCCAGAGACCCCGCCGGCTGGGGAGCTGGGGGAACTGGGGGGGCTGAAAGGGGCAGAGGCGGCCCCGGGGAGCGGGCGGGGGCTGGGGGCCGCGGGTCCTTCACGAGGGGGAGGAGGCGGTCGGCCATGTGTCCGGCGTCTCCCGGAAGCGTGGGGGGCGGCCAGGGTCCGAGGTCGGGAGGTGGCCGCCCCCCCTCAGCCCTGTGACCTCCGTGGGCGGCCGTCCTCCCGGGACGTGGACGCCGTGCACGCGGCGCCGGGACCTGTGCGGTCGGACCGGGTTCACTGCCCCGGCAGCCAGCCCTCCGTCTGTCTGCCCGTCCGTCCGTCTGTCCGTCCGTCCATCCCTCCATCCGTCCCTCCATCCATCCGTCCATCCGTCCAGCCCTCCATCTGTCTGCCCGTCCGTCCGTCCGTCCCTCCATCCGTCCATCCGTCCCTCCATCCCTCTGTCCGTCCGCCCATCCGTCCATCCCTCTGCCCATCTGTCCGTCCGTCCATCCATCCCTCTTTCCATCCGTCTGTCCGTCCATCCATCCGTCCATCCCTCTATCCATCCGTCCATCCATCTGTCCGTCCTTCTGTCCGTCTGTCCATCCATCCGTCCATCCCTCCGTCCATCCGTCTGTCCATCCATCCGTCCATCCCTCCGTCCGTCCATCCATCCGTCCATCCCTCCGTCCGTCCATCCGTCCATCCATCCATCTGTCCATCCCTCAGTCCGTCCGTCCCTCCATCCATCTGTCCATCCGTCCGTCCTTCCGTCCGTCCGTAGGAACCGCCGTGGGTCGGCGGGTTTGGTGAACGAGGTCCCGCAGTTGGAGACTTCGGCTCTTGGGACCCCGTCCGGAGCGGGTGGAGGGTGCCGTCACGTTGGGGTCCCTGGGAGGGGGTGTGCGGCTGGCTGGTGGGTCCTGGGAGGGGAGGAGAGGGGTGGGGGCGTGAGAGACCGTCCCGGGCGTCCTGCGCGTGGAGCTGGCAGGGATCCGGGTTCCCCGGATCCAGAGGCCTCCCAGCCCCCCTCCGGCCCCCACCGCCCACCCTGCCTGACCCGCCCCCCCCCTCCGTCAGGAGCTCCGACTCGGAGGAAGCCTTTGAGACCCCGGAGTCGACGACCCCAGTCAAAGCCGCCCCGGCCCCGCCCCCGCCGCCCCCCGAGGCCGCCCCGGAGCCCGAGGTCAGCGCGCCCCCCTCCCCGGAAGAGCCAGGTGAGCCGGGGCCGGGCCCGGGAGACACAGGGGAACCGGCGGGGGCAGGGGTGGGGGTGGGGGGGGGTGGGCGGGGTGACTGGCCCCCAGCAGCCGGGGCCGCGGGGTGCGAGTGGAGCTCAGGGCAGAGGGCGCTGCAGGGCGTGGGGCTCCTGGGTGCCTTTCACCTCGTCGCCTGCACCCGGCACGGGGTCGAGGGCTGCGTCTCCGATTCGGCTCTTGGTCCTGTCGAAGGCGGGTCTGCCTGGCCCAGTGACTGCAGTTCCTTTAAGATACGTGTTTATTTTTTATTTTATTTTATTTTATTTTTTACTTAATTGCTTTTTTACAGAGAGGAAGGGAGAGGGACAGAGTTAGAAACATCGATGAGAGAGAGACATCCATCAGCCGCCTCCTGTACGCCCCCCACTGGGGATGTGCCTGCCACCCAGGTCCATGCCCTTGACCGGAATCGAACCCCGGACCTTTCAGTCCGCAGGCCGACACTCTATCCATTGACCCACACCAGTTTCAGCAAGACACATATTTATTGATTTAGAGCAGCGGTTCTCAACCTGTGGGTCGCGACCCCTTTGGGGGAATCAAACGACCTTTTCACAGGGGTCGCCTAAGACCCTCGGAAAAGGCAGCTATTGACATCACGATGCATCACAGGAGCAACATGTCATGGTTGGGGGTCACCACCCCATAAGGAGCTGTCTTAAAGGGCCGCGGCCTGAGGAAGGTTGAGAACCGCTGATTTAGAGAGAGGGGAAAAGAGAGGGAGAGAGAGAGAGAGAGAGACCTCAATGATGAGAGACACACTGACCGGCTGCCTCCTGCCCGTCCCGCCTCCTCCTGGGGATGGAGCTGCAACCCAGGCCTGTGCCCTGACCGGGTCGAACTGGGGACCTCGCCGTTCACCGGTTGACGCTCCACCACTGAGCCTCACGGGCCGGCCGGCCGGGCAGTCCCAGCCGGGCCTCCGGGGACGTTTGCAGAGCGAGTGGCCTGGCCGCTACGGGACCCCCCCCCCTCCTGCTTCCCGGGGCAGGGACGCGGCCAGCCGGGTGGGGTCCGAGCCGTCCCGGATGGACAGGAGCCCAGGAGCCCAGGAGCCGACCCCCGGGGGCCAGGTGGGCGTGGCTGTGCTGAGCGGCCGTCCCGGGCAGTTGATCCCGGACTCTGTCCCGCGTCCCCGTCCTCAGCGCCCGCTCTGTCCATCGTGCCCGCAGGCGGCTCCGAGCCGGCCCCTGGCCCCCCCCGATGGCCCGGCCCCGCCCTCGGCCGAGGACAGCCCCCTGCGCCCGCCGCCCCCCTCGGGCGCCGCCGTCTTCGACGAGGACAAGCCCATAGCCAGCAGCGGCGCCTACAACCTGGACTTCGACGGCATCGAGCTGGTGGGCCACCCGCCGGCGGCCAGGCGGACGCCCCCCGAGGAGCCCGGGCCCCCCGCCGCCCCCGCCCGGGCCGCCCTGCCCCGCTCCCTCAGCCTGCAGGCGGCCGCTGCCCCTGGCGACGACCCCGATGCTGCTCCCGGCGACGACCCCGAGGCCACGGCCCCCGAGTCGGGCGGTGGCGACTGCGGCTCCCTCAAGCGGACCAAGAAGCCCAGGCCGCCGTCCCTGAAGAGGAAGCCGCCCCCCAAGAAGCCCCCCGAAACGCTGCCCTCGCCCCCGGCCGAGGAGCATCCCGCGCCCGGCAGCCAGCAGAACAGCAGTGCCCCCGACACCGACGAGGCACAGTCTGCGCCCCCAGAGGCCCCCGCCGAGGAGGCCCCCCCGGAACCCGCCTCCGTGCCCCCCACAGCGGGCAGAGGCCCGAGCTCACCCCCCGGGGGCAGGAGAGCCGGGCCCCCGGCCCCCGAGGCCGCGGGGGTGACGCCCGCCGAGAGCGGGCTCCCCGAGGACCCCCCGGCCCGAGGGCTCTCCCCCGCGGTGAGGCTGGAGTTCGACTACTCGGAGGACCGCGGGCCGGAGCCGCCGTCCACGCCGTCCGCCGCCCTCGCCGCCAGGAAGCCGGGCAGGAAGCCGGCGGCGGCGGCCAGGATGCCCCTGCGCCGGCCCAAGGCCAGGAAGGGCCCCCCAGAGCGGGCGGACGGCGCCCCGGCCTCGCCCCCCCCGCTCGCCCGACGCCCTTCCCATTTCCAAAGGCTCCTACACCTTCGACCTGGACCGGTGGGACGACCCCAGCTTCGACCCCTTCTCCTCCGCCTCCAAGATGCAGGAGTCGCCCAAGCTGCCCCCGGCCCCCGCGCCCCCGGCCCGTGGCTGTGCCCCCGAGGACGCCGAGCCCGCCACCGCCGACTCCCACGACCCCCACGACCCCCACCGCCCGGCCCCGCCCGGCTCGCCCTCCAAGCTGCCCGCCTCCTTCGAGATCCCGGTCGGCGGCCCTGAGGCCTTCGGCGGCGGCCTGGACGGGGGGGACGGGCTGGGCAAGCCGGCCAAGAAGAAGAAGACGCCGCTCAAGACGTAAGTGCAGGGGGGCGGGCGGGCGGGCGGAGGGGGAGGCGGAGGGGGAGGCGGAGGTGGAGGTGGAGGTGGAGACGGGCTCAGTCACCTGCAGGGGGCGGCCCGGAGCTGCCCTGACCCTCACACTCCCACATTGTCTACCACGCGGGTGCCAGGCGTGTGCCCGACAGTTCCCCACACACGTGTGCCCTTTGGGTCCAGAGGAGTCGATCTTTTATTTTTTTATTTTTAAATATATTTTATTCATTTTTCACAGAGAGGAAGGGAGAGAGAGTTAGAAACATCGATGAGAGAGAGACATCGACCAGCCGCCTCCTGCACGCCCCACAGTGGAGATGTGCCCGCCAGCAAGGTCCCTGCCCTTGACCGGAATCGAACCTGGGACCTTTCAGTCCGCAGGCCGATGCTCTATCCACAGAGCCAAACTGGTTTTGGTTTTGATCTTTTTTAAAATATATATATATTTATATTGATTTGAGAGAGAAAGGAAGAGAGAGGGAGGGAGAGAGAGAGATAAAGAGAGAGAGAAGTATCACAATGAGAGAGAATCATGGATCGGCTGCCTCCTGCACGCCCCACACTGGGCATGGAGCCCGCCCCCGGGCCTGTGCCCTGACCGGGAGTCGAACCCTGACCTGGTTCCTAGGTGGACAGAGGTCAGCCTCAGAACCTCCCTGGCCGGGCAGAGCGTCCTGGGTGCGCTGCCTGAAGACGTCCGTGTCTGAAGCTTCCCTTCCAGCCCCAGGGGGTGCTGGGTCCCACAGAACGGGGGCCGCCTGGGGAGACCGGGCCAGCCTCTCCCGGTCGGTCTGGCCGCGTCACCTGTGAGCTGGGGTTGGCTCTGGGCGTGGCCTCGAGGCTGGGAGACAGGCCCTTTAACATGCACCCGTTCTGGCCTCTCTCTGCCGTTCACGGGGGGATTCTGGGGGCGCCCGCCCGGCCCCTTCGCCCGGGGGACTCGCCCCTGTCTGCACCCCTCGCTCAGGGGGAGCCCGCGGGGCCTGAGGAGCAGAGCCGCCTCCCGCCCGGGCCCCGGGGGTGGGGGCCGTGGTGTGTGGGGGCCGTGGTGTGTGGGGGCCGTGGTGTGGGCAGCTGGCCTGCGGGTCCCGCCTCCGGCGCGCCCTCCACAACCCCCATTGGAGGGCCTCGCCCCTCGCTCTCCTGTGAGGCCTCAGCAGCGGCACCAGGAGGCCACCCGCCATGGCTGCTGGTACCCCCAGGATGAGGGCGGGGCCCCTGGCTTCGGCGAGCAGCCGGCTCCCTGAGGAGATGTCTGGGCTGTGGCCTGGGGTCCCCCTGCTCCTGCTGGTGTCGGCGGGGGGTGGAGGGAAAGTTGGGGGGGACAATCTCGGTCCTCCCAGCGGTGACCCCCACAGGCTTGTGCTGCTGGGCCCTCCATAGCACCTGTTAGGACAGCGGTTTTCAACCTGTGGGGTCGCAACCCCTTTGGGGGTGGAACGACCCTTTCACAGGGGTCGCCTGAGACCCTCGGAAAACGCAGATATTGACATCACGATGCATCACAGGAGCAAAATATTACAATGATGAAGTAGCAATGGGAATAATTTCATGGCTGGGGGGTCACCGCCCCATGGGGAGCTGTGTGCAAGGGTCGCGGCCTGAGGAAGGTGGAGAACCGCTGTGTTAGGATCTTTCTTATTTACTCGTTACCCTCCCCCTGGGGATACTTCTCCGGTTTTTAGCGAGGGGAGGGGAGGGGCAGAGACTGTGAGAAGAACTGCGATGTGAGGGAGACGCAGGGATCGGCTGCCTTCTGCTCGCGCCCAGACCAGGGCCTGCGACTGAGGTGCCTGCCCTTGGCTGGGATCGAACCCGGGACGACCCTGCAGTCCGCGGGCCGATGACGCTTCGCCCACCGAGCCACACTGGCCGGGGCCAAAGCTTTTTTTTTTTTTTAATATGTTTTATTGATTTTTTACAGAGAGGAAGGGAGAGGGATAGAGAGCTAGAAACATCGATGAGAGAGAGACATGGATCAGCCGCCTCCTGCACGCCCCCCCACTGGGGATGTGCCCGCCACCAAGGTCCATGCCCTTGACCCGAATCGAACCCGGGACCCTTCAGTCCGCAGGCCGACGCTCTGTCCGCTGAGCCACACCGGTCTCGGCCGGAAGCTTTATTTTAAGGCCCCAAACGAGAGAAGTCTGACGTCTCAGGCTGCAGACTCCTCCTGTTGTCTTTGGGTCGAGAGCCATTTGTGGGTACATCCTCCTCCTCAGGCCTCTCCTCCCCCCACTTCCCGGCTCCCGGGGTCAGGGGTGCGAGCCCCGTGCCGTCCACTCCAGGGCAGGTGGCTGGGTGCCCTGGGGAGCAGATCCTGGGAGCACAGCCTTGAGGGGACCCTCGGTACCAGCACGGGAGGGTTCTCGGTGGGGGAGGGGATTTTGGGGGGGCCCCCTTCTCCGGAAAGCGCCCCACTCCCGCAGAGCCCCCCGGGACGGCTGTGGCTGCTGTGTGTCAGGGCCTTGTCTGTCTCTCTGCCCCCCTGTCTCAGGATGGTTGAAGACGTGATGTCTGTGTGTTCTCTGTTGTAAGTAACGTCCGCCACTCGCCTCCGCGCTCACCTCCACGCCGTCCGCTCGCTCTCACCGCCGCGGCTGCCGCACACGCGTTCCGTGTTTTATGTGTGTGTGTCGGGGGGCGGGGGGCTGGGGGCGGGCCGAGGCTGTCTCTCCCTGCGTGTCGTGGGGTGTCCGCGTCTGCCCGCTCCCAGGAAAGCCCCCCCCCCCACCATTTCCCTGGCTCATTGGACGTCTGCCCGAGACCCTCGCTTTTTACCGTTCCGTGTGCTGCTCCCCTCATTCCGGCATTTTCCGTGCATCGGCGCCATCGCTTCCCGAGTTCTGTGCTTCGTGGGGAAAGTAACGTCCCCGCCGACCCCCAGCAGCGGCTGCGGCTCGTCCCGCCGACACGGGGGGCAGAATGTGGGGGCTTTTCCGATTGGGGACCTGCGGGCAGGAGCCCCAGCGCCTGCGGCTCCGAGGGGAGGGGGCTGGGCTGAGGGAGCCACTGCCGCTGCTCGGGGCCGGCTGGGGTCAGCATGCCGCCTGCAGGGGGGCAGGGGGGGCACAGAATCAAGGGGGGGTGTCTGGGGGACCCGAGCAGACCGCCCAGGGCCTCTGCTGCTTCGCCTCCCGGCCAGGAGGGTCCCGTGGGCGGCTCCCAGGGGCTGGGCCAGCGCCTTCCCCGCCTCCCTGTCCCCAGGGGGGGCGGCCTGGCCGGTCCCAGGCGCCTGCAGCCCCCAGAGGGCAGAGCCCGGGGAGATGAGGGCCCGAGGGCGACTCGGCCGCTGGGCAAGCATCAGCGGGCGTGTCTCTGTGCATGGGCAGCTCGGCACTTGCTTCAGGCTGTGGGCCCACTGTGCGCGTGGCCGGGCCCACTGTGCGCTTGGCCAGGCACAGCAGCCTCTGTCGTGTGTCCCTGAGCGGGTGCCGCCCTGGGCGTGTGATGGGGGAGACACAGGGAGGAACGGGGCCAGGTTCTGCCCGCTGGTTGGCCGGGGAGGGCAGGGGGCTCTAAGGATGGGGGCTCCCCTACCCCCCAACCCTGGTTTGGCCGGGGGCGGGGCCTGAGGCCAGGAGGCGGGGCCTCCATTCTGACCACGGGGAGGGTCCCCGGGGTGTGCTAACCTCTGACCCTTCAGGAGTCTCCCCTGATGCTCCCGCCCCCCCACCCCACGCCGCCTCCAGTTATTGGTGTGAAGGAGGAAGGAGGGAGGAGGAGGGCACCCAGAATCCTGTCTGTTCCCCGTCGTTAGGAAAAGTCACTAAAACCAAACCAAACCTCATCTCTTCCTGGAGGGGTCGGAGCTGATGGTCCCGTGAACGCCCTTAGCGCTCCGAACTGTGCCCCGATGGACTCTGTAGGGGAAGTCAGAACCTGGGTCAGCCCCCCCCCACCCACACACACACCAAGCCCTCGGGGGGGGGGGGTCCGGCCTCCCGAACCTCCCAGGCCCGGGGCCCACCGGCCGGAGGTGCAGGCGGGAGGCAGGGGCCGGGCAGACACCCGGCAGAGGCGGTGGCTGCGGTCTGCTCTGGGTTCCGGGAGGCCCCGGGCCCGGCCACGCTCACACGCTCCGCTCTGTTCCCAGCGACACGTTTAGGGTGAAGAAGTCGCCAAAGCGGTCCCCGCTCTCGGACCCGCCCTCTCAGGTACGCTCCCCGCGGCGTCACGGCCGGTGGGTCCTCGCCGCCCGCGTCCCCACATCCCCAGCCCTTCGTGGTGTTTGCGTACCACACCGTTGGGGTGCCCTCGCTGTGGGGGGCGGAGGGGTGTCCCGAGCGGAGGAAGATTTCGGGGGACGCTGGGACCTCACGGACCCCGGACCCCCTGCCCTGGTCACTTGCTCAGAGGGAGTGTGAGAGTCACAGCCAGGGCGTCCGTGGAGGTGAAGGGGTGGGTGGGTGCACAGGGAGGCACCCGGGCATGTGTGGGGAGACCTGGAACTTTTACTGATTTATTTTACTGATTTCCGAGAGGAAAAAAGAGGGAGAGAGAGAGGGAGAGGGAGAGAGATAGAGACATCAGTGATGAGAGAGAATCAGGGACCGGCTGCCACCTGCACGCCCCACCCTGGGGCTGGAGCCCGCCACCCTGGGCCTGTGCCCCGACCGGGAATCGAACCCTGACCTCCTGGTTCCTAGGTCGACGCTCAGCCGCTGAGCCCCTCGGCCGGGCAGGAGCCCTGGAGTTTGTAACCCACCTCCAGCAGGAGGTCAAGAAAACCGGCTCCCGAAACCGGTGTTGCTCATTGGATAGAGCGTTGGCTTGCGGATTGAAGGGTCCCGGGTTCGATTCCGGTCAAGGGCATGGACCTGGGTGGCAGGCACATCCCCAGTAGGGGGCATGCAGGAGGCGGCTGATGGATGTCTCTCTCTCTTGTCAATATTTCTGGCTCTCTGTCCTCTCTGTGAAAAATCAATAAAATATATATATTTTTTTAAATATTTTTTATTGATTTTTTACAGAGAGGAAGGGAGAGAGATAGAGAGTCAGAAACATCGATAGCTGCCTCCTGCACGCCCCGCACTGGGGAGGTGGCCCGCAACCCAGGTCCCTGCCCTTGACCGGAATCGAACCTGGGACCCTTCGGTCCGCAGGCTGACGCTCTATCCACTGAGCCACACCGGTTTCAGCTAAAATACATTTTTAAGAAAAGAAAACCGTGTCAGTGAGCCACCGGGAGAGGAACCTGATCGTAAAGGACAGAGCTGGGTCCTGGGGACGCTGGTTGTGTCCACGTCTCCGTTCACCGGCCCAGACCGGGCGCGGACACTGGACGAGAGGAGAGACGGCTCCCTTCCCCCTCCTCCCTGCAGGACCCCACGCCCGCGGCCACGCCGGAGGCGCCCCCGGTGATCGCGGCCGTGGTCCACGCGACGGACGAGGAGAAGCTGGCCGTCACCAGCCAGAAGTGGACGTGCATGACGGTGGACCTGGAGGCCGACAAGCAGGACTTCCCGCAGCCCTCGGACCTGTCCTCCTTCGTCAACGAGACCAAGTTCAGCTCCCCCACCGAGGGTGAGTGAACTCAGGGGGCCCCTCCCTGCCCCTGGGGGGCCCCAGGCGTGGCTCAGGGTGAGCGTCTGCCTCTGAGCCAGGAGGTGACCGTGCGATGCCCGGTCCGGGCACAGGCCCGGGAGGCGGGCTCCGTCCCCAGCGGGGGGCCTGCAGGAGGCTGCCGGTCCATGACTCTCTCTCATCATGGACGTTCCTCTCTCTCTCTCCCTCTCCTCTCCCTCTCTGGAGTCAATAAAACACATTTAAAAAAACAAACAAAAAAACAGCCCTAACCGGTGTGGCTCGGTGGATAGACCGTCGGCCTTCGGACTGAAGGGTCCCAGGTTTGATTCCGGTCAAGGGCAGAGACCTTGCTGGCAGGCACATCCCCAGTGGGGGGCGTGCAGGAGGCAGCTGATCGATGTCTCTCTCTCATCAATGTTTCTAACTCTCTCTCTCCCTTCCTCTCTGTAAAAAATCAATAAAATATATTTTTTTAAAAAAAGAAAAAGCCAGGAAGGGACTTGGAAGCCAGGCCTGTGCTGGGGGGGGGGGGGGGCCCCAGTGCCCCGGAGCGAGGGTCCGTTTGACACTGGGGGCTCTCGCTGCCCCGCCCACCCTGTACCTTTCCTTGTGTCTGTCCCTGTGTCTGTCCCTGTCCCTGTGTCTATCTGTCCCTGTGTCTGTCCCTGTGCCCGTCCCTGTGTCTGTGTCTGTCTCTGTCCCTGTGTCTGTGTCTGTCCCTGTGTCTGTCCCTGTGTCTATCCCTGTGTCTGTGTCTGTCCCTGTGCCCGTCCCTGTCCCTGTGTCTGTGTCTGTGTCTGTCTGTGTCTGTGTCTGTCCCTGTGTCTGTCTGTCCCTGTGTCTGTCCCTGTGTCTGTGTCTGTCCCTGTGTCTGTCCCTGTGTCTGTGTCTGTGTCTGTCTCTGTCCCTGTGTCTGTGTCTGTCTCTGTCCCTGTGCCCGTCCCTGTGTCTGTCCCTGTGTCTGTCCCTGTGTCTGTCTCTGTCCCTGTGACTGTCCCTGTGTCTCTCCCTGTGTCTGTCCCTGTCCCTGTGTCTGTGCCTCTGTCTGTCCCTGTGTCTGTGCCCGTCCCTGTGTCTGTCCCTGTCCCTGTGTCTGTCCCTGTCCCTGTGTCTATCCCTGTGTCTGTCTGTCCCTGTCCCTCTCCCTGTCCCTGTGTCTGTCCGGCGCTGACCCCCGTCTCCCCGCAGAGCTGGACTACCGGAACGCCTACGAGATCGAGTACATGGAGAAGATCGGCTCCTCCTTGCCCGTGAGTGCTGCTGCCTCAGCGGGGGCGGGCACTTGTCCCCAGCGCTGTCCTCACTGCCGGGCCCCGTCCGGTCCCAGCGCCCGGGACCCAGACCTCGGAGCCGGCTCCCTGGGGCCCGCAGCTCCTGGGTGCCCGCAGCTCTCGGGGGCCCGGGTTGCAGCCTCCGTCCCCAGCAGGGCGAGCAGGAGGCAGCCGATCGGTGCTTCTCTCTATCATTGATGTTTCCCTCTCCCTCTCCCTTCCTCTCTCGAATCCCTAAGAGACACATGTTTAAAACAGTGAATAAGTGAAAGTATGTGTGTAGAAAGCGTCCCCCACCGCACGGGGCTGCTCCCCCCTTTTTCTCCCCAACCGCCCTGCGTGGGGCCGGCGCATGCACCCCCCCCCCCCAGGCGGGAAAGGCAGCCCCTCCCGCTGAGCCCTGGGCTCCTGGGCGCGCTCTGCCGTCCTCTGGGTGGGTCCCTCCCCCCCCCACGCAGCGCCCCAGCTGACGCAGCCTCGCTCCCCGCAGGACGACGACCCCCCGAAGAAGCAGGCACTGTACCTGATGTTCGACACGTCGCAGGGGAGCCCGGTCAAGTCCCCGCCCACCCGGATGTCGGAGTCCCCGACGCCGTGCTCGGGGTACGCCGGGCCGTGGGGGCCGCGGGGGGCCGTTGGGGGGGGGCGCGGACAGGCCCCGAGCCTCTGCCTTTCGACACGCTCACGGGCGGAGAGCTGAGCAGCGGGTGCCACAGGGACAGACAGACACAGACACAGGGACAGACACACGGATGCAGCACGGCGGCCTCTGCCTCTGCCTGGCTGATGGAGGTGACACCCCTGATGGCGGGGGGTGTGGGCCCCTCCGAGCACCCCTGTGCCAGGACATCTGTGCTCCGACCGCCCTGGTGGGAGGCCCTGGCCTGGGCTGAGCCCCCCAGACTGCCCGCCCACTGGTTCCATCATGGGCTGAGCCCCCCACCCCCGACTGTTGAGTCCACAAGCCCTGGCGTGGGCTGAGTCCCCCCAGACTGCTCGTCCACTGGCCCCAGTGTGGATTGAGCCCCACGAGACTGCTCACCCACAAGCCCCGGCATGAGCTGAGCACCCCCAGACTGTCCTGCCCACAGGCCCCAGTGTGGATTGAGCCCTCCACCCCTGACTGTTGCGCCCACAGGCCCCGGCATGAGCTGAGCCTCTCCCCAGACTGTCTTACCCACAGGCCCCTGGCGGCCAGGCCCTGCCCCTGCCCTCCGGCCGCAGCCTGGACGCCCGGGGCCCTCGGACGCTGAGGTTGCGGGCAGGCTGGCCGGCGCCTGTGGGCTTGGCATCGGGGAGACAGAGGTGCCCTCCTTCCTCAGGTCGAGCTTTGAGGAGGCTGAGGCCCTGGTGAGCGCGGGGGCGAAGGTGCCCGCCCCGGCCCCCCGCGGGCTGGCCCCCGGCCAGGAGCCCCACCTGCTGGTGGCCGTGCCCGTCTCGGAGAAGCCCTCACAGAAGGAGCTGGAGGCCCGGGCCGCGGGCGCCCCTGCCGAGGGCATCGAAATGGTGAGTGGGGCGGAGGCCGGGCCAGCTGGTCCCCCTTACCCAGGGGGCCCGGCTTC
Organism: Lasiurus cinereus; assembly: GCA_011751065.1. NCBI lineage: Eukaryota > Metazoa > Chordata > Mammalia > Chiroptera > Vespertilionidae > Lasiurus > Lasiurus cinereus. The sequence goes on from JAAGEH010001830.1 coordinate 13,921, forward strand.
CGGGCAGGGACTCCCCGCACCCCAGAGGCCAGCTAGGAGGCCCCAGCTTTTCCCAAGGGGAGCCCCACCCTCCTGCAGGGCGCTCTGTTCCCCCACCCGCTCTGTTTGCCTTCGGGGCTATGTGTCTCCCTCCGAGAGCCCCTTAGGGCCCGGCAGCCACTTTGGGATTGTCATTGGGGGACCGGGTGGGCGGGGCAGAGCGGGGACCCTCCAGCCCATCGAGCAGGAGTGACAGGCCCTCCCTCATGGCCGAGGGGCCTGGGCCAAGACCTCCCCCTCCCCCCCCCCTTGCATGTTTAAAACAGACCGTCTTGGAGGCGGATTTTACTTTATTGCTTTCACCTTCCTCCTGCCATCCCCACGGCGTGTGCGGCCACCGTTTAGCTCAGCGGTTCTCAACCTTTTTTTAATGCTGTGACCTTTTTTTTTTTTTAAATATATTTTATTGATTTTTTCACGGAGAGGAAGGGAGAGGGATAGAAAGTCAGAAACATCGATGAGAGAGAGAGACATCGATCAGCCGCCTCCTGCACGCCCCCCACTGGAGATGTGCCCGCCAGCAAGGTCCATGCCCCCGACTGGAATCGAACCCGGGACCTTTCAGTCCGCAGGCCGGCGCTCTATCCACTGTGCCACACCGGTCTCGGCATGCCGTGACCTTTGAAGACAGCTCCTCATGGGGTGATGGCCCCAATCATAAAATTATTTTCGTGGCTACTTCATCGCTGTCATTTTGCTGCTGTTAATGAATCACGATGTAAATATCTGTTTTCCGATGGTCTGAGGCGACCCTGCTAGCAGTTTTCCACCTGTGGGTCGCGACCCACACGCTGAGAACCGCTGCTGTAGAGCCTAAGACCATCGGAAAACACAGATATTCACATTACGATTCGTAACAGTCGTGAAATGACAGCGATGAAGTATGGTTGGGGGTCACCACCCCATGAGGAGCTGTCTTAAAGGGCCGCGGCCTGAGGAAGGTTGAGAACCGCTGAGTTAGGGGATGAGGGGGACGGGGGGGCTAAGCCGCTTTGGGGGGGGGGCTGGGCCGGCCACTCGAGATGCCCATTGTCCGCTCGGGGGCTCAGCCCAGAGGAGAGGACCGTGCCGGCCGCTGGCTGACTCGCCCTTTCACCTTAAGGCAGAAACACCCCCCATAGGTGCGGGCATCGGCGGGCGGGCATCGGTGGCCTCACTCTCTCTCCTTGTCTCCCCGTCTCTCCTCTGCCCCCTCCTCGGCCTCCAGGCGGCGCCGGAGAGCGCCTTTGCCGCCGCCGACGCCCTGCTCAGCCGGCTGGCCGACCCCGCCTCGCTCTGCGGCGCCCTCGACTACCTGGAGCCCGACCTGGCGGAGAAGAACCCTCCCGTGTTCGCTCAGAAGCTGCAGGTGGGTGGTCCTGGCAGGGTCTTCTCAGGGTGGTGGTGGGGGGCGGGGTGTGGAGACCTCGGTGGAGCCGGAGCCTCGGCCGCCAGACGCCGGGAGGAGGGAGGACCGGATGAGCGGCTGCTGCCGAGGGGGCCCAGGAAGCACCCTCCCCGCGGGCTGATGAGGGTGGGGCTCGAACCCGGGACACTGGGACCTGGATGGCGCAGGGAACCTACCGCGGGGGCATCTCAGTGTGGAAGCCACCCCGTTGTTTCCTCGGAAGCTGTGAGAGCCCCAGGGCAGCCGGCGGCTTCCCCGTGCCAGGGGCGTCCTGTGAGGTCAGCTGTTGGAGGGCCAGGCGCCCAGATCCCGCCGGGGAGAGAGCATCTGGGTGGGGTCTGGCACCGCCGCCTGCCAGGACCGTGGCCTCCTCTGTCCTTTAAATGGGACAACTTCATTCCAAGGACTTCAGAGCTACAGGGAGGGGCTGCGAGCCAGCACGGGGGACGCCCGCCACTGGAGGGCGCTGTGAGCCAGCTTTACAGGAGAGGGACCGAAAGGCGGGAGGTCGGTGGGGACGGGACCGTGAAAGTGCTGGTTTTTGTTTAAAAAAATGGTCCCGTGTTCCTGGGCCTGGCACTCAGGGAGGTTTCCAGAAAGCGAGCTCGGCCGGCGGGGCTCAGGGGCTGAGCGTCCACCTGTGACCCAGGAGGTCAAGGTTCGATTCCCGGTCAGGGCACACATGCCCGGGTTTGGGGCTCCCTCCCCAGTCGGGGCCGGGCAGGAGGCAGCCGACCCGTGGTTCTCCGTGGTGGTTGGTGTTTCTCTCTCTCCCCCTCTCCCTTTCTCTCTGAAATCGGTAAAAAAATGTATCTTTTTTAAAAAAAAACAATAATAATAAGCCAAGACCAGTGTGGCTCAGTGGATAGAGCGTCGGCCTGCGGACTGAAAGGTCCCAGGTTCGATTCCGGTCAAGGGCATGGACCTTGGTGGCGGGCACATCCCCAGTAGGAGGCGTGCAGGAGGCGGCTGATCGATGTCTCTCTCTCATCGATGTTTCTAACTCTCTCTCCCTCTTCCTTCCTCTCTGTGAAAAATCAATAAAATACATTTAAAAAATAAATAAGTAAAATAAAAAGCAATAATAATCTCAGAGAGAGGAAGGTAAACACTGTTCCACGGTCTGCTGGGGAGCGGAGGTGACGGAAGCCGGGTGCCTGCTCCCCGGCCCTGTGGTGGCGGCTCCCAGTGCACCCCCACCCCCTCCCTCCCTCGGGGAGCCCGCCCCCCGCTCACCCCACCCCTCTGGCAGGAGGAGCTAGAGTTTGCCATCATGCGGATCGAGGCGCTGAAGCTGGCCCGGCAGATCGCGCTGGCTTCCCGCAGCCGCCAGGACGCCAAGGTACCGGTGCGGCCGCGGGCCGCCCGCCGCCCGGAGAATGGTGTGTGGCCCGCGTGCTTCCGTGCTAACCGACAGCCGGGCCGGCATGGCTGGCGTCCGGCCACGTAGAGACTTCTAGAAAGCTCGGCGCTTGACGTGTGTGCGCCCACATGCACTGAGCACGTGTCTGAGACCTAACTCCGCGTGTGGGGGCCCCTCGCTCCGGGGGACGGGGCAGGGCATGCAGAGGAGGCGGTGTGTGCTGACCGCGGAGCGAGTTGCTGGTGACCCCGGGGGACGGCGTGGGGCCCTGAGAGGCTCAGCACCCCCCCACCCCCACCCCGAGCTGGGCCAGCAGGGACCCTGCTGTGTGGGACCAGGGCCGGACCCCGTGTGCCCAGTCGCCCCGACCGACGTGGTGAGAAAGGCCCCCCCCCAGCCTCAGTTTCCCCGGCTGTGAGGCGGCGAGGCGCGGGCAGCCGGTTCGCCCGTTGCTGTGAGGCCTGCAGGCGACGGGTGGGGAGAGCC
>JAAGEH010001831.1:0-15421 GCA_011751065.1 Lasiurus cinereus
GTGTGTGTATATGTGTATGTGCTGTGTGTGTGCGCACGTGTGTGTATATGTGTATGTGCCGTGTGTGTGCGCACGTGTGTGTATATGTGTATATGCCGTGTGTGTGTGCACGTGTGTGTGTATATGTGTATGTGCTGTGTGTGTGTGAGCTCCTCCTCCTCAGACTCGGTGCCGCTCTGTTAAGGGGCGCAGCCCAGAAACCCCGCCGGCCGGGGAGTTGGGGGAATTAGGGGGCTGAGGGGGGAAGAGGGGTCCCCGGGGAGCGGGCGGGGGCTGGGGGCCGCGGGTCCTTCACGAGGGGGAGGAGGCGGTCGGCCGTGTGTCCGGCGTCTCCCCGAAGCGTGGGGGGCGGCCGGGGTCCGAGGCCGGGAGGTGGCCGCCCGCCGCCCACCCTCAGCCCTGTGACCTCCGTGGGCGTCCGTCCTCCCGGGACGTGGGTGCCGTGCACGCGGCGCCGGGAGGGACCTGTGCGGTCGGAGCGGGTTCACTGCCCCGGCAGCCAGCCCTCCGTCTGTCTGCCCGTCCGTCTGTCCGTCCGTCCATCCCTCCGTCCATCCATCCGTCCGTCCCTCCATCCCTCCGTCCGTCCGTCCCTCTGTCCATCCCTCCGCCCATCTGTCCGTCCGTCTGTCCATCCCTCCTTCCATCCATCTGTCCGTCTGTCCATCCATCCGTCCATCCCTCTATCCGTCCCATCCCTCCATCCATCTGTCCATCCACCCATCCGTCCATCCCTCCGTCCATCCGTCTGTCCATCCATCCGTACATCCCTCCGTCCGTCCATCCATCCATCCATCCCTCTGTCCGTCCATCCCTCCATCCATCTGTCCATCTGTCCATCCGTCCGTCCGTCTGCCCATCCGTCCGTAGGAACCGCCGTGGACCCGGCGGGTTTGTTGAACGAGGTCCCGCAGTTGGAGACTTCGGCTCTTGGGACCCCGTCCGGAGTGGGTGGAGGGTGCCGTCATGTTGGGGTCCCTGGGAGGGGGTGTGCGGCTGGCTGGGGGGTCCTGGGAGGGGGGGGGTGGGGTGGGGGCGTGAGAGGCCGTCCCGGGCGTCCTGCGCGTGGAGCTGGCAGGGATCCGGGTTCCCCGGAGCCAGAGGCCGCCCGGCCCCCCCCGGCCCCCGCCCCCGGCCCTGCCTGACCCGCCCCCCCCCTCTCCGTCAGGAGCTCCGACTCGGAGGAAGCCTTTGAGACCCCGGAGTCGACGACCCCAGTCAAAGCCGCCCCGGCCCCGCCCCCGCCGCCCCCCGAGGCCGCCCCGGAGCCCGAGGTCAGCGCGCCCCCCTCCCCGGAAGAGCCAGGTGAGCCGGGGCCGGGCCCAGGGAGACACAGGGCCGCTGGCATGGGGGGGGGGGCGCTGGCGGGCGGGGTGACTGGCCCCCAGCAGCCGGGGCCGCGGGGTGCGAGTGCAGCTCAGGGCAGGGGGCGCTGCAGGGCGTGGGGCTCCTGGGTGCCTTTCACCTCGTCGCCTGCACCCGGCACGGGGTCGAGGGCTGCGTCTCCGATTCGGCTCTTGGTCCTGTAGAAGGCGGGTCTGCCTGGCCCAGTGACTCTGCTGTCCCTTTAAGACACGTATTTATTTTTTATTTAATTTAATTTAATTTTTTATTTAATTGATTTTTCACAGAGAGGAAGGGAGAGGGACAGAGAGTTAGAAACATCGATGAGAGAGAGACATCGATCAGCCGCCTCCTGCACGCCCCCCACTGGGAATGTGCCCACCACCAAGGTCCATGCCCTTGACCGGAATCGAACCCGGGACCTTTCAGTCCGCAGGCCGACGCTCTATCCACTGAGCCACACCCGTTTTAGCAAGACACGTGTTTATTGATTTAGAGCAGCGGTTCTCAACCTGTGGGTCGCGACCCCTTTGGGGGTCAAATGGCCCTTTCACAGGGGTCGCCTAAGACCCTCGGAAAAGGCAGATATTGACATCACGGTGCATCACAGCGGCCACATGTCATGGTGGGGGGTCACCACCCCAGGAGGAACTGTCTTAAAGGGCCGCGGCCTGAGGAAGGTTGAGAACCGCTGCTTTAGAGAGAGGGGAAAAGAGAGGGGGAGAGAGAGAGAGAGACCTCAATGATGAGAGACACACTGACCGGCTGCGTCCTGCCCCGCCCCGCCGCCTCCTGGGGATGGAGCTGCAACCCAGGCCTGTGCCCTGACCGGGTCGAACTGGGGACCTCGCCGTTCACCGGTTGACGCTCCACCACTGAGCCTCGCCGGCCGGCCGGGCAGACAGTCCCAGCTGGGCCTCCGGGGACGTTTGCAGAGCGAGTGGCCTGGCCGCTCCGGGACCCCCCCCCCTCCTGCTTCCCGGGGCGGGGACGCGGCCGGCCGGGTGGGGTCCGAGCCGTCCCGGATGGACAGGAGCCCAGGAGCCCAGGAGCCGACCCCCGGGGGCCAGGTGGGCATGGCTGTGCTGAGCGGCCGTCCCGGGCAGTTGATCCCGGACTCTGTCCCGCGTCCCCGTCCTCAGCGCCCGCTCTGTCCGTCCCTGTGTGCCCGCAGGCGGCTCCGAGCCGGCCCCCGGCCCCCCCGATGGCCCGGCCCCGCCCCCGGCCGAGGACAGCCCCCTGCGCCCGCCGCCCCCCTCGGGCGCCGCCGTCTTCGACGAGGACAAGCCCATAGCCAGCAGCGGCACCTACAACCTGGACTTCGACGGCATCGAGCTGGTGGGCCACCCGCCGGCGGCCAGGCGGACGCCCCCCGAGGAGCCCGGGCCCCCCGCCGCCCCCGCCCGGGCCGCCCTGCCCCGCTCCCTCAGCCTGCAGGCGGCCGCTGCCCCTGGCGACGACCCCGATGCTGCTCCCGGCGACGACCCCGAGGCCACGGCCCCCGAGTCGGGCGGTGGCGACTGCGGCTCCCTCAAGCGGACCAAGAAGCCCAGGCCGCCGTCCCTGAAGAGGAAGCCGCCCCCCAAGAAGCCCCCCGAAACGCTGCCCTCGCCCCCGGCCGAGGAGCATCCCGCGCCCGGCGGCCAGCAGAACAGCAGTGCCCCCGACACCGACGAGGCGCAGTCTGCGCCCCCAGAGGCCCCCGCCGAGGAGGCCCCCCCGGAACCCGCCTCCGTGCCCCCCACAGCGGGCAGAGGCCCGAGCTCGCCCCCCGGGGGCAGGAGAGCCGGGCCCCCGGCCCCCGAGGCCGTGGGGGTGACGCCCGCCGAGAGCGGGCTCCCTGAGGACCCCCCGGCCCGAGGGCTCTCCCCCGCGGTGAGGCTGGAGTTCGACTACTCGGAGGACCGCGGGCCGGAGCCGCCGTCCACGCCGTCCGCCGCCCTCGCCGCCAGGAAGCCGGGCAGGAAGCCGGCGGCGGCGGCCAGGATGCCCCTGCGCCGGCCCAAGGCCAGGAAGGGCCCCCCCGAGCGGGCGGACGGCGCCCCGGCCTCGCCCCCCCGCTCGCCCGACGCCCTTCCCATTTCCAAAGGCTCCTACACCTTCGACCTGGACCGGTGGGACGACCCCAGCTTCGACCCCTTCTCCTCCGCCTCCAAGATGCAGGAGTCGCCCAAGCTGCCCCCGGCCCCCGCGCCCCCGGCCCGTGGCTGTGCCCCCGAGGACGCCGAGCCCGCCACCGCCGACCCCCACGACCCCCACGACCCCCACCGCCCGGCCCCACCTGGCTCGCCCTCCAAGCTGCCCGCCTCCTTCGAGATCCCGGTCGGCGGCCCTGAGGCCTTCAGCGGCGGCCTGGACGGCGGGGACGGGCTGGGCAAGCCGGCCAAGAAGAAGAAGACGCCGCTCAAGACGTAAGTGCAGGGGGGCGGGCGGGCGGGCGGAGGCGGAGGCGGAGGCGGAGGTGGAGGTGGAGGTGGAGGTGGAGGCAGAGGTGGAGGTGGACGTGGGCTCAGTCACCTGCAGGGGGCGGCCTGGAGCTGCCCTGACCCTCACACTCCCACATCGTCTACCACGCGGGCGCTAGGCGTGTGCCCGGACAGTCCCCACACATGTGTGCCCTTTGGATCCAGAGGAGTCCTTGATCCTTTTTTTTTTTTAATATATTTCATTGAATTTTCCACAGAGAGGAAGGGAGAGGGATGAGTTAGAAACATCGATGAGAGAGAGACATCGACCAGCCGCCTCCTGCACGTCCCACAGTGGAGATGTGCTCGCAACCAAGGTACTTGCCCTTGACCAGAATCGAACCCGGGGCACCTCAGTCCGCAGGCTGATGCTCTATCCGCTGAGCCAAACTGGTTTTGGCCTTGATCTTTTTAAAAATATATATATATTTATATTGATTTGAGAGAGAAAGGAAGAGAGAGGGAGGGAGAGAGAGAGAGAGAAAGAGAGAGAAGTATCCACGATGAGAGAGAATCAGGGACCGGCTGCCTCCTGCACGCCCCACACTGGGCATGGAGCCCGCACCCGGGCCTGTGCCCTGACCGGGAGCCGAACCCTGACCTCCCGGTTCATGGGTGGACGGAAGCTCAGTTTCAGAACCTCCCTGGCCGGGGCGGAGCGTCCTGGGTGCGCAGCCTGAAGACGTCCGTGTCTGAAGCTTCCCTTCCAGCCCCAGGGGGTGCTGGGTCCCACAGAACGGGGGCCGTTGGGGGAGACCGGGCCAGCCTCTCCCGGTCGGTCTGGCCGCGTCACCTGTGAGCTGGGGTTGGCTCTGGGCGTGGCCTCGAGGCTGGGAGACAGGCCCTTTAACACGCGCCCCGTTCTGGCCTCTCTCTGCCGTTCACGGGGGGATTCTGGGGGCGCCCGCCCGGCCCCTTCGCCCGGGGGACGCGCCCGTGCCTGCACCCCTCGCTCAGGAGGAGCCCGCGGGGCCTGAGGAGCAGAGCCGCCTCCCGCCGGGGCCCCGGGGGTGGGGGCCGTGGTGTGTGGGGGCCGTGGTGTGGGCAGCTGGCCTGCGGGTCCCGCCTCCGGCGCGCCCTCCACGCCCCCCATTGGAGGGCCTCGCCCCTCGCTCTCCTGTGAGGCCTCAGCAGCGGCACCAGGAGGCCACCCGCCGTGTCTGCTGGTACCCCCAGGATGAGGGCGGGGCCCCTGGCTTCGGCGAGCAGCCGGCTCCCTGAGGAGACGTCTGGGCTGTGGCCTGGGGTCCCCCTGCTCCTGCTGGTGTCGGCGGGGGGTGGAGGGAAAGTTGGGGGGACAATCTCGGTCCTCCCAGCGGTGACCCCCACAGGCTTGTGCTGCTGGGCCCTCCATAGCACCTGTTAGGACAGCGGTTCTCAACCCGTGGGTCGTGACCCCTTTGGGGGTCGAACGACCCTTTCCCAGGGGTCGCCTGAGACCCTCGGAAAACGCAGATATTGACATCACGATGCATCACAGCAGCAAATATTACAATGATGAAGTAGCAATGAGAATAATTTCATGGCTGGGGGTCACCGCCCCATGGGGAGCTGTGTGCAAGGGTCGCGGCCTGAGGAAGGTGGAGAACCGCTGTGTTAGGATCTTTCTTATTTACTCGTTACCCTCCCCCTGGGGATACTTCTCCGGTTTTTAGCGAGGGGAGGGGACGGGGGGAGACCGTGAGAGGAACTGTGATGTGAGGGAGACGCAGGGATCGGCTGCCTTCTGCTCGCGCCCAGACCAGGGCCTGCGACTGAGGTGCCTGCCCTTGGCTGGGATCGAACCCGGGACGACCCTGCAGTCCGCGGGCCGATGACGCTTCGCCCACCGAGCCACACTGGCCGGGGCCAAAGCTTTTTTTTTTTTTTAATATGTTTTATTGATTTTTTACAGAGAGGAAGGGAGAGGGATAGAGAGCTAGAAACATCGATGAGAGAGAGACATCGATCAGCCGCCTCCTGCACGCCCCCCACTGGGGATGTGCCCGCCACCCAGGTCCCTGCTCTCGACCGGAATCGAACCCGGGACCCTTCAGTCCGCAGGCCGACGCTCTGTCCGCTGAGCCACACCGGTCTCGGCCGGAAGCTTTATTTTAAGGCCCCAAACGAGAGAAGTCTGACGTCTCAGGCTGCAGACTCCTCCTGTCGTCTTTGGGTCGAGAGCCATTTGTGGGTACATCCTCCTCCTCAGGCCTCTCCTCCCCCCACTTCCCGGCTCCCGGGGTCAGGGGTGCGAGCCCCGTGCCGTCCACTCCAGGGCAGGTGGCTGGGTGCCCTGGGGAGCAGGTCCTGGCAGCACGGCCTTGGGGGGACCCTCGGCACCAGCACGGGAGGGTTCTCGGCGGGGGAAGGGGTTTTGGGGGGCCCCCCTTCTCCGGCAAGCGCCCCACTCCCGCAGAGCCCCCCGGGACGGCTGTGGCTGCTGTGTGTCAGGGCCTTGTCTGTCTCTCTGCCCCCCTGTCTCAGGATGGTTGAAGACGTGATGTCTGTGTGTTCTCTGTTGTAAGTAACGTCCGCCACCCGCCTCCGCGCTCACCTCCACGCCGTCCGCTCGCTCTCACCGCCGCGGCTGCCGCACACGCGTTCCGTGTTTTATGTGTGTGTGTGGGGCAGGGGCTGGGGGCGGGCCGAGGCTGTCTCTCTCTTCGTGTCGTGGGGTGTCCGCGTCTGCCCGCTCCCAGGAAAGCCCCCCCCCCCACCATTTCCCTGGCTCATTGGACGTCTGCCCGAGACCCTCGCTTTTTACCGTTCCGTGTGCTGCTCCCCTCATTCCGGCATTTTCCGTGCATCGGCGCCATCGCTTCCCGAGTTCTGTGCTTCGTGGGGAAAGTAACGTCCCCGCCGACCCCCAGCAGCGGCTGCGGCTCGTCCCGCCGACACGGGGGGCAGAATGTGGGGGCTTTTCCGATTGGGGACCTGCGGGCAGGAGCCCCAGCGCCTGCGGCTCCGAGGGGAGGGGGCTGGGCTGAGGGAGCCACTGCCGCTGCTCGGGGCCGGCTGGGGTCAGCATGCCGCCTGCAGGGGGGCAGGGGGGGCACAGAATCAAGGGGGGGTGTCTGGGGGACCCGAGCAGACCGCCCAGGGCCTCTGCTGCTTCGCCTCCCGGCCAGGAGGGTCCCGTGGGCGGCTCCCAGGGGCTGGGCCAGCGCCTTCCCCGCCTCCCTGTCCCCAGGGGGGGCGGCCTGGCCGGTCCCAGGCGCCTGCAGCCCCCAGAGGGCAGAGCCCGGGGAGATGAGGGCCCGAGGGCGACTCGGCCGCTGGGCAAGCATCAGCGGGCGTGTCTCTGTGCATGGGCAGCTCGGCACTTGCTTCAGGCTGTGGGCCCACTGTGCGCGTGGCCGGGCCCACTGTGCGCTTGGCCAGGCACAGCAGCCTCTGTCGTGTGTCCCTGAGCGGGTGCCGCCCTGGGCGTGTGATGGGGGAGACACAGGGAGGAACGGGGCCAGGTTCTGCCCGCTGGTTGGCCGGGGAGGGCAGGGGGCTCTAAGGATGGGGGCTCCCCTACCCCCCAACCCTGGTTTGGCCGGGGGCGGGGCCTGAGGCCAGGAGGCGGGGCCTCCATTCTGACCACGGGGAGGGTCCCCGGGGTGTGCTAACCTCTGACCCTTCAGGAGTCTCCCCTGATGCTCCCGCCCCCCCACCCCACGCCGCCTCCAGTTATTGGTGTGAAGGAGGAAGGAGGGAGGAGGAGGGCACCCAGAATCCTGTCTGTTCCCCGTCGTTAGGAAAAGTCACTAAAACCAAACCAAACCTCATCTCTTCCTGGAGGGGTCGGAGCTGATGGTCCCGTGAACGCCCTTAGCGCTCCGAACTGTGCCCCGATGGACTCTGTAGGGGAAGTCAGAACCTGGGTCAGCCCCCCCCCACCCACACACACACCAAGCCCTCGGGGGGGGGGGGTCCGGCCTCCCGAACCTCCCAGGCCCGGGGCCCACCGGCCGGAGGTGCAGGCGGGAGGCAGGGGCCGGGCAGACACCCGGCAGAGGCGGTGGCTGCGGTCTGCTCTGGGTTCCGGGAGGCCCCGGGCCCGGCCACGCTCACACGCTCCGCTCTGTTCCCAGCGACACGTTTAGGGTGAAGAAGTCGCCAAAGCGGTCCCCGCTCTCGGACCCGCCCTCTCAGGTACGCTCCCCGCGGCGTCACGGCCGGTGGGTCCTCGCCGCCCGCGTCCCCACATCCCCAGCCCTTCGTGGTGTTTGCGTACCACACCGTTGGGGTGCCCTCGCTGTGGGGGGCGGAGGGGTGTCCCGAGCGGAGGAAGATTTCGGGGGACGCTGGGACCTCACGGACCCCGGACCCCCTGCCCTGGTCACTTGCTCAGAGGGAGTGTGAGAGTCACAGCCAGGGCGTCCGTGGAGGTGAAGGGGTGGGTGGGTGCACAGGGAGGCACCCGGGCATGTGTGGGGAGACCTGGAACTTTTACTGATTTATTTTACTGATTTCCGAGAGGAAAAAAGAGGGAGAGAGAGAGGGAGAGGGAGAGAGATAGAGACATCAGTGATGAGAGAGAATCAGGGACCGGCTGCCACCTGCACGCCCCACCCTGGGGCTGGAGCCCGCCACCCTGGGCCTGTGCCCCGACCGGGAATCGAACCCTGACCTCCTGGTTCCTAGGTCGACGCTCAGCCGCTGAGCCCCTCGGCCGGGCAGGAGCCCTGGAGTTTGTAACCCACCTCCAGCAGGAGGTCAAGAAAACCGGCTCCCGAAACCGGTGTTGCTCATTGGATAGAGCGTTGGCTTGCGGATTGAAGGGTCCCGGGTTCGATTCCGGTCAAGGGCATGGACCTGGGTGGCAGGCACATCCCCAGTAGGGGGCATGCAGGAGGCGGCTGATGGATGTCTCTCTCTCTTGTCAATATTTCTGGCTCTCTGTCCTCTCTGTGAAAAATCAATAAAATATATATATTTTTTTAAATATTTTTTATTGATTTTTTACAGAGAGGAAGGGAGAGAGATAGAGAGTCAGAAACATCGATAGCTGCCTCCTGCACGCCCCGCACTGGGGAGGTGGCCCGCAACCCAGGTCCCTGCCCTTGACCGGAATCGAACCTGGGACCCTTCGGTCCGCAGGCTGACGCTCTATCCACTGAGCCACACCGGTTTCAGCTAAAATACATTTTTAAGAAAAGAAAACCGTGTCAGTGAGCCACCGGGAGAGGAACCTGATCGTAAAGGACAGAGCTGGGTCCTGGGGACGCTGGTTGTGTCCACGTCTCCGTTCACCGGCCCAGACCGGGCGCGGACACTGGACGAGAGGAGAGACGGCTCCCTTCCCCCTCCTCCCTGCAGGACCCCACGCCCGCGGCCACGCCGGAGGCGCCCCCGGTGATCGCGGCCGTGGTCCACGCGACGGACGAGGAGAAGCTGGCCGTCACCAGCCAGAAGTGGACGTGCATGACGGTGGACCTGGAGGCCGACAAGCAGGACTTCCCGCAGCCCTCGGACCTGTCCTCCTTCGTCAACGAGACCAAGTTCAGCTCCCCCACCGAGGGTGAGTGAACTCAGGGGGCCCCTCCCTGCCCCTGGGGGGCCCCAGGCGTGGCTCAGGGTGAGCGTCTGCCTCTGAGCCAGGAGGTGACCGTGCGATGCCCGGTCCGGGCACAGGCCCGGGAGGCGGGCTCCGTCCCCAGCGGGGGGCCTGCAGGAGGCTGCCGGTCCATGACTCTCTCTCATCATGGACGTTCCTCTCTCTCTCTCCCTCTCCTCTCCCTCTCTGGAGTCAATAAAACACATTTAAAAAAACAAACAAAAAAACAGCCCTAACCGGTGTGGCTCGGTGGATAGACCGTCGGCCTTCGGACTGAAGGGTCCCAGGTTTGATTCCGGTCAAGGGCAGAGACCTTGCTGGCAGGCACATCCCCAGTGGGGGGCGTGCAGGAGGCAGCTGATCGATGTCTCTCTCTCATCAATGTTTCTAACTCTCTCTCTCCCTTCCTCTCTGTAAAAAATCAATAAAATATATTTTTTTAAAAAAAGAAAAAGCCAGGAAGGGACTTGGAAGCCAGGCCTGTGCTGGGGGGGGGGGGGGGCCCCAGTGCCCCGGAGCGAGGGTCCGTTTGACACTGGGGGCTCTCGCTGCCCCGCCCACCCTGTACCTTTCCTTGTGTCTGTCCCTGTGTCTGTCCCTGTCCCTGTGTCTATCTGTCCCTGTGTCTGTCCCTGTGCCCGTCCCTGTGTCTGTGTCTGTCTCTGTCCCTGTGTCTGTGTCTGTCCCTGTGTCTGTCCCTGTGTCTATCCCTGTGTCTGTGTCTGTCCCTGTGCCCGTCCCTGTCCCTGTGTCTGTGTCTGTGTCTGTCTGTGTCTGTGTCTGTCCCTGTGTCTGTCTGTCCCTGTGTCTGTCCCTGTGTCTGTGTCTGTCCCTGTGTCTGTCCCTGTGTCTGTGTCTGTGTCTGTCTCTGTCCCTGTGTCTGTGTCTGTCTCTGTCCCTGTGCCCGTCCCTGTGTCTGTCCCTGTGTCTGTCCCTGTGTCTGTCTCTGTCCCTGTGACTGTCCCTGTGTCTCTCCCTGTGTCTGTCCCTGTCCCTGTGTCTGTGCCTCTGTCTGTCCCTGTGTCTGTGCCCGTCCCTGTGTCTGTCCCTGTCCCTGTGTCTGTCCCTGTCCCTGTGTCTATCCCTGTGTCTGTCTGTCCCTGTCCCTCTCCCTGTCCCTGTGTCTGTCCGGCGCTGACCCCCGTCTCCCCGCAGAGCTGGACTACCGGAACGCCTACGAGATCGAGTACATGGAGAAGATCGGCTCCTCCTTGCCCGTGAGTGCTGCTGCCTCAGCGGGGGCGGGCACTTGTCCCCAGCGCTGTCCTCACTGCCGGGCCCCGTCCGGTCCCAGCGCCCGGGACCCAGACCTCGGAGCCGGCTCCCTGGGGCCCGCAGCTCCTGGGTGCCCGCAGCTCTCGGGGGCCCGGGTTGCAGCCTCCGTCCCCAGCAGGGCGAGCAGGAGGCAGCCGATCGGTGCTTCTCTCTATCATTGATGTTTCCCTCTCCCTCTCCCTTCCTCTCTCGAATCCCTAAGAGACACATGTTTAAAACAGTGAATAAGTGAAAGTATGTGTGTAGAAAGCGTCCCCCACCGCACGGGGCTGCTCCCCCCTTTTTCTCCCCAACCGCCCTGCGTGGGGCCGGCGCATGCACCCCCCCCCCCCAGGCGGGAAAGGCAGCCCCTCCCGCTGAGCCCTGGGCTCCTGGGCGCGCTCTGCCGTCCTCTGGGTGGGTCCCTCCCCCCCCCACGCAGCGCCCCAGCTGACGCAGCCTCGCTCCCCGCAGGACGACGACCCCCCGAAGAAGCAGGCACTGTACCTGATGTTCGACACGTCGCAGGGGAGCCCGGTCAAGTCCCCGCCCACCCGGATGTCGGAGTCCCCGACGCCGTGCTCGGGGTACGCCGGGCCGTGGGGGCCGCGGGGGGCCGTTGGGGGGGGGCGCGGACAGGCCCCGAGCCTCTGCCTTTCGACACGCTCACGGGCGGAGAGCTGAGCAGCGGGTGCCACAGGGACAGACAGACACAGACACAGGGACAGACACACGGATGCAGCACGGCGGCCTCTGCCTCTGCCTGGCTGATGGAGGTGACACCCCTGATGGCGGGGGGTGTGGGCCCCTCCGAGCACCCCTGTGCCAGGACATCTGTGCTCCGACCGCCCTGGTGGGAGGCCCTGGCCTGGGCTGAGCCCCCCAGACTGCCCGCCCACTGGTTCCATCATGGGCTGAGCCCCCCACCCCCGACTGTTGAGTCCACAAGCCCTGGCGTGGGCTGAGTCCCCCCAGACTGCTCGTCCACTGGCCCCAGTGTGGATTGAGCCCCACGAGACTGCTCACCCACAAGCCCCGGCATGAGCTGAGCACCCCCAGACTGTCCTGCCCACAGGCCCCAGTGTGGATTGAGCCCTCCACCCCTGACTGTTGCGCCCACAGGCCCCGGCATGAGCTGAGCCTCTCCCCAGACTGTCTTACCCACAGGCCCCTGGCGGCCAGGCCCTGCCCCTGCCCTCCGGCCGCAGCCTGGACGCCCGGGGCCCTCGGACGCTGAGGTTGCGGGCAGGCTGGCCGGCGCCTGTGGGCTTGGCATCGGGGAGACAGAGGTGCCCTCCTTCCTCAGGTCGAGCTTTGAGGAGGCTGAGGCCCTGGTGAGCGCGGGGGCGAAGGTGCCCGCCCCGGCCCCCCGCGGGCTGGCCCCCGGCCAGGAGCCCCACCTGCTGGTGGCCGTGCCCGTCTCGGAGAAGCCCTCACAGAAGGAGCTGGAGGCCCGGGCCGCGGGCGCCCCTGCCGAGGGCATCGAAATGGTGAGTGGGGCGGAGGCCGGGCCAGCTGGTCCCCCTTACCCAGGGGGCCCGGCTTCCGGGCAGGGACTCCCCGCACCCCAGAGGCCAGCTAGGAGGCCCCAGCTTTTCCCAAGGGGAGCCCCACCCTCCTGCAGGGCGCTCTGTTCCCCCACCCGCTCTGTTTGCCTTCGGGGCTATGTGTCTCCCTCCGAGAGCCCCTTAGGGCCCGGCAGCCACTTTGGGATTGTCATTGGGGGACCGGGTGGGCGGGGCAGAGCGGGGACCCTCCAGCCCATCGAGCAGGAGTGACAGGCCCTCCCTCATGGCCGAGGGGCCTGGGCCAAGACCTC
This sequence comes from Lasiurus cinereus, assembly GCA_011751065.1. Lineage (NCBI taxonomy): Eukaryota > Metazoa > Chordata > Mammalia > Chiroptera > Vespertilionidae > Lasiurus > Lasiurus cinereus. Next base: position 12,410 of record JAAGEH010001831.1, read on the forward strand.
CCCCTCCCCCCCCCCTTGCATGTTTAAAACAGACCGTCTTGGAGGCGGATTTTACTTTATTGCTTTCACCTTCCTCCTGCCATCCCCACGGCGTGTGCGGCCACCGTTTAGCTCAGCGGTTCTCAACCTTTTTTTAATGCTGTGACCTTTTTTTTTTTTTAAATATATTTTATTGATTTTTTCACGGAGAGGAAGGGAGAGGGATAGAAAGTCAGAAACATCGATGAGAGAGAGAGACATCGATCAGCCGCCTCCTGCACGCCCCCCACTGGAGATGTGCCCGCCAGCAAGGTCCATGCCCCCGACTGGAATCGAACCCGGGACCTTTCAGTCCGCAGGCCGGCGCTCTATCCACTGTGCCACACCGGTCTCGGCATGCCGTGACCTTTGAAGACAGCTCCTCATGGGGTGATGGCCCCAATCATAAAATTATTTTCGTGGCTACTTCATCGCTGTCATTTTGCTGCTGTTAATGAATCACGATGTAAATATCTGTTTTCCGATGGTCTGAGGCGACCCTGCTAGCAGTTTTCCACCTGTGGGTCGCGACCCACACGCTGAGAACCGCTGCTGTAGAGCCTAAGACCATCGGAAAACACAGATATTCACATTACGATTCGTAACAGTCGTGAAATGACAGCGATGAAGTATGGTTGGGGGTCACCACCCCATGAGGAGCTGTCTTAAAGGGCCGCGGCCTGAGGAAGGTTGAGAACCGCTGAGTTAGGGGATGAGGGGGACGGGGGGGCTAAGCCGCTTTGGGGGGGGGGCTGGGCCGGCCACTCGAGATGCCCATTGTCCGCTCGGGGGCTCAGCCCAGAGGAGAGGACCGTGCCGGCCGCTGGCTGACGTGCCCTTTCACCTTAAGGCAGAAACACCCCCCATAGGTGCGGGCATCGGCGGGCGGGCATCGGGCGGGCATCGGTGGCCTCACTCTCTCTCCTTGTCTCCCCGTCTCTCCTCTGCCCGCTCCTCGGCCTCCAGGCGGCGCCGGAGAGCGCCTTTGCCGCCGCCGACGCCCTGCTCAGCCGGCTGGCCGACCCCGCCTCGCTCTGCGGCGCCCTCGACTACCTGGAGCCCGACCTGGCGGAGAAGAACCCTCCCGTGTTCGCTCAGAAGCTGCAGGTGGGTGGTCCTGGCAGGGTCTTCTCAGGGTGGTGGTGGGGGGCGGGGTGTGGAGACCTCGGTGGAGCCGGAGCCTCGGCCGCCAGACGCCGGGAGGAGGGAGGACCGGATGAGCGGCTGCTGCCGAGGGGGCCCAGGAAGCACCCTCCCCGCGGGCTGATGAGGGTGGGGCTCGAACCCGGGACACTGGGACCTGGATGGCGCAGGGAACCTACCGCGGGGGCATCTCAGTGTGGAAGCCACCCCGTTGTTTCCTCGGAAGCTGTGAGAGCCCCAGGGCAGCCGGCGGCTTCCCCGTGCCAGGGGCGTCCTGTGAGGTCAGCTGTTGGAGGGCCAGGCGCCCAGATCCCGCCGGGGAGAGAGCATCTGGGTGGGGTCTGGCACCGCCGCCTGCCAGGACCGTGGCCTCCTCTGTCCTTTAAATGGGACAACTTCATTCCAAGGACTTCAGAGCTACAGGGAGGGGCTGCGAGCCAGCACGGGGGACGCCCGCCACTGGAGGGCGCTGTGAGCCAGCTTTACAGGAGAGGGACCGAAAGGCGGGAGGTCGGTGGGGACGGGACCGTGAAAGTGCTGGTTTTTGTTTAAAAAAATGGTCCCGTGTTCCTGGGCCTGGCACTCAGGGAGGTTTCCAGAAAGCGAGCTCGGCCGGCGGGGCTCAGGGGCTGAGCGTCCACCTGTGACCCAGGAGGTCAAGGTTCGATTCCCGGTCAGGGCACACATGCCCGGGTTTGGGGCTCCCTCCCCAGTCGGGGCCGGGCAGGAGGCAGCCGACCCGTGGTTCTCCGTGGTGGTTGGTGTTTCTCTCTCTCCCCCTCTCCCTTTCTCTCTGAAATCGGTAAAAAAATGTATCTTTTTTAAAAAAAAACAATAATAATAAGCCAAGACCAGTGTGGCTCAGTGGATAGAGCGTCGGCCTGCGGACTGAAAGGTCCCAGGTTCGATTCCGGTCAAGGGCATGGACCTTGGTGGCGGGCACATCCCCAGTAGGAGGCGTGCAGGAGGCGGCTGATCGATGTCTCTCTCTCATCGATGTTTCTAACTCTCTCTCCCTCTTCCTTCCTCTCTGTGAAAAATCAATAAAATACATTTAAAAAATAAATAAGTAAAATAAAAAGCAATAATAATCTCAGAGAGAGGAAGGTAAACACTGTTCCACGGTCTGCTGGGGAGCGGAGGTGACGGAAGCCGGGTGCCTGCTCCCCGGCCCTGTGGTGGCGGCTCCCAGTGCACCCCCACCCCCTCCCTCCCTCGGGGAGCCCGCCCCCCGCTCACCCCACCCCTCTGGCAGGAGGAGCTAGAGTTTGCCATCATGCGGATCGAGGCGCTGAAGCTGGCCCGGCAGATCGCGCTGGCTTCCCGCAGCCGCCAGGACGCCAAGGTACCGGTGCGGCCGCGGGCCGCCCGCCGCCCGGAGAATGGTGTGTGGCCCGCGTGCTTCCGTGCTAACCGACAGCCGGGCCGGCATGGCTGGCGTCCGGCCACGTAGAGACTTCTAGAAAGCTCGGCGCTTGACGTGTGTGCGCCCACATGCACTGAGCACGTGTCTGAGACCTAACTCCGCGTGTGGGGGCCCCTCGCTCCGGGGGACGGGGCAGGGCATGCAGAGGAGGCGGTGTGTGCTGACCGCGGAGCGAGTTGCTGGTGACCCCGGGGGACGGCGTGGGGCCCTGAGAGGCTCAGCACCCCCCCACCCCCACCCCGAGCTGGGCCAGCAGGGACCCTGCTGTGTGGGACCAGGGCCGGACCCCGTGTGCCCAGTCGCCCCGACCGACGTGGTGAGAAAGGCCCCCCCCAGCCTCAGTTTCCCCGGCTGTGAGGCGGCGAGGCGCGGGCAGCCGGTTCGCCCGTTGCTGTGAGGCCTGCAGGCGACGGGTGGGGAGAGCC
>JAAGEH010001832.1:0-11012 GCA_011751065.1 Lasiurus cinereus
TCTGCTCTTCTTCCAATCTCTTCTTCCTCTGATTCCCCACATCTCATTTAAAGAGATCCAGGCTCTCCTGACATAAACCTGAGGATTATCTTTTATTCCCACCTTTCTCTGATCATCAACATCCACTCCTTCCACAAGTCTGATAGATTCTGCCACTTAATTCCCATTCACCCATTCCTTTTCTCCACTTTCATTATCCTAAACCAACTGACCTCTTATCTTGTTTATACTATTGAATCAACCTCTTAATTCACATCCCTGCTTCTGACAATATGTTTCAGTCTGACTGAAAATCTGACCATCATTCTTCCTAAAATATTCATGGATCCTCATTGTTCTTCAGATAAATGCAAGATCCCTTTCCAAAAAATGCTTCATCTTTTTCACCCATCCATTAAAGAAAAATATAGGCAATAATACTGGGATAACTGTGCATGGTGACAGGTGCTTACCTAGAGGTACTGTGGTGAACACATTGTAAGGTATATACATGTCAAATCACTATATTGTATACCTGAAACTAATATAATATTTTATGCCACATATATTTAAATTAAGAAGTGCTCACATCCTGATTCTTTCCACCAACACAGTTTCATCTGGACCCACAATTGCACTTCCATTCCTCTCTCCATCAATGTTGAACATCAAAGTCACAACTTCTTGCATCCAGCCTTTTGCACTTGCTGTTCCGCTTGCTTAACAATTTCCTCCCTCTGCTCTCTCTTCAACGGGCTTGCCTTACTTATCCTCCAGATATATTACATGTCACTTACTCTGTCACTCTTTCAGCTAAACTTTCCCTGTCTCCCCAGACCAGGTGAGGACGACTGCTGTGCTTGTCTCCATAGCACTCAGTACCTTTGATATTATTGCTTTATAGCTGTCTTCCATGTGGCTGATGTTTTTGAATATTTATGGTTTGTGTTTTAGGCTGAGACATGCATTCCTCCAACTTTAAAGACAGCAGAAGTCCTTTTAAGTAAGAGTCACTACTCCTACTAAATTTTCACAGAGTGAGAAGTATCTAACCTCAACCATTTAACAGTGAATATTACACTTTATTATATAATTTATGAATGTGATTTCTGTGCCCATGTACAATGTTAGGGTACCTCAGATTCACTATTCTTGTCACTAATACAGATGATAAAGGTAATAGAGATACACAACTATTTATCTATAAAGATAGATAGATAGATGTTAGATAGATAGGTAGGTAGATAGATAGATAGATAGATAGATAGATAGATAGATAAATAGATACATAGATAGATCTACTATTGGTTCTATTTCCCTGGAGCATCCTGACTAAGACACCTTAATGTGCCTCCAAAGCAAACAAAGAAAGCAGAGGAGAAACATTAAGTGATGGGAAACTCCTTCAAAAATGACATCAATGAGTCCAGTTTCTGGGCTTTCCACCCCTTGATGCTGTTTGATCCAGCCACATTAACAGTTTTTACACTTGGACCCTATGCACTGACATTACAATGGGGGTAAAATATCAGGTGAATTACACACCTATTTCTCTGAATTTTTCTCAGATAAATTAATGGGATCTGATCTTATGTCAGTCGTACAACTGGGATGACAAACAAGAGACAGAACTTTCAGATGCTACCACTGATGATGAAATGAGCTTCTCATCTTCTTCACCCACTTAGTAGTTATCAGCTTGAATTGCACCTAAAAATCTCCTAGAGAAATGCTTCTGAAATTATTGCCCATGCAAATCATCTAAGTGTTCTAATAAAACTCTGATTCTGACTCAGTAGGAAAGCAGATACTTTGTAAATTAGCATTCTGGTGATGGCCATCCTTGTCCACCAAATACACAGTAAACTACAAGTAACTATAAAGCTATTAAAAATAAAGATCACTGGTTTCCCTAAGATAAATTTAGTCACAATATCTGAGAGGGGTCCTGTGCCAAGGTTTTTAAAACTCAAGGTAATTCTTAAATAAATCAAGTGCTAGAACTATTTCATTAAAGCCTGCCTCAAAAGTTGTCACATTAAAATTATAATATATTGTGCTAATACATTCCATAGGAAGTAATGGATGCTATTATTGTAAAAATGGATTGTAACTGGTAGACATTCCTCAAAATATTTTAGGATTTGAGGAAGTCTTGGAAGCTGAGAGGTGGAGAAAAGAAGGGTCACCATACCTGAAAATAACGCAGCAGAACATCACACAACCTGAAAAATCAAGTCCGTGCTGTTAGAAGGGCCCTAAGAAAGCAAGTCATTCATCCCTTCATCTGCTGCCCAACTTAACCAGTTTGTCTGAGAGTGATTCCTTGGGCTGACATTCTGCTCCTCTTTATATACTAAGGCATATGAGGAACAGCCTCTGTAGTCATCACCTGTGCCTGCAACATCCCTTCTCACATCTCTCATTCTATACATCCCTAGACCAAAAGAAAAGACCCTGGATCCCAGAGGAATCTAGATCCTAGAGGAACTCATTAAGGACAAAGTAATTACTTGGGACTACTATAGCAACATGCTCTCAGAATCCTGTAATAGTGTCTGTTTATAGTCACTCATCAACCTGACTTTGGGGAAAGCTGAGAAAGAAAAAGCTCATAATTGGACGATTCAACACTGTCTGTTTAATGGGCATTAGGCCTGTGGGGCTGAAGCCTACATTTTCAGAGGTGAAGGAAAGTGGTTGGAGAAGCCAACTAGCAGGAACCAGAGGGTGAATATTTTAAAATATCTTAGGAGTGTAGGAAGATTGAGCTGATGGACAATTAGAAGCAATCAATGTTCTTTGAGCAAAATGCCATGAAAGATACTTATTTTGGAAAGATTCTCAGGATGGTAGAATCTTTCACTACATCCCAAGTCCTCATAAGCATATCCAAGGGGAGAAATATATCAACAGCTAACACACATTAGATCTCTATAACCCAACCATATGCAAGTATGTGGAAAACAGAGTAAGAGAAAAGATACTCTCCCAGATCATATTCAATCTTCCTCGATCCAATATTGCAAAGTAAATCTAGTTTTAATCCCATTGAGGGACCTGCATCTTCTTTAAGAAAACCTTAATACACTGGCCATTATCGTTATCTCTACTACTTTACAAGTATGTCAGATTAACTCCTAGTCTCCACATTTTCCCTTTGCTGCAATTGATCACAAGACTATGGTTGACTTTTATAATTTCTTCTTTCACCACTTATTTCATGTTCTCTTTGACTATCATCTCAGTTGGATAGAGTTCTTTACATAGTGATGTTAGGTAGACCTTCAGTTCTGGGATATCCGCATCCTCATTAATCCTGCTTTTATTGGGTTGCTATACTCTTCATAACATTCATTATTAGACATGACAATACTAAGCTATAACAAAAGAATTTCACAGTATTTCAGACGCGTTCTTCTCTGATCCAGTTGTGTAAAGCATCCTAGTTTTCCATCTGCAATAAATAATATCACCCTAAGCAGAATAGCAATATTGCTCTTTGTCTATTGGTTCACATAAGAACTTCAAAAAGTTCAGGTGGTAGGCTCAACTTCTCTATCAATAAAACCATTGTTGTAGGAACTTTCCCTTGAGAACTATTTGAAACACTTCTTGTGTGCCATTTTTAATTCTCTCAGCCTCATCTCTTTTTCCAGCCACTGGTGCAGAAACCAACTCTGCACTAATTTTGACTAGTTATAGAGAATGGAACTTAAAACCACTTCACCTCATTTATGTTCTATGTGCTCCTGACTTCCTGCTCTAAGACTTCTCTGACTCTGACACAGGATGTCCTGGGGGAATTTCCTCAATTCACATAAAAAATATTTAGGCATCTGCCCCATGTTGAGTGAACTGTATAGAATGTGAGCTAAGGATTTTGATTCTTTTTTGCATATGGAAATTCAATCTCTCAAGTACCAAATGTTAAAAAGACTATTTTCTATTGAATTGTCTTTAGGTTTTTGTCAGTGATCAATGGATGATACGTGAGTGGATTTATTTCTGGAGTCTATATGCTATTCTATAGTCTCTATACCTATTTATATTTCTATCTTTACTCTAATGCCACAATTTCCTAATGATTTTAATTTAATAGTACATCTGGAAACAAGGGCAATATGAGTCCTGTGACTTTGTTTCCAAAATCAACTTCGCTTTTTTAGTTCCTTTCCTTGACATATAAATTGTATAACCAGATTGTCTATTTGTACCCCTCACTGGATTTCTAATGGAATTGTGTTGAATCTCTAGATTAGTTTCAGAAATGGCCATATCTTAACAATAATATTAAATCTTCCAATATCTCCCATTATATTTATCCATTTCTTCAGTTCATCTGTGATTAATCAGTGTTTTGTGATTGTCAAGATATAAATCTTTGCACTTATTGTGTAAGATTTATACTTAAGTATTTAATTGTTTAGTGCTATAGTAAATGGAACTTTAAAGTATTTCTTCACTTTTTACATCTTCATTACTAGTTGATATTAATATACATTGTAATGTGTTAATATTTTTATACTTACATATAGAATAAAACTTAATATATAAGAGAGTTTAAAAATAATGGCAGAGTAAGTGGATGCTGCATGGACATGCTGCCAGGAACAATCTGGAATTACAACTAAAATACAGAAAAACTTCCTGAATAATCAGTGGAGACTTGCCAGAGAAAACCCTGATACCCAAGGACTAAAAGTTGAGACTGCATAGACACTGGTAAGAGGGGCAGAGTCATAAAAGGGCTGGCTGATCACCCACAGACAGCAATTGAAATTTCTGAAAGATATCTCAGCTGTGGGGGATTGCCACTAAATACTCTGGCATTTAATCCCTAAGTTGGACCCTCTCTAGAGAGCACCACAACTGAGAAGGGTACCCACATAACATCTGGCTGGGAAAAGAAGCAGGGTTGCTGTCTGCCAGAGAATGACAGCAATAAATTCAGGCACCCTCTTTAAAGGGCCAATACACAAAATTCCCGGTGGAGACCCTCTCTCCTCCCACCCCCATGCTCTGAGAAGGAGTGTGGAATGTACTGGAATTGTGTGAGAAGTAGGCAGGATTGAGGACTCAAAGGCTAGAGTGCAGAAAGCAGACACCCCAGTTTCCTGTGCTGAGTCATTCCCTCACACAGCATAGGACACATTTTCTACACAGGCATTTCCCTTGCCTGGAGGAAAGACAACTGGCTCACCCTATTGAAAAACACCTTGCCCTAAGGCCACTTAAAAAACTAAAAATAACAACTAGCCCCAAGGCAGAAATAACTTGAAAAAATCTCTCCCCACAGTTGGAGACGATTCCCTGGGGCCATCCAAGTTGGAATCCTATCATTCTATAGGCAGAGGCTGTCTCTGGAAGCTTTGCATCTTTGCCTGATATAATTAGTATAAAACAGAGTTTGACACTGTCCTGCACTAAAGATTGAGAGATGCAGAGGATCTACCTAATACATAGTCACAAACCCAAACAGACAGCTGAAATGAGAAGACAAAGAAATAACCCTCAAATGAAAGAACATTTCAAATGAAAGAACAAGAGAATTCTCCAGAAGAAGAAATAAATAAAGCAGAGATAAGAAATTTGCCTGAAACAGAGTTCACAGTAATGATGGTAAAGATGCTCAACAACATGAAAAAATATATAGTAACTGTGAAAAAAGAACAGTTGTAAATAAAGAATGACACAAATAAAAAACACATTGGAAAGAATACACAGCAGATTAGGGGAAGCTGAGGATCAAATCAGTGAATTAGAAGACACAGTTGAAAATAAAAATCAGTCAACCAAAGAACCAAAATGAAAAAAAAAAATTAAAAAACAGGAGAACAGCCTAAGGGAAGTGTGAGACAATGTGAAATGTAACAATATTAAGATAGCAGGTATGCCAGAAGAGGCAGAAAGGGAAACGGATAGAGAACATGTGTGAAGAAATAATGGCAGGAAATTTCCCTAACCTGGTAAAGGAAAAAGTCACAAAAGTTCAGGAGACACAGAGAAGCTCCAAAAAGAGAAGAATCCAAACAGGCCCATGCCCAGACACATCGTACTTAAAATGCCAAAATTAAAGTCAAAAAGAATCTTAGAGGCAGCAAGAGAAAATCAAGCTATTACCTAGAAAGGAACTCCCATAAGGCTAAACACCTGAGTTCTCATCGGGGCAGAGAGAATAGCATGAAGTACTCAAGGTAATGGAAAGCAAAAAAAAAAAGGAAAGTAAAGGTTAAAGGATTACATCACCACCAAGCCTGCATTATAAGAAATGCTAAAGGGACTGCTATAATGAGAAGAACAGAGAGATAAATCTAGGCATACAGAATTAAAATTGCAATATCTATCAATAGTAACCCTTACTGTAAATGGATTAAATGCTCCAATCAAAAGAATGGATACAAATATATGACTCACCTATATACTGTCCATAAGAGACCCACCACAGAACTGAAAACACACACAGGATCAGAGTGAAAGGATGGAAAAAAAAAACTTTCCATGCAAATGAAAAGGGGAAAAGAAGCTGGAGTAGTAATACTCATATCTGACAAAGTAGACTTCAAAATAAAAGTCATCACAAGAGACAACAAATTTCACTACATAATACTAAAGGGATAGATCCAACAAGAGGCTATAACCCTGATAAGCATATATGCATCCAATTTAGGAGCACCTAAGTACATAAAAAAAACTTCTAGAGGATTTTAAAAGAGAGATCGACAATAATACAGTCATAGTAGAGGACTTGAACACCCCCACTGACTTCACTGGATAGATCTTCCGGATAAAAACTTAACAAGGAAACAGTGACTCTAAAGGAAACACTGAATCAGATGGGTTTAATTGGCATTTATTAGAACATTTCACCCCAGCACAGCAGAATGTACCTTCTTCTCAAATGCACATGGATCATCACAAAGATAGACCACATATTAGGACATAAAACAAGTCTCTACAAGTCTAAGAAAATTGAAATCATATCAAGCATCTTCTCAAATCACAATGGAATTAAATTAGAAATCAACTACAGTAAAAACACTGAAAAACATTCAAATACATGGAGACTAAATAGCATGTTATTAAACAATGAATGAGTTACAAACAAAATCAAGAATGAAATAAAGAACTTCCTAGAAACAAATGAAAATGAACAGACAACAACCCAAAATCACTGGGACACAGCAAAATCAATCCTGAGAGACAGTATTGTGAACACCTGCAGAGGAAGATGTAAATTAAGAATTTGTAGTCAACAAGTATTTCAAGGTAATCAAGAGTGTGAAAAGTTTGTGTTTTATTCAATATTGACTTGAGAGAACAAATATTTTTAAAGCAGAGTTTTGGTTAAAAAACACGTGATACATTATTGCTTTACTAATTAGAGACAAAAAAAGAAAAGAAAAGAAATAACTAGAGACACATAGATTAGTTCAAAAATTTTAAATAATGCTTCCTCAGGATAACCTGTGATAATAAAAAGGAAGACTTTGCTAACAAGTCATTGAGATCCCATTTCTGAGTTCAACTATGTACCTCCTCATCATCTCTGTAAAATTGTTTAAAATATAATTTCTTTTAAAAACATCAATACTAAAAAATAAAGTGTGGATTATTATACAAATATTAAGAGTAATATATCTACTGAATAAAATTATGTGAAAATACTAAGTTTTACCATAATACGGGGAAAAAAAGTTTTCTTTTTGAAAAACACTTTCCCCAGGGCTCACTTCATGTCTCAGTTCCTCAGGCTATAGACAACAGATTCAGCATGGGTGTCACCATAGCATACATCATACCCATGACCATCTCATTAACAGTAGATGGGCATAAATATAAGCCAATAACTGTACCATAGAACAATGACACCATAGCTAGGTGGGAGCCACAAGTGGAGAAGGCTTTGTGAATACCTCTAGCAGAAGGGACCTTGAGAATGAACAACACAAGTCATGCATAGGACATGATGAAGAGTAGGAATGGGATAATAGAATGCGCCCTCCCATGATAAGTATCACCAACACATTGACTCAAGTATCAGGGCAGGATAGCTTTAGCAGAGCAGACATGTCACACACAAAAAGTGAGGAATCACAATGTCAGCACAAAAATATAACCTGGCCATGAGCAGAGTGTGTAACATGGCATCCAATATGGTCAGCCCCCAGGACAGTGCCACCAGGGAGAAACAGAGCTTAGGGCTCATGATGGTGGTGTAGTGCAGGGGGAAGCATATGGCCTCAGAGTGGTCATAGGCCATGACCACAAGGAGGAAACTCTCCATGCTCCCAAAAAACAGGAAGAAGTACATCTGGGTCAGGCAGCCTGTGTAGGGGATGGATGGGACTTGGCTCTGCGTGTTCTGCAACAACTTGAGCATTGTCAAAGAGAAGAAGAGGTCAGAGGACAAGTTACTGAGAAACAAATACATGAGTGTGTGGAGCTCAGAGTCCAGGCGAATCAAGAAAATGATGCAGAGATTCCCCAGGACGGTGATAACATACATGACCAGGAACAGGGCTCTGACTCAATGTGCTGGCCCTGAAAGAGGAACTCTGTGATAGCAGTTTGATTCTGTCCTGCCATATACTTCTTTAATGCCTTTAAGTAGAGACAATAGTGTCCATTAAAATCTGAATTTAAATAAAACATACTTTGGTCTATTAGATAGACTGCAAAAAATACGTTATGTCAATTTCATCACAATAATATAACCTCTAGACCCAAATCTCTATCATCAGAATCCTTATGATGAAAAAGCCTTATTTTCTTCAATTCTCTTGAACAAGTAACAATATTCCAGCTTTTCTAAATCACTCTTATCTATTTCCTTTAACTCAATAGACATTGCTTTTCCTCATGTATGCCTTCCCAGAAAGCCTCATCAGTAACTGTAATTAGTTTCTGCTCTGTCATCTTACATATTGAGATTCCAGAGCTTTTCATAAACATTGTTCTCCTATAATTCCATACATACCACCAAGGGAAACTCAACAATTCTAAAGGCTTTGATAACTATTTAAAATTCAGTTGTAGATGATTCTCTAACTTATAAAACTGAATACTCACTTCCTTAATGATTATCTTTTTGGGGATGTATCACACACATTTTAAACTAAGCAGATTCATGATCTCATCTTGCGACTCTCCCAATCTTGACCTCCTCTAATTTTCTATATCTCAGTAAGAGAAATCCAAGTTCTCCAGTCAGAAACAGGAGAGTTTTCATTCCTTACTCTCACCAATTGTTCTATAGATTTTCTGCTTCTCATCAACTCCTTATATCAATTGTCACTAACCTAGACCAGGATGGCATCATATCTTATCTGAAACATTGGAACAGCCTCTTAATTCATCTCCCTGTTTTCATGCTTGGACACTTTCCTTTGATGTACTTCTTCGACACTGTGGAAGTCGAAAATGAAAACTTAAGTTTTCATGGATTCTCATTGCCCTGAAGATACAGGCAAAATTCTCTAAAAAAAAAAAAAAAAAAAAGATTGAGAAAAATGGCGGCGGAGTAGACGGATGCGTCTGGAGCTTTGTCGCTGGGCAGAGGGAGAGAGAGCGGCTGAGAGTTGCATTGGGAGTGTTTGTTGGAAAGCTAGGAGTCAGATTGTCCTCCAGGGGAAGGCGGGGAACTGCTGGAAGGGGCTCTCCCGGCCAGGCAGCCCCACTGCCATGGGGTTTTTGTCCGCCGGAGCCACCAGCGCGAACGCGGAGCCCGAGCCATCTTGCAGTGGGGAGGTGGATGTCTGCGGCGCTCTGAAGCCTTCGGCTGGGCACCCATCGAGCAGCCAGGAACCCGGGGACCCAGAACTCCGCTCTCCAATCGGCGCAGACACGCGGCGGAATCCGAGATCCACAGAGCGAACGGAAAGGTCAGATTGCGCCTGACTTAAGGGGGAGGTGGATGTCTGCCAGGTCTGAAAGCTGCGGCTGACGGAGGCACCCACAGAGCAGCCAGGACCCAGAGCGCGGCTTCCCAGGCGGCACAGACGCGCAGGCGGAGGATTCAGAGATCCACAGGGTGCGTGCGGAAGGGTCAGACTTAGCCTGGGCCAGGGTGCGGTCTCCTACCCCCGCAGGGCAGAGACGCGCACACTGTGGGAGCCGGGCTGTGGGAAAGCTGCCTCTGGAGAGGTCGGAGGAGGTGGTCAGGGCGTGATCCCTGAGTGTGAAGGCAAACCCTCTGAGCTGTTGACAGAGGAGAGCTCCAGAAAATGACTCTTTTTTTTTTTCTTTTTCTCTGGGGCAGAGGGACAACCTGGGAGTTATTGCAGTGTCCAGGCTGCAAAACCCCCACAAACTGGTTTTGGGAACCACAGAGTAGCAGGATCTGAGCACAGCCTAGAGAGGTCCTGTGCTTTGTCTCAGAGATCAATTCCGAAACACTGCCACCCAATGGATGACACACAAATTGACTCTCGCATAACCACAAGAGAATAAAGAGATTAAAACACCAAGAGGGGAACACAGGAAACTGCAATACCTCCCCTACTGGGAAACAGGAGTGCCAAGCAGAATAATAGTGGAAGTGAAGGACCATTCTATTTTTCTTCTTCTTTTCTTTTTTCTTTTTTCTTTTTTTTTAATTTTTAATTCTTTATTTTTCATTTTCACATATTTTAATTAAAAGAATATTTTTTTCTTTCTGCCTCAATTGATTTTACCTTTATAATTACTACATTTTTGTTTTAAACTAGTATTATTAATTACTACTAGTACTTTACCGTTTTTGGAAAAAAAAAGTGTCATTTTGTTTTCTCTTTATTTTATTTCGGGATTAGAGTTCTACATTCTATTTTCATCTTCCCTTTAGCATAATTTTACTCCAACTCAACTCCACCTTTATGCCAACACTTTCGTCCTAACTTTCCCCCATTTTGCTGTCTTGTTTCTCTTTCCCTTTTCCAACTTTAGATTCTCCCTATTTTTCTCTTTACCTGGTTAAAATTTCACCCCATTTATATATCTAATTTCAAATCCCCTACTACAAGTCCACACAAACCTCTCCCCTCTTGTCTTCA
>JAAGEH010001833.1:0-12631 GCA_011751065.1 Lasiurus cinereus
ATAGATAGATAGATAGATAATCTATTGGTTCTATTTCTCTGGAGCACCCTAAAACACCTTAATGTGCCTAAAAACAAACAAACAAAGCAGAAAAGAAGCACTAAGATACATAGGAAGCTCCTTCATAAAGACATAATGAATCCAGTTGCTGGGATTATTGCCCCTGATGCTGTTTGATCCAGCCACATAGACAGTTTTACACTTGGACACTCTGCACTAGTAACACAGTGGGGGAAACACTGGGTGAATCACACAGCTGGTTTCTTTGACTTTTGTCTCCCAGGTTAATGAGTGGGACCTGACTCTTGTGCCGATAGTATGCTGGAGATGACAAATAGGAGACAGAACTTGCAGATGCTACCCCTGAAAATGCAATAAGCCTCTCAACTTCCTCATCAATTAAGTATGTAGTTCTCAGTTTGGACTTCACTTTAAAAAAAAAAAAAACTAGGGCATTGCTTCTGAAATGAACGTCTATGCAATTACCCTGGAGTTCAAGTAAAACACTATGATTCAGTAGGCAAGCAGCTACTTTTAATTCAGTACTCACTAAGCTAATACCAGTGCTAATGTGCATAGGCTACACAAAGAGTTGCAAGGATATAGGATACTTTTTAAAATGAGGATTGATGCCAAGACCAGTTTGGCTCAGTGGATAGAGCGTCGGCTTGCAGACTAAAAGGTCCCAGGTTCGATTCCGGTCAGGGTCATGTACCTTGCTTGCGGGCACATCTCTACTGTGGGGTGTGCAGGAGGCGGCTGATCAATGTCTCTCTCTCATTGATGTCTATCTCTCTCCTTCCCTCTCTGTAAAAATATCAATAAAATATTTTTTAAAAATGAGGATTGCTGAGGCCCTCAAATAAATTAATCACAATCTCTGAAGCAGGGTTGGGGGGGGGTGTGTTCTGCAAAATTCTATAAAGTTCCCATGTGGTTCTAAAATAAAGCAAGGGATCAGGACCATTGCATTAAAGGCTATCTCAAAAGTTGCCATCATCGCCTAACCGGATTGCTCAGTGGACAGAGCATCAGCCTTCGAACTGAAAAAACATTTGCTTGTGCCTTGACCAATTCTATGTCCTTCATTTTCATGCCTGTTTCATCTGCCTCTTCTTCTTCACTCTAGTACAGTTGGAGTCTGTGTGTTTTCTTGAAGGTTTGAGACAGCTTCACCTTGAACTTTTGAATTTCTCAGCAGATGCTAACTGTGCTTGCTGAGATAAATTCCTTGATGGTGGCTTCTCCCAAAACTAGGAAGGTATCTGAAGCTGGGCTCTTGTAGACATCTGCTTTTGTGCTGGCAAAGACAATATTCTTAAATTTTCAAATAGTGACCCTCGAAACCCTTGTAAATTGTCAAAGACCCAGTTTGGACACAGCCTTCCACACCCTCTTCTCACTATGGCTGCTTAGCTTTATTGACTGGTTCTGTGTCAGTTTCAGCTGTGGCTGCCAGCTGGGCCTGCTGCAGTTGCCTGTATGGAGTCTTGTTCCTCCAGCTCTGGTGCTGCTTCCTCACTGTCAGATTCTGGCCAAGACCCTGGCTAAGCCTGGGGCCAGCAACTCCTGCTCTGTAGCAGGACTGGCTTCTACAACTTCACTGGGGACTTTGTGCAGTAATGTAAAACCAGAATGGTGGCCGAAAGAGGGTGAGGAGCATGGGGCCCATGCCTGCTATAGAAGGCAAAACATCTATTTTTTTTTTCTCAATAAAGATTAAGAGGAATCTAAGGAATCTTCTAGGAAAGGAGAATGAATGTGTCTAGAGAGAAGAATGTATATATAGAAAAACCCAGAGGTGAGGGAGCCTGGAGCTTTTCAAGAGTTCCAGAAAGCAGGCAGAGGATGAAGGGTAGGGTCATTGGGAGAGGGGGGAAGGTGAACGATACAGTTTGGTGATTCCTGAGAGACCCAAAACAACAATCAGAAAGAATGCATGCACCCCTATGTTCATAGCAGAACAATGTACAATAGCTAAGATCCAGAAATAGTCTAAGTGCCCATCAGTAGAAAAGTGGATGAAAAAGGCTGTGGTATATTTATACCCTGGAATATTATACAGCAGTAAAAAAGAAGAATCTCTTACCCTCTAAGACAGCATGGAGGGACCTGGAGAGTATTATGCTAAGTAAAATAAGTCAGTCAGAGAACAACAAGTATCACATGATCTCTCTCATATGTGGAATCTAAGTAACAAAATAAATTGATTAATGGAATGAATCCAGAGATATGGAAGCATGGAACAGAGTGCAAAAACTTGGAGTAAAGAGTAGGGAGTGTGACTGGGTGGGAGGTAATCAATCAAAGGCCTTATATGCATATATGCATAACCCATGGAAACAAACAATAGGGTGATGAAGGCCTGGGGCAGGCTAGAAGAGGTCAATCAGGGAAATAGGGGAGATATGTAATACTTTCAACAATAAAAAATTATTTAAATAAATAAAATAAAAAATAAAATGTGATATTGCCATACAATGGACTATTATTCATTAGTAAAAATAAATGAAGTAATGTTACATATTACAACATATAATGAAATCATTATGCCAATTGAAAAAAGCTAGTAACAAAACTCATCTATTATATGATTCTTTTTACATGAAGTTTCAGGAACACGCAAATCCATAGAGACATAGATTGGTGATTGATAGAGGGAAATGGGTAGTGATTGTTAGTGGACATGGTTTTTCTCTGGGGGTAATGAAATGTTCTAACATTGATTATGGTGATGGTTGCATAACTCAATAAATATACAAAAAACTACTTAATTGTATACTTTAAATAAATAGTATGGTAGGGAAACCATATGTTAACAAATCTCTCATATAAAGAGGTCTTTATCATTGGAGCTATTTGGACTAATGTTACACTTTTGGTTGCAATAATAACTCTGTGATTATGTATGAGAATGTTTGTGTTCCTACGAGATTCTGAATGCTGAATTTAGAGGCTACAGGTCTTAATGCCTGAAAACTATTTCAAATGGCTCAGCCACTTTTTTAAAAAAAGAGGAAAAAGAGAAGAAAGGAAGAGAGGCCGTGAGGGAGGGAGAGAAAGAGATTGATATGTGATATAAATATGAGCAAATAAAATGTGGACAGACTTAAGAATTAAAACAGTATAAGAAAGACAAGCTAATTTGAAATTATACTTGTAACTTTTCTTTCGAATGTCATAGGTTGATTGATATAGGATTTTATTTTTTATTTTTGTGTATGTGTTATAACATTTTTTCCTTTTTCAGTATATGAATTCAAGTATAAATCTTGTTTCTGCACTAATATTTACAAAAGCATAATATTATAAATTTTATTTTACTTTTTAATTTGTATAAAATAAAATTATCATTTTTACATGTAGGTAGATTGTAGTGCATGCATTTCAAACCTGCTATAAAAATTATTGGTCTTGTCCTGGCCAGTTTTGCTCAATGGATAGAGCATTCACCTGTGGACTGAAGGGACCCAAGTTCGATTTTGGTCAAGGGCACGTACCTCGGTTGCAGGTTGTGGGAGGTAACCAATAGATGTGTCTCTCTCACATCAATGTTTCTCTCTCTGTATTTCTCCCCCTCCCTTTTCCTCTCTCTAAGAATCAACACAAAAAAATACCTCAGGTGAGGATTAACAACAATATTATTGGTCTTACTAGAGAATAGAAAAAGAAATGGGAGAACAATAATATTCCAAAATATGATAGAAATCTCTTTTGAAATGAAGATGAAAGATTTGTAAATCAAAAGGCATTTTGTTATTAGAAAGTTGTAACAAAACAAACAAAATCTGATGAAATTATTAAACTTCATATTTGGAGAAATAATCCTACAAGTTTTGAGGGGGGAGGAATATGGCCATGTAAGGGGTGCAGAGGAGAGGGAGTAGTCAGCCTTATCTCAGAGTTTTCCAAAGTTACTTTGGAAAATGGAGGTTAAGCAGGAAAGCAAATGTCCTCAAAAGTCTATACCTTGCCAAGTTGTCCTTCATATGGAAACAAAAATACAAAAGAAAAATCTAAAATAGGTGAAAAGTCAATAAATACAGTATTCAGGTACCATTCTTATTTTTAAAATGACTTGAAGATGGCCAGAGGGAAGGGGTTATGGACTGGATGGAAGCAAGTAAAAGCAGTGGGGGGGAGAAGGGGGGAGAGAAACTCTGTAATAGTGTCAACAATAAAAATAAAGTGAAAAAAATGACTTGAAGATTAATCCAACAAAGGTATTAATAAAAATATGATCCTATTAACCATTGTCACCCCAATAAATTTTGTTTTAAAAACATCAAAGTATAGAATAAAGGACAAAGAGCATACTTGAGGGAACATGAAGAGCTCAATGATGTGCATGCTAAGACTGAATTAATTGTTCATAAACCCTCAAGTAAAGATACGGGCAGATGAGAATAACACCTGGGAGTTCTGGAGAAAGGTCTGGGCTTCAGATGGAGATGTAGAGGTTGCCGGAATATACCAGAAGGTTAAAGTGGTGGGTTTGGATGCCATCACTTAGAACAGTGGTTCTCAACCTGTGGGTCGCGACCCCTTTGGGGGTCGAACAACCCTTTCACAGGGGTCGCCTAAGACTATTGGAAAACACTTATTTCCCATGGTCTTAGGAACTAACACACCACTCCTCGGTGTAGCAAAATGTAGCAATGTAGTTTACTGTTGTCATATTAAGACTGTTACCCAGGCTACACCACAATTCAAGACAAAATTTCATTTATTTGTAATTAGAAATAAATATTACACAATATGTAATTACATATTGTTTTTGTGATTAATCACTATGCTTTAATTATGTTCAATTTGTAACAATGAAAATACATCCTGCATATCAGATATTTACATTACAGTTCATAACAGTAGCAAAATTACAGTTATGAAGTAGCAACGGAAATAATTTTATGGTTGGGGTCACCACCACATGAGGAGCTGTCTTAAAGGGTCAAGGCATTAGGAAGGTTTAGAACCACTGACTTAAAGGGAACAACTAAGGATACTAATGGACCAAGTTTGGAAACCTAGTCCATGCCACAAACTAAAATAAGAGATTTTTGTTTTTGTTTTATTTAAATTATTGGCACTATTACAGATGTCCTGTTCCCCTTCTTGTCAAAGTGGAAGAAAATGAAAATAGAATCACATAGTCTGGGATCTTACATAAATTCAACAATTGACACACAGTGTGACTTGGCAAGTACTAGTAATTGAATGCCATATTTTTCCATCTGCAAAATAGTGATAATATAATCTATACTTAGTAGAAATGCCACAAGGATAGAATAAAGATATAGGTAAAAAGTTCTTTTATGAAGTCCAAACTACCAAACAGAAGAGAAGCATCCTTCCATTCTGAATTTGTATACTAGTTTCTACCATCTTTTCACATTCCTAAAAAAATAAATTTTAGGACCCCTAGAATTCATTATTCCCATGTAAAACAAAATCCACTCATGCAGTAAAAAGGTTATAAATATCAATTTCAGGTTAGAAAACACAAGGTAGACACAAAAATAAATCAGAGGAGGAAAACAGTTAACAGATAAACAATGTGACCTGTGCAGAAAGAGGAATGTAGGAGGCATTTGGAGGGAAACTAGGAACTGAAATATTGAGTATTGACCTAAGGATATAGAGAATTATTTTTAAACCAGGGGCCCAGTGCATGAAGATTTGTGCATGAAGGGTGGGTCCCTCAGCCCAATCTGTACCCTCTCCAATCTGGGGACCCTCAGGGAAACCCTTCCCAATCTGGGAGTTCCTGTCTGTCTTTGCAATTATATAAGCGAATTGTCTGAGACCTCAACCCAGTTTGGTTTGTGGCTCACAGAATAATAGAGGCTAATTTTTTTTCTTTGCTTCATTGGTGGAGATTTCCTGGAAGTTTTAGGATATCTTTCCATTAATTTTTCCTAGACATTCTGAGTTTACTTATATCTCGCACCTTTGCTTCCCCTCCATCCCCCACTGCAACAGTAACTTGCTCCAGGCCCACTTTGCTCTAGTGTCTAGGAGATCCTTCTGCCACCAGAATTACCATTCCTAGCATTCCTGGTGCTCTCCCCACAACCACCGTACTTTGGGCTTCCACTTCCAGTCCTGAGACTGCCACCAAAACTACTATTCCCAGAATTCCTGGTGCTCCCCCATGCTCTTGGTTTTCCCTTCCTGTTATCTCTCTGTCCCACGACCTCCCGCTCTCCCAAATCCTCCAAGCTGGCAGCTCTTTCTCTCTGCTCTCTATCTGGCAGCTTGGGGAACCAAGTACCCCAAGCCGCTCCATTCTCTAACTACTCTCCCACTCTACTCTCTGCCTGGTGCCTGTGTATGCAGATTAATCTGCCATCTTTGTTGGGTTAATTTGCATACTCACTCCTAATTGGCTGGTGAGCGTAGGGAGGTAGAGTCAATTCACTTGTTTCTCTTTTTTTTTAATTTTAATTAAATCTTTATTATTCAGATTATTATACTTGTTTTTTTCCCCTCCATAGCACCCCTCCACCCAGCTCCCATCCTTCCCTCCCTCCCGTTGACCTCATCCATAGGTGTATGATTTTTGTCCAGTCTCTCCCTGTATACCCCTCACCCCTTTCCCCCTGAGAATTATCAGTCCACTCCCTTTCAATGCTCCTGATTCTAGTATATTCACCAGTTTATTCTGTTGATCAAATTTTTAATTCACTTAATTTTAGATTCACTTGTTGATAGATACGTATTTGTTGTTCATAATTTTTTGACTTTAATCTTTTTCTTCTTCCTCTTCTTAAAGAGTACCTTTCAGCATTTCATTTAATACTGGTTTGGAGTTGATGAACTCCTTTAGCTTTTTCTTCTCTGTGAAGCTCTTTATCTGCCCTTCAATACTGAATGATAGCTTTGCTGGATAGATTATTCTTGGTTGTAGGTTCTTGCTATTCACCATGTTGAATATTTCTTGCCACTCCCATCTGGCCTGCATCGTTTCTGTTGAGAAATCAGCTGACAGTCGTATGGGTGCTCCCTTGTAGGTAATGAACTGTTTTTCTCTTGCTGCTTTTAATATTCTCTCTTTGTCTTTTGCTCTTGGTATTTTAATTATGATGTGTCTTGGTGTGGTCCTCTTTGGATTCCTTTTATATGGGGTTCTGTGTGCTTCCTGGACTTGTAAGTCTATTTCTTTCACCAGATGTGGGAAGTTTTCAGTCATTATTTCTTTAAATAGGTTTTCAGTATCTTGCTCTCTCTCTTCTTGCACTCCCACAATTCTGATGTTAGTACGTTTGAAGCTGTCCCCGAGTCTCCTTACATTATCTTCACATTTTTGGATTCTTTTCTCTTCTTGCTTTTCCAGTTGAGTGTTTTCTGCTTCTTTATATTTCAAATTTTTTACTTGATTCTTGCCTTTCTCTAGTCTGCTGTTAGGACTCTGTATAATATTTTTTATTTCAGTTAGTGAATATTTCATTTCTAGTTGGTCCTTTTTCATCTCCTCTTGGGTCTTGATAAATTTATCCATCTTTTCTAGCATATTCTTGAAAAACCTTATAAGCGTGGTTTTGAACTCTATATCCAGTCGTTTTTTTTCCTCCATTTCTTTTGTTTGTGATCCCTTCCCTTGTCTTGGCATTTTCACTATGTCACGGAAACTTCTGTGTTGGATTCAGCCTTATAATGCCAGAAGTGCAAAGCTGCAGAAGCCTCTGTTGAGCTTGGGATGGGTGGAGTCTCAGGGCTTAAGGGACTGCCTTGCCTTCCAGTCGGCCCCGCCTTCCACGGCCCCTGAGTCTCACGTGACTGGGTAATCGCTGGAGCGGTCCTTGTGCCCGCGAGCCCGCAGTGCCTCTAACCGCTGCCTTTCCAGCTCCCCTGCGCGCCAGGACCACAGGAGTCTAGGTCCACAGGGTTTCGCCCGAAACAGGGGCCCAGCGGACTCAGAAGTGGCACAGTTGGGAGGGTCTGTCTCCCACCCACTCGCGAAAGCCAGAGGCACAATCAGCAGTCTGTCTTCCGCGCAGCACCGTGCGCGCTGCCACCAGGCCTTTGATCTTTTGCGGCTCCCCTAAATTTCAGTGCACTTCTCCCTTTTCACAGTCCAAACTCCCCCCGTATGAGTTTCGGCTGGATCTGGGGTTTAGTGTCGTAAGATAAGGGGTTCAATGCCGTTGGGAGTCTCCGTTTCCCTCCCGCCAGAGATAGCCAGCCAGGTACTCCGGCACCCGCTCTCTCAGCACGAGCGTCTCCGTACCTCAGCTTTTTGCAGCTCCTCTGGGTCTCTGTGAGTCCCTATCTTTCCTTCTAGTTGTAGAACTTCCACTCAGCCAGCTTTCCTGTGGTTCTGGATGATGTCAGTTCTGTCTTTTAGTTGTAGTTTTGAAATTGTTGTGCGAGGCAGCAGTGTAGGTATTCACCTATGCCGCCATCTTGGATTCCTCCTCTCACTTGTTTCTCTTTTATTATATAAGATGCTACTGCCATCAAAGCAGAGTTCTGATTTTAAAAATAATATACTGTAATGAATAAGTTAAGAATGTAAGTCATAAAGATCACTGAAAATGGTACTTCTTAAGCTGTGCTTTGCCAAGGTCACCTGGACATGGGGAAGACAAAGATATCACAAAGACTTGCTTACACAGTTAGCTGCACAGTTCCAATTTATCTCTTTTACATACTGAGCAATTGTGAAGCATGTCATTTTAATTGAAGCTAACATGGTGAGGGAAAATATCTGGAATATTAATCCAATATTAATATATATAAAAAATAAAATTATGAAAAAATATCAAGTGGTACATTCATAAGCAATTAGAAAATATCTTTCTACAAAAAACTCTTCCCAGGGCTCCCTTTATGTCTTTGTTTCTCAGGCTGTAGATGAAGGGGTTCAGCATGGGCGTCACCACAGTGTACATCATAGCCAGGACCATCTCCTTCACAGTAGAATTATCAGCTGATGGGCATAAATAAAGAGCAATGATGGTCCCAAAAAAGAGTGACACCACAGCAAGGTGGGAGCTACAAGTAGAGAAGGCCTTGCTCATACCTCTAGTAGAAGGGACCTTAAGGATGGATAACACAATTCGTGCATAAGAGGTGATGATGAGTAGGAATGGGATGACAACAATGAGTCCTCCAATAGTAAATATCACCAAGTCATTGACTCGAGTGTCAGAGCAGGACAGCTTCAGAAGAGCAGACAGGTCACAGAAAAAATGAAGAATCACATTGTCAGCACAAAAACATAACCTGGCCATGAGCAGAGTGTGTAACATGGCATGCAAAGTGGTCAGCCCCCAAGACAGTGCCACAAAAGAGAGACAGAGCTTGGGGCTCATGATGGTGGTGTAGTGCAGGGGGAAGCAGATGGCCACATAGCGGTCATAGGCCATGGCCACAAGGAGGAAGCTCTCCAGGTCTCCAAAAAACAGGAAGAAGTACATCTGGGTCAGGCAGCCTGCATAGGGGATGGATGGGACTTGGCTCTGCATGTTCTGCAGCAACTTGGGCATTGTGACAGAGGAAAAGCAGAGGTCAGAGAAGGACAAGTTACTGAGAAACAAATACATGGGTGTGTGAAGCTGAGAGTCCAGGTGAATCAGGAAAATGATGAGGAGGTTCTCCAGAACAGTGGTAAGATACATGATAAGGAATAGGGCATAGAACAGGTTTTTCTGCTCTGATTCGATGGGCAGGCCCTGGAGGAGGAACTCTGTGATGACAGTTTGATTGCTTCCAGTCATATCTGTCTCCAGTACCTTGAGGAAGAAATAATAGTATCCATTAACACCCAAATTTAAAAATGCACACATTTCTATAATACATGATGTTGTAGGTAATTTACAAACATATTTTACATCACTTTTTCACAATAATTACAATCTCGAGAGAATCCAAGATGGCGGCATAGGTAAACACCTACACTGCTGCCTCGCACAACAATTTCAAAACTACAACTAAAAGACAGAACGGATATCATCCAGAACCACAGGAAAGCTGGCTGAGTGGAAATTCTACAACTAGAGGGAAAGAGAGGGGCTCACGGAGACCCAAAGGAACTGCAAAAAGCTGAGGTACAGAGACGCGCCTGTGGAGAGACCGAGTGCCAGAATGCCTGGCTGGTTTTCTCTGGCAGGAGGGAAACAGAGACTCTCAAAGGCATTGAACCCCTTATCTTATGACAATAAACCCCAAACCCAGCTGAAACTCATACGGGGGGGAGTTTGGACTGTGAAAAGGGAGAGGTGCATGGAAATTTAGGGGAGTCACAAAAGATCAGAGGTCTGGTGGCGCGCACGGCACTGGGCAGAGGACAGACTGCTGATATTGCTGCTGGCTTTCGCGAGTGGGCAGGAGACAGACTCTCCCAACTGTGCCACTTCTGGCTCCACTAAGCCCCTGTTTTGGGTGAAACCTTGGTGACCTAGACTCGTGTGGTCCTGGAGCACAGGGTAGCCGGAAAGGCAGTGGTCTAGAGACACTGCGGACCACTCCAGCGATTACCCAGTCCCATGAGACTCAGGGGCCATGGCGGGCAGGGCCGACTGGAAGGCAAGGTGGTCCCTTAAGCCCTGAGACTCCACCTATCCCAAGCTCAACAGAGAAGCTTTTGCAGTTTTGCAAGTCTGGTATCATAAGGCTGAATCCAACACAGAAGTTCTCCCAGAATAGTGAAAATGCTGAGACAAGGGAAAGGATCACAAACAAAAGAAATGGAGGGGAAAAACGACTGGATATAGAGTTCAAAACCACGCTTATAAGGTTTTTCAAGAATATGCTAGAAGTTGGATAAAGTTAGCGAGAGCCAAGAGGAGATGAAAAAGGACTACCTAGAGATGCAAAAGATCCAACTAGAGATGGAAAAGGTCCAACTAGAGATGAAAAAGGACCAACTAGAAATTAAACATACACTGACTATAATGAAAAGTATTATACAGAGTCCTAATAGCAGACGAGAGAAAGGCAAGAATCAAGTCAAAAATTTGAAATATAAAGAATCAGAAAACATTCAACTGGAAAAGCAAGATGAGAAAAGAATTCAAAAATGGGAAGATAATATAAGGAGCCTCTGGGACAGCTTCAAGTGTACCAACATCAGAATTGTGGGGGTGCCAGAAGAAGAGAGAGAGCAAGATACTGAAAACCTATTTAAAGAAATAATGACTGAAAACTTCCCACATCTGGTAAAAGAAATAGACTTACAAGTCCAGGAAGCACACAGAACCCCACATAAAAGGAATCCAAAGAGGACCACACCAAGACACATCATAATTAAAATACCAAGAGCAAAAGACAAAGAGAGAATATTCAAAGCAGCAAGAGAAAAACAGTTCAGTACCTACAATGGAGCACCCATACGACTGTCAGCTGATTTCTCAACAGAAACGATGCAGGCCAGATGGGAATGGCAAGAAATATTCAACATGGTGAATAGCAAAAACCTACAACCAAGAATACTCTATCCAGCAAAGCTATCATTCAGAATTGAAGGGCAGATAAAGAGCTTCACAGATAAGAAACAGCTAAAGGAGTTCATCAACTCCAAACCAGTATTATATGAAATGCTGAAAGGTACTCTTTTAGAAGAGGAAGAGGGAAAAGGTAAAAGATAAAAAATTATGAACAACAAATACATATCTATCAACAAGTGAATCTAAAAATTAAATGAATTAAAAATTTGATCAACAGAATAAACTGGTAATATAATAGAATCAGGAGCACAGAAAGGGAGTGGACTGATAATTCTCAGGGGGAAAGGGGTGAGGGATGTACAGGGAGAGACTGGACAAAAATCATACACCTATGGATGAGGTCAATGGGTGGGAGGTAAGGGCAGAGGGAAGGGTGGGAGCTGGGTGAAGGGGTGCTATGGAGGGGCAAAAAGAGAAACAAATGTAATAATCTGAATAATAAAGATTTAATTTAAAAAATAATAATAATTACAATCTCTGCATTCCAAACATCTATACTGAGAACCTCTATCATAAAAAATGACTTTTTTTTAATTTCTCTTCAATACATAATAATATTCTGACTTTTCTAAAACACTCTCATCCGTCTAAGATACATAATATATCAGTTTTCCTTATACCTGCCTGGCCAGACAGCCTCAGTAACTATAATTGTCTTCTGCTCAATGGAAATCATGTTTATTTTAATATATAATTTTTATTGATTTCAGAGAGGAATAAAGAGAGAGAGTAATATCAACAATGAGAGAGAATCATTGATCGACTGCTTCCTGCACACCCCTTACTGGCAAATGAGCCTACAACCCAGGCATGTGTCCTTGACTGGAATTGAACCTGGGATCCTTCAGTCCACAGGCTGATGCTCTATCCACTGAGCCAAACAGGCTAGGGCTCAGTCAAAATCTTACATGATGATCTTAATCAGGGCTTTTTCCTAAACACTGTTCTCTTATAATTCAACATAAATTACCAAGAAACACTTTTCTACTTCAAAGGCATTAAATTACCATTTAAACTTCCAATATGTATGTCTCTCTAATCTATGAAAGAGTATATGCAGCTGTTTAATGATTTTCTTCCCTTGGATGTATCACAGCATTTTAAACTCAATAGATCCCAAAAGCAAATCATGATTCTGCTCTTCTTCCAATCTCTTCTTCCTCTGATTCCCCACATCTCAT